>VZDJ01007754.1:1240053-1643373 GCA_008694505.1 Cyanoderma ruficeps | reverse complement strand
TTTTTTTTTTTTTTAATGCAAGAGCTGCCTGTCTCTACACCTGTAGAGACAAGAATTATTTAGATCAGAACACACTCCAAGGAAGGGGGAGGAAATGGGGGCAGAACGGAACTCTGTGTTTGGACAGCCACCTTTGCTGAAGGTAGTTCCCATGGATACAAAAGAAAAATACATTTCTCTGCAAAGAATCAAATTCCAGTAGATAAAGGGCATAATGTGTCCTGTACAATGAGAACAAACTGTGATCCTCCTGAATGGCACAGTTCATAAAGATAATTTGAGAACAATACAAAGGGCAACCACAACCCCTATCCAAGAGTAGCATGACATGAAAAGATCTAAATAAGAACCTTGAATCATTTCTCCCCATTCCCGGCCCAAACCTGGCATATTGGCATTGAGCTAGTTTACAGGTAGACAAACAAACAGATAGGATACTTCACAGGATTTTATATTGAATATACTTTGTAATGATTTAAGAGTCATTTTCTTGCCAAGAATCAGAGTAGGAAAAAAAGAGTATCAAACTATTCAGTATTACATGTTTATAGAGATGTACAGGGTCTGAGGGGCTGGTCCTTTGCATTGGTGCACTCTGAGCAACCACTACTAGTCTCACAGCTCCCATCTTCCTTGTGTTCTACCAATTTAAGAGACTATTTCTTTCTTCTGTTCTGTACAGTTAAGCTGTGGAAGTCCTTCCCACAAGATGATGCAGATGTGGGATCTTAACTTTGTTTACACAAGATTGATCAAACACAGGATACACAAACACACTGAGGGCTACTAAACCCAAAGCTACCAGCACTGGCTCAGGAAACACCTCCTGCTTCCATGAAGAGGGCTGGAGCAGTCCTTGCAGCCTTTGGTGCAGGAAAGGTATGGGGAGAAGGGCTTTGGTCCGACCACCAGAGAAGTTCCTACCCTCTGCTCTGTCTCAAGGCTTCACAGAGCCATAACACACAATGGCTCTCCTAAATTTAAAGATTTAACGGAGATTCTCCAGGGAGGAAAGGAGATGCACCAAGGTGCACCCACATAGCCCCTGCAGAAGGGCTTGAGAGGGAGGCATTCACTACACCCTCCTGCCTAAAACCTGAAACACTCTCCAGAAATACCTCTTCCCATTGCTGAGACACTGACGGGCAGTCCGTGTTCTCAACTCCCTCGATGCCTAAAGGCTTAAATTTTGGTAGGATAAATCTAGGCCTATCTTTCCATGTGAGCATTGACACAGAAAATAATTGTTGAGAATGGAAGTCTAGAAGGTGTCTACTATAATAAGTGTTCCACAGAGGAACCAGGTTCCAAACTGTGGAACCCAATCCTGCAAATCTAGGTGGGAAATTCTGACTTCTAAGAATTTTGGTTTAATATTTTTAATACATTTTTCATTTGTGAAATAGTACATTTTTCATTTCGTTTGTGTCTTCAAGTAACTGTAAAGCTGAAAAGTATTTTCAAAAATGCATTTCAAAAGAAGACAAGCAACATGTTTTCTTTTGAAAGTCCTCAAAGGTCACTAGGGGACAGCTTTTGTTTGCAGATTTCCCATTAAAAAAGGAAAGAAAAGAAAAGAAAAGACTAGAAATGTCAGACAGAATGGTCGAAAAGTTGTTATTGTGGTCAAAAGCCACATTTCAATTTAAAAAATGCCAATGACACAATGTCTTCAAGTTCTAATATCCAGTTTTACTGATATAACAGCTACCACAGGCTGTTAAAATGACTTGTAAGTAAAAACAACTCTTATTTAAAGATGTATATAATATAGTCTAAAATTATGATTTTGAAAATGATACTGTGTTTTTCATTCATGTTGATGCAATTTGAAGTCTTTCAGCATCTTGCAAAAATCAGGTCCCTCAGCTGTTACTGTCAGCAATGCCTCATATATCATTGTTATACTGCTACTGCTTTATATTGAAATAATGTCCAGACCCCAGGCCTGGACAGAGCATTAGTCTAATGCATACAGGTACAAGGGAAGAACAATTTGTAAAAGGTTTCAGAGAAATCACCATGACATGTTGCAATGCAAATGTAAACAGTTTTCAGTTTGGCTGAGATTAACACAGCTCTGTGGCCAAGGTTGGGGCATTGGAGTTTTGTGCATGCTTATTTAATTTGGGCTGTACTTTGTTAGCTTTATTCATATGGAGGAGGAGGAGTACTTCAACTACTGTCTGAATCAATGGAATATTTATAGAGCATGAAGCTGATCATGACTAAGGTCATGTTTACAATGAGAATAGAAGTTGATGCATAGAACCCCAAGCCAGTTCTGAGGTCAGAATTATCTCTGAAAAATGATACAATAAAGTCAGACCAGGGTGACACTGTGAATGCAACAGTGTAGAAGAGCAGAACTGGAGACTGGCAGTCCCTGAACCTGGAAAAGCCTGAATACTTGTCATAGATGGGGCAGCCAGAGCCCATGCTATGAAGAGCATGGCCCCATCTATCTTCCAAGCTGCCTCTATGGCTCTAGCAATCAACTCTTCATTTCTTTGTGCTTTTTAACAACTGCACAGGTGTAAGGGCTGTGATGTAGCCTACCAAAGGACTGTTCCTGCACAAAGATGTATGTTGCCTGCTCCTTGGTGTGGTCTGACAAGGGGGAGGGTGATGTTTAAGGATACAGAGGATGGTGGAGGCAGCCCAGTGCCATTTAATGTAGTTATACTGTTTCTGGAGCAAATATTCCAGAGCAGTGGCCAGGCTTTATTTCAATGGAGAGTCAGAACCCGGGAGCACCCTGGAGAGTTAAGCAGTTTGGTAGAGTAGCTATAGCCCCTGCTGCTTGCCAGACAAAAATCCCAAGTCCAGGAGGCTGCTCTGCCTAGCTCCAGCCTCCTCCTCTACCCGGCAAGCTCTAAAGACACCTGACATGAGGCACTGTACAGCAACCAGGCTGAAGGGGACACAGAGCCAAGAGCTCAGCATGCCACACTCCATTGTCAGCAGGCACGGAGAAGCCTAAACTGACACACATTGGTCGCTAAAGGGTTAAACAACCTGCTTTCCCCTCCACTTTTTTTTTCTTTCCCCCAAAAGTCTCCATTTTTTCCCTAAACCTATCTGGTTTTGAGGGTCCTCTCTTCATCTCCCTCTTTGTGCTGAACATGTGGTGTGGACTGCCGTGTCTGCACAGTTCCCAGCCATCTTGTTACCAAGATTTGGGTCACAAACCTTGAAACTAAATGGAGGAAAAATATAAAGGGTTAGTTGAAAACAGAATGTGTTTCCTTATTGCCTCTTTTTTTTTTTTTCTGAAAAAAGATTAATGTTTTAATGTCCCTGGTTATAGACTCTAATGTTACTTTGTACTTCAGATACTGTGTCAAAATATATATTTGTGTCTCGTCTCTATTAGATACAAAATAACGAATGAAGAAAGTAATTCTATCTGAAAAGCAACAGATTCAGATTCTAAAGTACTACAGCCTAAGAGCCATTGTTACAGCAAGAATAATGGCCCCATAAGGGTAGGAAGGAAGGATGGTTTTACCCTCTGTCAGATGTGATCCAGTCACTAAAAAGTTTCTTATGCTCAGTACAGGAGAATAAATTAATAGACAGGATGTTCCTCATCTCACCCTGGTGTATATGCAAAAGGTTAAGTGAAGAGGCTGCCTGCATTTGTTTCTTTACCCTGACAATAAAGGGAGTATAGAGCAATGCAGATGTCTATTTTATAATGTTTGAAGTTAGATGTAAACAAAATATTTACTTCTGGACTAGGATGTCTTGGTGCCATAAATGCTCAAAACTCTTCTCTTATACCTGCTAATAATTATGAACTTGGCCCAAATATCAAAGATATTTAGAGATGAAACATATTTTAGACTTCTTTTTTTCTAATTTACCTTCTGTGTTGTGGGGGCAAATTCAGCCTTCAAGGCACATTTCAGTCACATATTTAAACTCTCCCTTATAATCTAGGCAAAGCTGAAGCCTAAAAGTCTCATGTAACCAAATTACTCTGGAAAGTCAGGTTTCACTATTCCTCTTACCTTTACTAAGATTTATGGCTGGGTTTATAATGTAGGAATTTGAAAGCTTTTTTTCCTAGAAAAATGTATGTGGCTTCTCTGAAAAGATTAAAAATCATGTGTCTCTTTTTTCACAGTGAGTACTGTGAGACAAATAATTTCAGTACAAAAAGAGAGGTGGTTGAACAACTACAAACACTTACACAACGTATTGCTTTTTGAATGGCACGTAGTCACTGTGGATCCTGTCTGAAGAAAATGTTGCTAGGTGGCTGATAAATAAAAACAAAGTGAGTTGGATGCATAGCTGAGCCTGAACATGATTTTTCAGAGCTAGCAAATTAATATGGCATGAACAAAGGAGCCAGTGAGGATGCAAGGAAAAGTTTCAGAGCAAAGCCAGAACTACTTGCATTGCTTTCCAGAGGTAATTAGGCACAGTCAGGTGCAGCAGCTGCCACTGTTATGTGGCTGCAATAATTAAGACAATCAAGACAAAAGAACGTTAAATTTATGGTGGAACTAAGGCAGATTTCTAACACAGAGATGCAGATTCAGCCACTGCAAATGGTGGCCTTGGAATAGGCAGAACTTAGGTAAGGGATGAAACCATGTGCAAGCACAGCAAGAAAGAACCTTTGAAATTATTTTTTCTGATATTTATGTGGGATCTAATTCTATACAACTCTTTGACACAAAATATATATATATAAAGACTTTTTTAAAGTCATAATCTGCAAAATTCCGTCAATTTGGGAGAACTTACAGATGTAGAACTTGAATTCACAAGTCTGGAAAACTGAGGCGGGTTTTGATTTTTTCATAGAATATAATTAAAAGTTGGTAACTATCATCTCCAAGTAATTATGTCATTACTCTAACCACAATTCCATATAAGTTTTTCCTGCCATGGGACCCTAAAAATGGGATCAGGCAATGCTTCCAGTATAATAACTATAATTTGTTTGTATTGAGAAATTTCCAATTTATTTTTTTAATCATAGTTTAGCACAACATATCTACCAGGCTCAAACATGAACAGATTTTCACCCTCAAAACAGAAAAAAACTTTCTGACTTTTGAATTTTACTGGTCTAACAGTACAGCAGTATTCATTTTAAAGCAAGTGAAAAACATTTCTTTCTTTGCCTTGGAATTGAAATTTCTCCTCACAGTGATGGCAGAGAAGAAGGGATGTTCAGAATAGGTGACATTCAGCCATATGGAGAGGTGAATTTAAAAGGCACTTTATGCAAAACATGTGTTCAATAACTATTTTTAAAAAATGTACAGCTCTGCAGGGCTAGAAGCAAGAACTTCACATTAATCTTTACAGTTGAAAAGGTCCTTCAATAAATATTTACTCCCAGAATTGTGACACTTTTATACTTGGGAGTAGAGTTTTTTGAAGATTTTTATGGTTCTTCTTGATCCCTGGAAGCTTGGATTCATGGTAAGTAGGGCATGTGATTTTCAAGGCTACATACCATAGTCTCAGTAAAAACAGGCAAAACCTCCTCACTGCTCTGATGGCTACAAACCTCCTTCTAATTTCCAGCTTCAATTTATTCATGGTGAGTTTATACCATTTGTTCTTGTGCCAACCTTATCCTTTATTTTTAATAGCTTTTCAACCTCCCTGTATTTACCTCTTTAATGCATTTATAGAGAATGATCACAAGTCATCCCAGATCTCTGCTAAGTTTTTTAGAGTCGTCTGGTAAAATACATTTAAAAGATTCTGCTCTAACATATACTGCACATTCAGAATACATATTATGGTATAATTTTTCCTGCCATTTAGACTTATCTCCACAGTTTACCCACAGGTTTCTGCTGCTGAATACAGCAGTCACCCCAGCTTGAGTTTTTATTTCCTTGCTAATATAGTCTCCTTTACAGCTATGTACATGTATACTATGTAACTTATTCTTGAAGAAATTACATTTTGCTCAGGCTGCAGATGAATGACTATAGGAATATCCGGTTTATTATTTTTAATTATTCATCTATTTTACCTTTGACCTGAAAGCAATACAAATTTCAAGGGCTCAGCACAATGTAAACTGAGGTAACACACAGTCATCCCATGAAAATGGGTAAAATGTTGATGAGGCTGTATAAGCATTCAAAAATTATAAACCAGACTCCCAAGTTAACCATAAACCCCATGAAATTAAGAAAAAAATCTAGGAGTTTTCATGCAGCTTTTGACAGTTTAAATTTTCATGACCCAAACCTTTCACTGCAACTTGGAAGGATTATGTATCAGCGTCATAAAAAAAAATGAGATAGAATTTTCTTGTAATTAGTTGACTTCAGTGGAGGTTTAGATAAAAAATACAAAATATTATGAGACTTGTGATAAAAATCTTAGTAGTCAGCACTGCTGAGTTATGGAAACAGAGAACTGTAGGTGGTAGGAGCCAAGGGAGCAAAACAGGCATCACTTGGCTGTTGATTACCTGGAGGTCCAGAGAAGAGCAACTTGAGGAAAAAGAGGGGATTTAAAAGAAAAAAGTGGAAATCTAAACAGTGTTCACACTGCAGTTTTAAGAACTGTTGTGAAGAGGATCTCTTCTCATGAAAACTTACTTCACGTAGCACCCATCATAAGTCTGCGTCAGGAAAGAGGCTTTTGGATTGTTACATGTCATCTTCTGCATATTTTGAAGTCCTGTGGCTGGTTAAAAGTGTGCTGGAGAGTAGCCTTTCTCAAAGGGGATTTGCACAGCAGAGATCACTGCAGAACAGCTTGCTCTGGTCACAGCTGCTCCAGCTGGGAGAGTGGTCAGCTGCACGCTTCAGGCAGTTTTTCAGCCTCTTCTGTAGCCAGGAGTGGATCCAACCCAAGATGTATGAGACACAATAGCTTCAAGCAAGTGCCTGAAAAGTCTGTAAAGCCAGGGGAGTTATTCTGAACTGGATCTTGAAACCAAAAAGGAACTATTACAGTTGCTTCAATGTGGGGGTGATACACTTTGTGTTTGTGAAAAGGTGCCAGCATCACTCCACATCAGTTCTAGTCCAAAGGTCTGGGCCTTCTGTAGGCCAAAGAGAAGCAACTGCATTGATGCCAGTAAAAAGTATAGGGTATGCTGAGCTTTTGTTCAAAAGCAACATGATTAGCACACCTTCCAAGAGAACAAATAACCACAAAAAAAAAAAAAAAAAAAAGAAAATCAAACGATAGAAATTGTTTAAAGAAGAAAACTCACATTTAATTATGAATTGCTTCATGGGAGGCAAGGGAGCCAAGCCCACTGAGTGCTTAAGCTATGCTTGATTTATTGAGCACTGTGGGCTTGTATCTATCACCTGACGTAGTCATTTTAAACTTTGAATTATCTTTTTTAATTAAATATCTGTGGGATGATTGGATTTTCTGTTTGATTGATTATTTGTTTGCTTAGAAAACACACTAGACATCTGTTTGACCTTTCTTTTTACTTCAGATGAGGGCTTAGAAACACTGAATAGCTGGGTTATGCTAACAGCCAGATGAGTGTAGCTCCAAACCAGGCACATCCTTCCCTAGCAGGTGTCCATCCGCCACAGTAGAATTATCTGGTAACATGCCGGTAGCAGTCTGCATGCTTCCCACCAGCTTTTGCTGCTCATGTATGACATTTCCTGTCTGTCTGTTCCTTGTCAGCCACACTAAGCAGCCCTGTACCTGTGGCTACAGCTTGGCCATAGCTGAGATTACCAGAGAAGGTGTTGAAGAAACTTTGTTATGTGTACCCCTGACAGGTGCAGAGAAGGCAGGTGCTGGGTGATGAAGCTGCAGGCTAAGTAAAGCTAATTGTTACATCTAGAAACAAACAGAACTGATTAACTTTCTACATGCAGAGTGCAGCCAGAAATGGACATTTCACTGTAATTTCAATGGTACTAGAGTGAAGCAAGCCTGAGTGTTTCTGACTAGCCCCTCCTATATCTCATATCACAGAATCAGAGGCACAATATCGCCAGTTGTTTTCTGTTGGTAAAAACTAAAGAGGGGATTAAGCTACTTGGCTACATTATCACTAGAAAATCACATCCTAATAGAGACTGAACAGGCAGCAATCATTCTAATGTGAATGCTGGAACAGGACCAGAAACAAATTTTAAGAGAATGACCTTTCCAACCACTCATAGCCACAGTTAACCCTGGAATTAAGGTCCAGCTCAGATTAACACTGATCTATGGAGTCCTTAGATTTTATTCCAAACAATGTATGAATTATCAAAACAGTGATCATTGCAATGTTCTGGGTGTTTTTCCTTCCTTTGAGGGAAAGATAAACATTATTACTATTATTAATCACTAATATTACTATTAATAAAAAGGATCACAGGCAGACCCTGGTTCCTCTGACTGTTTGCCACACTTATTCCCTCTTTTGTAAGAAACTCCTAAGCAAAGTTTTCAGGGTTGAGTAGGGGTCTGATGAGCCATTTGGGAAAGGAATCTTCTCACCTAATTTTGCCCTTGTACCATGTAGACATCTACGTCTGATCTAGTCCGGCTAGTTATTGCTGATGCAAGGAATAAACATACAGGACATATTTCATCTGAGCTGGCTTTATGTCTGTGTTATGATAGACACACATCACGCATTACAAACACCTTTTTCACTCTGATGCCTGTTAATCAGAACTGTGAGGATTAACTCAGATGCGAACACCTATTCTACAGGTTATGTGGTCAACATTTGCATGCAGTTATTATACTCTACCCTTTCTTACCCTTATGACATAACATCGCACATGATCCTAAATCTTTCTGTTTTGCCTACTTAATTGTTGTTTCCTTGGTTGTTTATAACGCATGGAATGTTTTTGCGTTATCACCTTTGCACACACTGCAACCTTTTCATATAGGCACACCAAACTTCTGACCACACAAGCTCCAAAACATTCATTCATTTTGGCATATACAAACAGACAAGTGCTTGCTCATGCCCAAGCAGAAATCATATTACCGGAGTTGATCTCATAATACCAACAAAAAATCATGATTGTTCTGTGCTAAATGACCTCAGTCATGACCTGCAGATTATCTGCGGATGATCTGTCCTCTGTGACTTCCTGACTGTTTCTCAGGCTATTCTCCTTCACAGTTACAACTGGCTGTGATGAACTGAGCCAAATGACTCAGTTTCTTAGGATCTCTGATTCAAATGTTATGCTTTCAAAACCAGTCAAACAGTTTTCATTTAATTCTAAAATTAAAATTTGTTTCTGGTGGAAAAAAAGATTTGCTTTATTTAGAATTTTCCTTTCAGTGTTTCTGTTTCTCCCTGTTGTTTTGGGGGTGGACTTTTATGATCTTCGTTCACTGGAAAAATCATCAGCGATTTTTTTAAATGATTGGAAAATATATTTCTCAACTTTTGAATCCTTTGATACTTTATTCTAGAAAAAGCCTTGTTATAAGAACACTATTTGGTCTGTTCAGTCCCTTTTCCCTTGCATTCTTGATGTTTTCAGTGGAGAAAATGCAGGGAAAGGGGAAAAGACAATAAATGAAATCTGATACATTATTGAAAGAAGGGGGCCATATTCTCTGTTTTAATATCCTTTGAAAAAATTAAGTATTCAATCAAAAGAATTTTTTCTCTTTTTTATATCTTTTTTATATAAACACAACATTTCCTCAAGAAAATTGCAATAAATTATAATTAGTAACTCAGAGTCTCTTAAGATAAACTCTTATTTCCTTACATTACCAAAGGCAAAAAAAAGAGGATCTTTTCTGCTTTAAAAAACGGCTTATTTCTTGAGGATTTTTGGCTAGCCAACACTGATATCTCATCCAGCTCCAGTGTTTACTTTTCATTTTTAAGCAACCTACATTTACATTCACACTATAAAAGTTTTTGACGATTAATACTGTTCCCAAAGGAGAAGGTTTCAGCTGCTACACCCAAGCAGCCAGACAATACTGTTCCAGAGGGAAGGAAAGAAAAAAGTGTCTGCAGGTATTTATACTCCACCAGACTTCTTAAGCTATTCATGCATGAAGTTTTAACTTGAAGTTTTAACTTGCTTGTGGAAAACACCCTTCCCTCCTGTTTCTCCTTCAGGACACTAGCTTATTCCCCCAGCATTGTATCTGAAATTACTGGAGACACAGCGACAAAAGAGCCCACAAAAGCTTCTGGAAAGTTTCTGAAAGTTTCAGCCAGCTCCTGACTTCCCCAGTGACCCCCAAGAGATACACAAGGGAGCATAATGAGCCTGAATGATGAGCTGCTCTTTGTCACGAGCACCTTTCCAGTCCCTCTCTGCAAAGAAAGAGCTTAGCAGCAGATAACCTTTGCATTGTCCATTCTGCTCCAAATAGGCAGATGAGAAGAAAATAGTTTCCAGGAGATGTAAAGCTAGAGATAGTCAAAAAGAAAAGAAAGAAGGTAGAGCTCTGGAAAATCTCTGCGAACATAGTAGGGAGTTTGAGACATCTGTGCAACGAGGAAAGGCTCTTGGTGAATTATTTGTCTACGTGACTTGATTTTTGAGACTGACTTTCATGTGGCTTTAACATGATTATAAGATGGTCCTTCTTGTAATTTTTATTCTCCTTGCCAATGGCATGAAACAACAGGGTACAAAACAAGGAATTTAACTTGCCCAGCAATGTCAGGTCCTGTGCTGAATTCCAAGTTTTTAGCTAGCTACCTGTTTTTACATGAGTTGTGCTACATGCACACCATTTCAGAATCTAGACTATGTCTCAGTCTAGGTACAGTGAAGACAATAGAAGAGGGCGAATAAAGAGTCAAGCTTTTTTCCAGCATTCACTGAATAAAACATCCAGTTTGATACGTTTTAAAATATTTCTCACGGAGATGAAAACAAGCCATTGTTTTCTCTTAATTTTTGCTATGAAGTGTCAAAACAGTGTTAATGTGCTGTTATTCAGCATAACAAGAGTATTGCTGAGAAACAAAAGTCTCAAGCCCTTGATTGTAAAGGTATTAAAAGATATGAATTAATGGATTTTTCAAAGGTAAGTATTTAAGTGCTTACCCATTTAAGTCCTTACCCATCTTTAATCCCATTAAAGAGCTCTCTGCATCTGACAGATCTGCATCTGACATTTCTTACAGGCTGTTTTAAGGACTGGCCATCTGTTTTAAAAAAGAGTTTTTGGACAGTCCTCTTGAAACCACTTGTATCGCTCTTGTTTTATAAAAATGGCAGTAATTCTAGGAGGTAGCAGACATTAATGTACCACACAACTAGGAAAACAGCAGAGTTTCTAGCAGAATTTCTAGTAGAGTTTATAAATAACCTATATGTTCAAACTGACTTACATGGAGATTATTCAGAAATATTTCAGAGATATTTCACATAAGAGAGAAAAAGAGTAATTTTTTTTTCTTTTTTTTTTTTGCTGTTTTCCCAATTCTACAAAGCAATAATAGGAGTTATCAAAATCGGGTCAGGGGGTGCTTTTTGGGGTTGGTCTTGGTTTATTTATTTGCTTTTTAACACAAGCTACACTTTCTCCTCCCCAAGGTTACCTCCTGTATTTTGCAAAAATAAAGCACGTAAATGCCTACTTTAGAAACTGGAACAGGGAATTAAAATGATATTCAAAAGGAGCTGAATTCATCTAAAACTAAAGTACATTGTCAACCACCTCCACTTGCTTCAGGCACTGATGCCATGATTAGCTATGCAAGAAGCTACCTGCTGGTTTAGAATTATATGAAGTCACCTCAGGGTATCTACAAGCTTCTCACGCACAAGATACTGACAGTTTCTTTACTTGGCTTGAAACACAGTCATTGCTACATCCAAGTACTATATCATAGATTGTTATTTCACAAGCTGTCATTAAAGTAGCTTGCCTTATTCTCACCAAACAATTAGTCTGCAAACAGTAATGGTTAGTTCCAAATACCCTCAAAGACTACAAGACTACCTCTAGGTAACAACTTCTCATCTGAAGTATGAACGTGCACTGTTTTTTTTAATAATACAGAATTAGGGGGCAAAGAGTATCATAATCTACCTTCACAAAGCAACTTAAACTGGGGAGTGGTGGCAGGAAAGAAGAGACTTGTTGTGGTACAAAGATGCATGGTAACAAAGGTATCCGTGAACCTGAACAATAACATGTATGCACAAGAGTTTGGAGCTAAAAGTGTTTTTACCTGAACTGGCCAATTTTTTTTGGAGAACCAATGCTTTATTTTAATTGTTTATTGTCAGTTACTGTGTGCATTAAAAGCAGATCTGGACTCTACTAGGAATTAGATATAAGAACATATATAGTTTAGCTGTCTCAAGCAGCATGAATGTTGTTTATTTTGTTTAAAGTCAGTGATAATACTTCATTCAGAAAGGACTTGACCTGCATTTGCTGGTGTTTTTGAACACTTTATCTGACGAATCTTGGTTCTCACCAACTCACAACATACAAGGAAAGGATGAGCAGTTCCAGTTAGATCAGGTGTACTAGTACTAGTACCTGTACTCAAAGGCATCAATAAAACTCAGTGTGGACAATCAGTGTTAAGGTTTCTCCTAGGCTGAAGTCAACAGTTCTCCTCTTTTGTAGCTCTCCTCTGACTCGAACACACATTTCCTTAAGAAGGTGCTTTGGTAACTGCACACTCCATTATTCAAGATTTGGTTGGATCAAGTGACTCATTTTTACTTCTTGTCTAACCAGATCTTCATTGCTCTAAAAAAAAATCTAACTATCAGTCTTTGCTCAGATCTTCCCAGCTTCTGTGCTTACTTACTCATTCCCCCTGAAGTGGGTCCATACAGCCTTCCTCATCCTGGTCCTTTTATATTTGTCAGATGGCACTCATGATATTTACATGTGTTTGCATGTCAGGAATCCCCGCTTGGCACAGCAGGGCACAAAGGTGCCTGCTAATAATTCTAGCAGGGAAGATGGGAATAGATGCTGTCAGCACCAGTCAGGAGTAATCTGCACCTTTGAAAATGAAACCATTTATATTTAGACACATAAATATAGACTGAAGAATCTAAATTTAATTCTTAGGTTGAAAATGTTGACCTCAATGAACAAACCCCTCTGGTAGGAGCTGCAGAAGAATGGTATTACTAAACAGTTGAAGAGGATGATCTGAACATTCATTGCATTAATCTCCTGGTACAACTCCATGGCCTTTAAGCAAACACGTCTTTGAAAATTATCTTGATCTTAGCTGGTGCACAGGATTCACATTTTAATGTAACTGGCATTAAAACAAAATACAAGTGCTGATCAATAAAAACACAATAAAACCCCTGTATTTTTATAAGTGAGGAACAGTTAGGCATACTGTTAACCGGACTATATATCTGGGCTTTTAGAAATTCAGGAGCGTGCAAAGGACTCAGAACAAATGAGATATCACATAAAGAAACACAGGTACACAAGCACACATATGTATGTGTATACATAAATAGTCTCCATGTTTTAAAGATCTTATACTGTAATCACCAACAAAGCACATCATCAGAAAACCACAAAAATAGGAAGTAGAGGGAAAGAGGAAGAATGGAAAATAGTCACCCTAATGCTTATGTATTTACTGCTTCAGCTGAGATTTCACACTCTGTTATTCAAAAACATACTCATTAGTGACTTCAAAGCACACGGAAGTCGACATAAAGGCTCCTATTTGTCTACCATAGAGCTTTAAGCAGGCGTTTGAAAACACAGGGCTACCTGCTTTGTGTCAGATAGTGTTAACCAATGCAGAATGTCTCTCACCAACACAAACCATCCACATGAATACCTTTTCTGTTTCTTCCACATTTTGCTGTCAGCTTGTCACATACGAGTTGCTTCACAATAATAAACAGACCACGGCAGGTTGGATTAATATCAGTTTTTATTACAGCGGTTGCAACCATTAATTATCTGGCTGAGTAGTGATGAGATGTGGTTCTTATCTAATAGGTAGAGGTATCAAGTTCATTAAAGTTCAGCAAATATAAAACTAAAAAAATTGGCTGTTGCAACTTTTCTAGAAGTCTCAAAAGAGAAAAGTCCTCATGCATATACAGTTACATGACTTTTGCTTTTTCTATTGTTGTATAAAACTCAAGCTTGCATTAAACAAGAAGAGCAAATGAAAATTAGTTGGAAGAGTATTTCAAATTGCTCCCATCTTAAAATAATTTTTCTTCCCAAAAAAATATTTAGTAGCTTCCTTAGTGGGTGTTTTCTGTTATGATTTAAAATTATGTCTTATAAATCCCTTGAAGAATTATCCTAAAAACACAGGGTGAAACTCAGACCTATTGAAGTCAATGCCAAAACTCCCATTGACTGCAGCTGAGCCAGGATTCCACCCACAAAAAGATTCAAAACAAGAAATTACAGAATGTCCTTTTTTTTTTTTTGGTAAATGCTTAATCTCATTGTTCAGTACCCTGGTGGTTATAGTCTTCATTTTTACCTAGTCTTTGAATGAGGTTTTTAAGTCCTAACTCATCTTACAAACTGCCTTTAAGCATGTTTTTCATGCATTTATGCCGATATTTATAAAAATATTTACTGTGTACTTATACAGTATCTAGAAAGAAAGAAAGTATGGGCACTTATTTCTTGCTTTTGTGTATCCAAAGATTTTGCAGCTTCAATTTGCATGTATATTAAAAAGCTTGATTAAGGCAACTGAAAGTATCTACTCGTAAATGACTTCAGGGATAACTGTTTGCCTTAAAGAAAAAGCACAATTTCTGTAACACAAGATAAGAGTCTTAAATGCACTACATCTTGAATTTTAAGTGTTTGGCATCCAGATGATATTTTAAGAATTTAAAGTTATTATCCAGGAAATAATAAACTTGTTGTAATTTATACACAGAAATCTTGCTTGTAAAGCTCACGGGCCTGCTACATATGCAATGTATCCAAATCAAGGCTAAGCAAGGAAATGAAACCATAAGCTACATGAAAGCAGGCAGATTCTACTTTTCCTTTCAAAACACAAGCTTCCTGACCCCTAATGGAACTTCCTTAAGAGCACCAAACCCCTGCCATCATTTTAACCACTTTTCCCAAGCAGTCATTTAACAAGACTTAGCACACAAAATGTAAAAGCTGTGGGATGAATACAGGGAGTCACTACCATTGAGAGACAGTCGCCTGGAAAACTCAAATCCAGACCAGGAAGGAGAAGGAACCTCACACAGACAGAGCAGATGCCTGGACACAGCAGGATGGCCATATCTGTCTCTTACAGTGTCCTGAGCAAAGAAATCCAGGCAGCCTGAACCGGGTAGTGCCTCCTTCCAGAGACATCGGGATTCAAGAGTCTGACCTCCATTAATGAGAAACAAATAACCAATGTTACCATACAACTCAGTCCTGTCTGAGAAAGTTTTAATGAGATTAGGAATCGCACTGAAAATGTGTAATTAATCCACTGTTTTCATTCTAGCTCTTTGCATTTGCTTGCCAGATGAAAATGATAATAGGATGATGATATGGTGTCTGAAGCAAGAATATAACTGCCTCTGGCTTCAGGGTATCAGATGACTTATTCTCACAAAAGGAGATATTAATAGTACTCATTAAAAACAGACCAACTTTCTCTCTATAAAATTATAGTAACTCAGAAAGGCAAGAAGTGCCTATTTTAGTGGGGCCTGGGCAGTGCTTTTCAGCACACTCAGAACATGTGTTGGTGAGTCTGAGTTTTTCAGGCAGAAAAAGGAACCTGTTACCCTGAAGAGCTTCTGGGATTCTGAGAAAGCAGCTTGTCAGCAACTTCAGCATGACATTTGTCAGAGAGAAAATGACTTGCTGTCACCCAGGAGTATATTACCTGTCAGTGGTCTAAATTCTGCAAGAAACAAAGGTAGCATTACTGCATTCAGTTCCAGATGACATCATGTTCTGAGTTAATATAAGACCTGAATTCTACATCTGACCAATCTTCACTTGCAGCGGTGTGTTATTTTACCCTCTGCACGGCCAGCCCTGACACCGCGGTAAATCTTGGGGTTCGGAAGCCGGGAAGCATCAGCAAGACGATGGCAAGAGGAGAAAGGAGGGACACTCCGGAGGCTTAGAGTGAAACCGGGTTTATTGGGATCAGCATGGACCCCTCACCTCATGACCAATGCCCCAGGAGCAACCATGAGCACG
Organism: Cyanoderma ruficeps; assembly: GCA_008694505.1. Lineage (NCBI taxonomy): Eukaryota > Metazoa > Chordata > Aves > Passeriformes > Timaliidae > Cyanoderma > Cyanoderma ruficeps. The sequence continues at coordinate 1,627,260 of VZDJ01007754.1, read as the reverse complement.
AGGGGAGAGGGGTTTTGTACTAAGGGTGCAATCTCAGGGAGGGTAGGAACAGAGCCAATGGGGTACAACAGAGAGTGGCTGTTAACATAACATACATTGACATGCATGAAGATAGAAGGGGAAAGGTTCCAACCCAGCCAGTTACCAAAGCTTCTGGACTTGGGGTACAGGTCTTGGGGTTACTGGCAGGGCGGGGGAGTCTCTTGACACCTGATGGACAGGCAGCCAAGGCGGGAAAAGCAAACCAATCAGGGAGGACCTTAGGGTTAAAAAAGAACTGGGGTACAAAAAACTGAACAAGGGTACAAAGAAAAACCATTTTGTGCAACCCTAGACTTACAGCAAACTTATTGTACAGAACACACCACCACATTCACCCCTGCAGATGAATTCAAGAAGGTGGCAACTTTCTAGAGAACTTCAGAAGCTCTCTACCCTTTGCAGCTATCTCACCCACCAGATTCCATACTGCCTTTCTCATATCAATTATGAGAATCACCACTGCTCTGTGTCCCCAAGGTGTCACAGAAGCAACAGCACATTCCTTGAAGAGACCTCACAGGATTAGAAATAACTTGCTTCTATGACTTCTCAGAGTCAAGCCTATTGATTTTTTCAAAGGTGGAGCAGATTCCTTATTAATTGTAGCATTTCCTCAATGCAGACCTGTAATCACAACTTCCTTGTTTCAGATTGACAGTATCATTTCTAATCTATAAAATCCTGAAAGGCTTGACATGTGTTTACTTCGAGAATCACCTCTTCCCCTCTTTGTGCTGCTGCTGCTGCTGAGAAAAGGCAGCTGAAACAATACTCCCAGAAGACAACAAGCTCTTGACGTACCATGGAGATGAAACAAGTTTGGCTGGATATATGGAGGATAAAGGTTATTGCTTTCCTGTTACGGTGAACTGGACTGCACTTTCAAGGATCTTTAGGGGATACTTGCACCCCATTACAATGAACTGATACATTTATAGTACCACTGTTGGATTCATTAACTCCAGTGCAATGCAGAATGAGGAGCAGAGAAAACAGGCAGCAAAAATGCCATGGATCTCATGATGTTAATTTCTCAGGAGAACATTACAGAGCCTTCCAGTAGATTCACACAAAAACTTGGTCCCTTCTGCTGCTCTCTCCCAGGAGAGAAGCACCATTGCCTTTTTATGCAATGATATTTCTGTGCCTAAGGCAGAAGTCACAGCAAGTTTCTTGATGATCCACAAGTATTTTTGAGGGTATACCTCTAGCAGTTGGATAACTATGACTGCACTATGCCTGGAAGAAAGCATCACTGAGACTGCCTCAGTCCCTTCTTTCCTCCTTGTGTTCTCCTCCTCCTCTTTTCTTCTCTGGATATTTGGTTACCTGAAAACATGGCAGCCAGCATGAAGGCAGCTACAGGTACATATATGATGGTTTCAGCCTCTCTCTTTGTAGGACACAATTTAACTCACTTCTCTCTGATGACAGTAGTCTAGACCCTTTCTCCAGAACTATTTGAAACAGGTGTTGTGGAGCTTGCACTGGCACTTCCAGTAGTGTGTGGAGAATCTCACAGGTATTTCAAGCATCCCTAGGCTCACTAGTCTGTAGGCATGTAAGATCCCACAGAACCTGTCGGGGTGAGACAGTACCTTCTCTCATCTGAAATTGTTTAAAGGATTAATAGGTAGGAATGTGCTTTCATGTCAGAGCTGTGATTGTTCCTTCTTAGCACACATGAGACTGTCAAGAGAAACAGGGATTTTTTCAGATAAAGCTGTGAGGACTGCATGGTACCTAGTGATGGGAGTGCTGCACAAGGATATAAAGGCTGTGAGCAGATAGACAATTTTAGTCTAATGAGGTTCACCACCTCTCCTGAACAGGTTCAGGGCACTTAAAACTAGGCTTCTGCTTTTGCTTTATCTACAAGGCAGACTGTCGAGACTGTCCTCCCCAACCTGATGTGTGGCCTTGAAAGCATGAACTAGAAAACAATTTGGACTTTTCAGAGTGACAGTTCAGAGTGACCTTCCAGAGCAGCCATGCTCCCAGCATCTGGGAACAGAGGAGGCTGCTGGGGACGAGGAACTCATCTGTCTATCTGAGCCTATCTGAGCTGCCTGCCTGCCAGGGACCCTGTGCATTAAAAAAGGAATTAATAAGGCAAGGAAGGGACACGTAGAGGATAAGTATCAGGGGATAAAGCTCAGGTAAACATACCAGAGCTGCTTATTAGTTCAGGCAAAGCTAGAAATGTAGCTGTGACAACAGAGAACTTTGGGCAAGGTGCAAAGGCTGATCAAAAAGCTGACAAAATACTTGGGTAGTTAGCTCATACATGAGCTACGTGCCATCAGTACCTGGGGAAGGAGGCACAGATTGAGGATGACAGAGAGATAGCTGCAGAAGCTGAAGTTATTGCATGAGGCTACACAAGGCAACAAGCTCCTTGTCAGAGATGTATGGTGGGGAAGGAGCAGCTCACTTACCAGAAGATGTTATTTTTACCTTATTCACTGTAGACACAGATGTCCTTCATACTCAGCAGAAGAATATCTAAGAGATAGCAATATTGCACATTAAAACTATTTGTGTCCTTCAGCTACGGACTTTGTTCCACTAGACTTTTCCTCTTGGCTTGGTGGAAAGTCAGAAAAGTTAAGTGCACTTCTCAGGCCTAATTTTTTTGTCTGCCAGTATTACCCACGGGGGTCAGAAACCCCCTTACATCATCTTACATGCTTGTTGCCTTCAGAGGAATGTCCCTGCCTCTAAGGAAAGCTCAGCTGTGTAGACCATGACCAGACTGATTGTGTTTCACAACACAGAGTTCAAGTTGGAGGGAAAACAAAGCAAAGTACATGTGCTCCCTTCCTACTCACTGCCTCTGACAGAGGTAGTGTTTTAGAAACTGAGTAAAAATACCAACATTTCCAAACAGTGCTAAGTGCTGTTGGACCCTAAAGCTGTATTCTGGCATTCACAGGGCATAATTGGCTTTAAAATCAGACCTGTTAAGGGGCTATCTCTAAATCAGTACAGTGGCCTCAGGCCTACCTTTGGAATAAAAAGCTCCACTTTTACAGCACCAAAGCCCAGATCCTCAAAGACATTCAGATGCTAAATTCTCAATGACCTCTCTTTGAGGTTTCAGGCTTCAAATTTCAGCGTTTTGGAAACAAGTACACAAACAAGTTTCTCAGGTCTCTCTAAAATCAACGTTAACCGTCCATTGTTTCCAGCTTACAATTTATATCAAACAGTGATGACAGAATTCAGGGTAGAGTATTTGACAGGTAATAATATCTCGTCTGCTTCGTGTTTCTGGGTGAAAATCCAACAGGAACAACTAACACCAAATTCTTTCACTGTAATGTAGCCTTTACTCCTGTAACTATTGAAATAAATTGCACCTACAAACGCTAAAGGCACATATGGACTACATGACAAAAGTAAATTCAAATTGGAACTGACAGGATACCTTAAAAATTCCACTCCCACAATATGAAAATGTTGAAAAATAAAAAAGGTCAAAAAATAATTTATTTTGATTACTTGTAAAAATTTACAATAAATCATAGAATCATAAAATGTATGTTATTTAAAAAAAGAAAACCCAGTGATAAAATGTTTTGAACAATTTGAAGTTGTATGAATTTATGTTGCAAATAATTTATAATTAATTTTTAAAGGTATTTCAAAATAGTAGAGATGTTTTGTTTGAAAAGCTTGTAGAGATATAATGGTGAAGAGTATCTGAGAAGTTAAAATGTCTTGTTATGCTGGTCTTGTCAGTTCATATATACTGGTCATGTGGATGGGTATAATATTACATGTAATGGAGAATGAGAAATTTGCTGAAATCCATGCTTGAAGAGGGATGGAATACTAATTTTCAAGAAGTGCCTGGTAAATACTGAATATGAATATCTGAAATACTATTTTTAAAGGAAGACACGCTGCCAAATTAAAAAGAAAAACAAACAAACAAACAAACAAAACCCCAACAAACCAACCAAAAAAACCCCCAAACTGTGATTCCTGACTGAACCAAAACTATAGACTTTAAATGGAAGCGCACCAAAAACTTTTTCCTTGCCCCCTGGCCAACAAGTTGTCCGTGAATATTTTTGGCAGTAAGTAGTTTAAATTAACACTGCAGTGCTGTATTCCATCACGATTTTTTTGATACCAAATGCCAGACACTATAAGGTTTGAATGACAGAGCCACAACGCAGTTTTTAATTCCGAATGTAACCTGTGGAGAGGCGCAAGCATTCCAAATGTGTCTAGAGTATCTGGATTGCCAGACTTCAAATCCCCTGTAAACAGCCTGTTGCAAACCTAAAAATAGCTGGACATGTGTAGGACCTGATGCAGCAGCTTTCAGAAAGAAGATTCCCCAGCCAAGGGACAAGCAGAAGGCATTAGGAGTTCAATGAGTTATTATAGCTGATTTTCATTTTAGGTTTTTCTTCCTTTCTGTCTACCTCATTATCATGCTATAAATAATGCTCTCAGTCAAGATATAATTTAGAGGACTCTGGAATACATTTTTTTCAGCTTTTTCCAGATGCAAGGTGTAATTTAATTTTAATTAGTTTTATTCCCACTTAAATATTCACAGAACTGCTATTATAGAGGTTTACACATGTGGACCTTGTTTTTTGACAGCTTAACTCCGGTTATTACAGGAATAGGAGGATTTAATCTTCTTCCCCTCACTCTTCTGGACTGGTCTTTTGGCATGGAAGAGCACCTCAGTGTCAGAGTCTACAGAAATTGTTCCCTGAATTTTCAAGAATTCTCTTAGCATACATGGAATTAATTTGTGGTATTGACGTGCCTTGGGTTGCATGAAAGTCTTCCAGAAAAAGAAGCAAATTGCTACAGGCCATCTTAATTGTTTTCTTGCAACAGCTAGCCGAAGTGTATGGCATACTTGGCTTCGATCAGACATGGAAGTAAAACTGGTGTTCTTTAGTCATGATCTGGCATGCAAGGGAAATGTTGAGAGCACTGCTAGCAGTATCCACAAAGGATGTGCACTTTTAGCACCCATTCTGAGAAAAGCTGAAGTTTCCCTTAAGAAATGCTTTTCCATAGCACTACACTTCCTTGGTAAAGGTCTCAATATCAGTGTGTCTTTCCCTTCAGTACTGCAAAACAATGTAATTAGCACAAAGGGATAAAAACTGGGATAGTAAAGTACTTGCTCATTAGTCCAGGAGGAAAGTACAAACAATTACAGCTCTGTCAAACTTACATGCACGTATGGTTTATCAAATAAGTTCATTTGAAATATGATTTATGTATAAAGCTCAAGATGTTCTTTTCCGATGATTACTTCGCTGGAATGACAATGTAAACATGTTATATAAAATGTTTTGAAGTCTTAAAATAAAAAAGCCCTGGCACTTGTTATGTATTGCAAATATACATGCATGCTGAAATAGGCATATTCCAGTGCCTTATATATGCAGTTCATCCTTTCCAAAGAATTTCATTGCATGGATGTTTTGAGCACTGCTCTATTTATATTCATCCTGCAGCAAAGTATATTCAGAAACTACTTCCCTGACTTTAGTGCCTATTTTGAAAGAACTCTGTTCTGATGCATTTATGTCTTACATATATCCTTAAATCTGGCATAACAACTGCAGACAGTTACCATAAGGGTGTGTATTGCAGAGACATTTTGCATCACCTAGATGGACTGCATCAGTCATTTCACCCCACACAGAGCCAGAGGAGCTTTACTATTTCTGTGTGATACAGACAAAGGAGCATCTGTCAGTATAGCATGGAATCACAGAATTATACAATGCTTTGGGTTGGACAGGACTTTTAAAATCATTGAGCTCCAACTTTGCCCACCATTGGCAAGGCATGCCACCTACTAGAGCAGGTTGCTCTGAGCCCCATACAACTTGGCCTTGAACACTTTCAGGGACGGAAGTAATTTTTATGTCACAGAAATTTTAGTATGTTCATATGTGATTATGAAACATAAAAATTTACACCAAATTTTCAGACATGTAAAATCTCAAACCAAAGCAGAAGAAATATTATATTTCTTGCAGGGGAAAGTAAATCAGTAGTTCTTCTTTGCACTAAGGAAAAGCAAGGTGCTACAAATAGCATAACCTACATTTTCACAGTGGCTCCTTCCTGCATGATAATCCATTTCTTAGCATTTACATATGTGAACATTTTTCTCCTAAATTTGTGTAACTGTAAAGACAATAGACAAATCTCAGTACCCTTTGATACTATTTTTTTTTTGTATGTCACAAATACTCCAGTCTATTTTGAATTGAAATGCACCCTGAAGCATACAATTGTGTCACTGCTCAGGGGGGTCAAATGCAAAGATTTAAACACAGTCTTACTTAAATTTACAAGAATTTCAATGGATTCCAAAATAAAACTGTGGTTGAAAACCAAGCTGCCATTCAGATGGATATCAAATCTCATCAGAATGAATCTCCTAACTTCTTGTTAGCTTTTCCATCATGCCTGTACTTGAAACTTCACTGTAATTGGGTTAAGAACCTAATCTATTCCATATGGATTTGACAGTAATTTTAACGGGTTGTTTTGTGGAGTTTTTTCCCCAGTCATCTGCTTTACTGAGGGTAAGTACAGGAAAGAAGCATACTAGGAAGTTAATGTGTACTGAAGTCTAGGATGTGATTCAAGGAAGTCATCATGAAAATAAATACAGGGTGGTTGTGAAATACGGCACAGAGCTGTGCTATTAATTAGCAAACAGCACTTTCTTCAGCAACCAAGAAAATAATAAGCAAATGAAATGTCTCCTCCCTTTTGCCTCCCCATATATATCTCTGCAGTCGAGCAACTTTCCGTCTGACATTCAAACCGTGCTACGCCTGGAATTACATAGTGCCCATACTGAACATATATTCCATGCACCAACAGACACGAGTGACACAGGAGTCACAGCACCAGAGGTGAGGGGGGCAAACAGACCTTCTATCAAGTAACTCTGGGGCTGACCAAAAACCAAACAGCTCTAGGCATTCACCTAGGAGGCTGTTGCAGCAGGACTTCGAGTGCTGCCTAGGCGGGCACCTGGGACCCAGTGCTTGCCATAAGTCCCAGCTGAGGCACCGCCATAGAATCGTTAAGGTTGGAAAAGACCTCTAAGATCATTGAGGTCTTGAGGACTTCTGCCAGGAACTGCAGGGAAGAATGTTGTCAGATCCAGGTCTTGCAAAGGCTTTGGCTAGCACCCTAACCACCAGAAAGTCTTTCCTCTTGTTGTTCTTTATCATTAAAATGTCAAAGAATGGCCTTGCGGTTTAGCCCCGGTCGGGATCAGAAAACATGGAGCCAAGCACCCCAGGCGTAGGCAGGAGCAACATGAATTGTAATCACTTGGAGACACACCCGCCCTAAATCAAAGTACCTTTGCTTCCTGGCTCCTGTTCCTGACTTGGACCATGCACAAGTCACTTGAACTGTTGGTGCTTCTCTTTCCTCTCCTGTAATTTTAGGATAACAAAACAGGCCTCCCTCCCAAGGATGTTGTGGGGATCCATTAACGCAGACTCCTAAAGGATAGTGAGATTGTGGGCTGGGAAGCTGTGTCTGGATGCATTGTACTATTATCAAAAATGTCACTTGCAGAGGACTCAGATGTGTAACTACAAAAGCATACAATCATTTAACTTTATTGCTTCATTATGTTCCAGCGAACTAGCTGTAGATTACTGTCTCAGTAGTCTTAAATAATACTATTTTCAGAATTAGCGATTTACTCCATCACACGTCAAAATCTGGCTGAAGTAATTTGGATCATTTTTGGCTTCATATGAGTGGCTGTGGTTTTACAAAGCTGAGAACTTGACTCCCAAATTTTTACTGGGTAAGTTTTCAATCCCTGCTGCCGGCCATAACAAAATGTTCTAAACCAGTTGAATATTTCTGAAAATCAATAATCCGCACTGTTAGCCATGTCCCTTCTGCTCCAGAGCTGCCCATGGGGCATTGCTGGTCATAGGCTGGGCGGGCTGAAGGATGAGCACGTGTTGGGTAGTGAGTAGGGCTGCAGCCTAGGTCCCCTCCCACCAGCAGCACTCAGGCATTCCCCGTGCAGCTCAGACTGCAGCTGCATCACTGGTGGCACCAGCCCAGCTTTAGATGGGGCTGTGTAGCTTGTTGCTGCTTTGCTGTGCAGCCAACATATTCCTGAGAAGCTCAGTCAGGAGGAAAGTGGGAAATGTTAGTAGCGTAAAAGCCAGCCAGTTCTCCAGAAAAGGCATTTGTTTCCCTTGCCAAAAGTCAAAGTCTACTATATACAAAGGAGGCATTATAGCTTCTCATAAAAAGGTCACAATAATCTTTTGTGATGGAAAGTGGAGTACAGTCTAAATATAGGATCTCTCCCAGAATTCCTATAGCGTGTAGATTAAATTCTGTTTATTACTAATGTGTGGATTGCTGCTATGCCGTGCTGTACAAAACTCAGCAGCTGAAAGAGAAGAAACCCAATCTATTTTGTGTGCAGCTATGTTACGGGAGGGAGATATATATATATATATATGTATGGTTATATATATTTTAAAGCAGAGGAATTTCAATTCATCTGTAGAATATTCCAAGATGAGTCACTGATCTCCAGCACATTTCCAGACAGGAAAATGTCTCTCCATTTTTTGTCTTCCTTTCTTCATCAGAAGTGCAACTTGCGCAATGTGCATTTGCACAAGTGAGAATAGTTTTATGTGAGCTTTCAAAATATATCATAAAAATACATATTATGAGGAGTTCCTGGACAACACCTGCCATCATGTAAAAATTCCTGAGTATAGAATTACATCACAAACCATTACTGTGTCAAAACATGTAAAGATTGGCTCTTAATAGTCCCTCAATCAATACTGAACATGTGAAATGGCCCCGAATATGTATGCACAAAATAAAGTTTTGCAGGCTTGACAGAATTCTGACACAAAGGTGATGGAAACTGATTCATTACAATTAAGTATAATCCTGTTTAGAAAGCAGTAGTCATTTAATAATACATCATATGCTGCCCAGGGAAATGGGAGTGGGAATTTCTCTCCAATTTATCTTTTACTGTTATGCTCCTGAAAGCTTCTCAAATCCCAATCCTATCTGGTAGCCACTACAAAAACCTCATGCAAGAAAACTAGTCTCATGTTAACTTATCCACTTAAAAAAATCAAGAAAATGATGGAATTTCCAAACCTTATCTTGGCCATGCTAATCTAAAAATCCTGCTTGGCCTTTCAAGTATTGTCGAAAATCTGGCAAGCATCAAAAAGAGGAAAGTAATACATAATATCTGTGCTGTTAGGCATTCACTTCTAGGAAACTCTGCCCTTTTGACATTACAGATCTTGAAATGGGGAATTACTGGCAATTTTAACATCAGAAAACTGAGCCAGCATTTATTTATGGAATAGTTTTTCCTCTTTCTGGCTATATTTCTAACCATCCTAAAACAAAACATTCCTTATTTACTAATATCTTTTCTGTTCCACTCTCAATCATTATTCCAGCAACACCCCCACTCAAAAAATGTGCACATTACTATATTTAATAAAGTTCATTTAGAAGAAAATCAGCTTTTGCTAACTATTTTTGGTGGGTTTGGTTTTTTTTTTTTTGGTGGCAAAGAAACAATCATTAACTTTTATAGTTTCAGCTCATATTACTGCTTGCATGAAATGGGGCAGCAACCACTTCTATTGCAAACACAGCAAAGCATTTGCAGAAGGCACGTGTCTTTTATTGTTTTTTATATATACATTTATATTAATGTATGCTTGCACATGCACTTTTGTGCTATATGAGATCTGTGAGAGAAAAACTGAACAGCAACAAAAATAACCAAACCAGATTTTCAAAGCATTATTTGGAAACTGCTACACTGATACACAGAAGACTATAGGAAAGCCATAATTAAAAAAGATAATAATATGAAGAACATGTTCTGGCCAGGCATGAAAGCCCACTGTATGTTCATCCTGCATAGCTTGGCTGGGATATCAGTGACTGACTTCATCTGACTTACACCAGGAAAAGAAACAAATAATGTTACTGACAACAGAAAGTGCATTTTTTTAGAAAAATATATGGTTGCTGGAGGCCATGACTCTGGTGGAGTGAGATTCCTCTCCTTATTTTTGCCATCTAAAAATGAATTCTCTTATCTAAACTTGTCACCTTGATTCTCTCTGGGGAAGTCAATGGGAAGTAGCAATTCATCTTATTCCACTATAATTGTTTAAGATAGGTAGATGAGCTGCCCTTTGTAGGCATCTGATTCTTTCCACTGACTGCAGAGAGCCAAGATAAATTATTTAGATTTGGTCTTTAAGTTTTAGGTGATTAATGGTCAGTGAGACAAATACCACCTGACTCCCACGGGAGAAGAGGCAAATCTCTCACCGCAAGGCCCGTGGAAGGAATGAGCAGTCCAAGGCCTGGAGGCTGCAGACAAGCATGTGGTTTCCTTACACCGAATCAGCAAGTCTGGAGGGAAGTACATGAAGGGCATGACTTAATTCAATAATAAGGAAGAAAGATTTGCATTTCCTATAATGCCACTGCCTTTGAATCCCTCTTTGCTTCTGTTTCTAATGACAAAGACTGGCTTTCCAAAGCAAAAGATCAGACTACGCTTTTTAACAGATCTACCAGTTGGTCTTATGGTGCCACTTTGTCGTAGGGACTTTTAGATCTCTTTCCAAAAGTATTTTCTGGAACACACTGGTCTTTTGGAGAGTATAATAGCTCATGTGGAGGAGAGACGTCTACTAATAATCAGTGTTTTTTAGCCCCCATATGCAGAGTTTCTGTTTGGTCCTGCACCCTTTGAACTGGCAGTGGATACTGACCAGGAGCTCTTTGTGCAGAGGTGAGTGTGCACAGCAGAAAGAGCTGAACTTTGCACAGGTGGACAAGGCAGTGGAGATCACTTGTTTTTTCAGACCACCCTATCACACCTAAGGAGAGGAATTCAATGTGTCATTGTGGAAGATTGAAGAGGTCCTGGGACCCCTTGTAACTCCAGCAAACCCAAACTGAGCCACACTGGATACTTAGACAGGCTTTCAGGTGAAGCTCGTTCAACTCCCTAAGACTTACCTGTAACATGACCAGACCATTGTCCAGAGACAAAACTGGCATCGCAGGCTGCACATGGGCCTGAAGGAGGAACACATGCATGATAATTTGGTTTACGGTTAGATTAATTACCAGAACAACCACAGTGCAGTGCACGGAGCTGTGCACTGATCTAATCAGCTTGGCATGCATGTTTTATTCTACCACTTTCCATTGCATTAATATCCTCTAAAACAGGTGTCAAAATGAGCAACTGAAAGGGTAACGCCATTGTGATGATTAGCTAAAAGTTTTAATTTCAGTAGTTAAATAAGAAACAATTGGTGACATTTTCTTTGACAAAATTCTCAAAAATACAACTAGCAGGAGCAGCTTAATCTGAACTAAGAGACTGTTTTTTCTTTGTGTCATCCTTACAATTCCACTGCAAAATGTTGACCCCATAAATGAAACAGTTGTAGAAATTTTGCCACTTCTTTGCACTTCATGAGGAATTAGTGATGGACACAACCACCTTTTTCACACATTCCTATTTCACTCCTCTTTGTGGCAAATGCTCAAGCTTCTGTTTCCTGCACTAAGGAGGATTCAGATAAGGGCAGCAGGTCTGCACCATGTCCTGAGCCTCTTTTGCCAGCCATTTTCCAGCACTGTTTCTGGCAGCTTTTCTGGTTTTTCTATACCTCCTCTGCCTCTGTGGTATTTCTCACACTCTTATGCACAGATGCAGCTTGCTAATCCCTTTGCCTCTGGGGCCTGTCTTCATGATACAAGACAGCAAAGCCATACCCCATGCTAGCCCTGAGCTCCAGAGAGCAGCAGAAGGATGTCAGTGTGGCTGCATGCTTAAAACCTGGGCAAGCGTCTGCATTGAGCAGTATGCTGCAGACACACTCAGCTAAGCTTCCCATCATACACCAGTGGCTTGGTAATGCACTTTTTTTGGCTGAAGTGCTCTGCTGTTTCTGCTATGCTCAACTGCATCTTAAAATTATCCTGAGTCAAAGGAACTGGGATAATAAATAATGCCGGTGAAGGTTAGCTTACTGAATAAAAATTTACTGTATTACATTGGAAGAGCCCCTGATCGGATGGAGATATCACTTATAAATGTCTGATGTTCAAAGCAATTAAAAAATAAATACTGCAAAAATGTTCTTCTACCAACTGCTCTTTGTACTAAATTCTTGACTGTTGTTGTTTATGCAAAAGAAAAAAAAGGCAAAAAGGATTGGGTTTGAGATCTTAATCTCTGTTTTATATCAGCTTTCTGTTTCTGGAATGTAAAGCAAAGATATTAAGTATCCTATAAATCTAAAACCATGCTACTGGGAAGGAATCCATGAAAAGCAAATGCTGTAAGAAATACAAAAGCTGGTTTCTTTGTCTAGGTAAGAAATTTCTAGTCACATGAAAATATGTTCTCCTAAACAAAGTTGTACTTTCTTGCCATTAATCAGTTGTACACTAAAGGAGTTTAGATTTTTGTCTCGGAAACGTGCACTTGTGACATGCATAGCTGGAGGTAGCCACTTTAACTGGATTTCCTTTTGAACAAGACACGTATTCCATGGGACAGGAACAATGCATGTGTTAATAAATTATTGAAATAATAAAACAAAGGCTAATCAAAGAAACACTGAGAAAAATTGTGCACTCTGGGCACTCAAACTGCTTTGAACAACTGAAAAATCTTCAGATTTTACCGTTTCAGGCCTAGGTTATTGCATTGACTTCAGCAGTGATTGATTTTTGTACTTTAAGAGGATATATACACATGAAGACATACTGAAGTGATGCAGCTTATAAATCCAAAGACCAAAAAATCCAAACAAAGATCAAACTGTACCCTGCACATAGTCTGCCCTTGCAGAGAAGATCTTGAGGATCACATGGGTGCATGCCAACTGAAGAAGGGCTCCAGAGAGGGAAAAGCATTTCCAGAAAGAGATTGGGTCTCACCACAGCCATCATGCACACTTGCTTTTGCCTTGTAGTCTTTCCCAAGTGCACTACTTAAAATGAATAAAGTACTTTCTACTTTTGCTTTCTGACCTGTTTATTTTTTGTTACCCTCTTCCCCAATGAATTTCACAATGCCTGTACTCATCAAACCTCCCTAGTACTTTCCAGCAGCAAGACTTTTCTCCTGTCACCATGAATGGTTACCCTGTTCTTTACAGTTTTCTTCCAGAATGGTTTTTTTTATTGGCCATTGTCTATGACAGGATACTGCACTATGAGTATGTATGGCCATATTCAGTGGGACTGTTTCTACGCTTTGTTCTTACAATAAATGCACAGAACTTGTGTACAAAGATCTTCTACAAGTGAATAAGGCTGCATTCCATAAACAACATGTTCCTAAAAAATGAAGAGGGAAGGAATTATGTGCAAGGAGAGTTAAATATCTGTCTTCTCTTTTAGGGATTGAGAAGAAAGCAGCAGCCCATCTAGCACCCACAAGGGGACACAATGCCACCCAGCACACCCGAGGTGTGTATTGATTGAGGTTTGGTTGTGGCCTGGGCAAAAGAACGAACAACAAGCAGCAAGCTGCTCTGCTCCATGAAGACTGAGGTACTTTCCAAGTGTGTGCATAGCTGTGGAACTTTGAAGTAAACAGAACTTTGAAGTCGCTGACCAAAGGGATCTGTGAAGTTTTGGCACACCTATAAATGTGAAGATGCTGAGTGTGGGCTTTTGAGGCGGCAATTTTTCAGTATTCAAATACATGGATCGCCCTTTCTCTTGAAACATAGCAGCAACTGGTAGTGGTGCTGCTGCTGGTGGTTTAATTATTCCTTTTCATAGGAACAGGATTGTAATAGGTCCTACACAAGTTCTAGCACAACTGCTCTGAAGCACCTGAGCTTTAGGATAAAAGCGTGGTTTTGTCATGAAACACAATGTAACAGTAGTTACATACAATGTAACAGTATGTAACAACTGGTTTGATAGTCTTAGGACTTAGATGGTAAAGAGCTTGTTCAGTGGCTGAAAATTAGATGTTTTGTCAACAGTGTTCCGCAGTTACAAACAGGTAAGTGTCCCAGGATGATCCAATAAATAAGGCCATGCTTGCAACAATTCCTTCCTAGACTACATAAGATGTTCAACACATTAGGGTCAATGTGAGAGTAATTTCTCTGGCTTTTATAGAAGAGGAAAAGGAGACAGAGGAAATATAATCAAATAGGATAATATTTCAGAATGGAATAATGGAAAGCTGTGGGTATTGCGTTTGGATAGACTTGGGTTGTTTTTCTAGGTGTTCTTTTTTAACTCATAGCCTCAGTCAAATGTAAATAACTTTGAAATTTATACTACAGAAGACCTTGTATCTTACTCTTTTAAAATATAGAGTCTGTACATTTTCTGGGCAGAAACAGTACTTGCTGTTGGCAGCTCACAGTTTTGCATAACGTCTGTAATGAGCTATGAAAATTAGACAAACACCATGAACTTTGTCTTGTTTCATTTTTTTTTTTTATAATCAAAACAGAAGATCCTGATTATGTTTCCTTATGCTCCAAAATATACAACTTAAGAGGAGGGGGTTGTTTTTTCAAGAATATTTTCCTTTCCTTATCCCTTATATAAACTCTTTCTGGATCAAAACAACAGACTTTCATTCCTGAAGTCAACTGTATATGAAATCTTCCAAACACTCCCCTCACTTAAAAAAAAAATTAAAATCTTTGAGGGAATGGTATTTATGAAACCAGGTTAAAAAGAAATATGTGACAAATGAGACAGACTGAAGAATATGCTTCCTTGGGCTTCAAATTTTATAGAGCAACAGCATCACTGTGATTTAAATTGGTAATGAAGACAATAGTGTATGGAGCCCGTGATAAGGACTTTGTGGAATCCTTAAAGGGAGTGAAGCAATCACAAACACTCATGCCTGATAGATAAAAGACTTCAGGAGACTTCACCTCCAGATGTTCTCTCTGCCTCCTAAATTACAAGAAGCTATCCACAGGCTGTGCATCATTTTATTATGTATGAGGAATGCATCCTGAATAGGATGTAAAGAGCTATATGAAGGAACTGCATACCAAGTACAAAACCTCCATAATATTCTAATCTTAAATGCGGCAATTCATTTTATTGTTGAAATAAGTTTGTTTTCTACAGTAAAAGTTATATTTCAAGAAAAAGAGAATCTCAGACTTTCAGATTCAAATATTTGTGTGAATATGTGGAATTTTTTTCAAGATCTCATAAACAATAAAAATAATTATTTTAATTGTTTATCGTAAAAGGAAAAAAGTAAAACCCCCAGCCTTTTATGCTTTGTATAGCTTGTTTGTTTTCTGCTTGGAATTTTCATAAACTCTTGAATGTGCTTCAATCCCCCGTGCCACATTATAGTTGCAATAAAATCCAACTTCACATCTCAAACTTTCTCCAAAGGCACTTCTTTCCTCTGTGTCAGGAAAGAGTGGGAAGAAGGGGAGTTGACCAGATTAATGTTTGTCGAGCTAGCAGAATGCTTGTCATCGTTGATCAGGACTCTAATTTATGTGACCACATGAGAGATAGAGACTCTCAGTCAGCAAGTCTCTCGCTCACTACAGGAGGAAGACATTGGCCAAAATTCAAACTTATTATTTATTTTTGAAACTACAAATACAAATTCCACTGGGATTTCCCTGATGAATAAGTGTAGCCAGAGAGGAAGGTAGAACTAAATTAACATAGCAAGAAAGCCACATGCTGTAACCACTAAAATGGCTGATGAAAATCTTTAGTGTAAAACAGACAAATTAATTATTTCTTATTTATTATGATTTAATATTATGGAACTTCAAAATACTATACCATTTCCTAATATTAAGCAATAAAAACAGGTTTTCTTTCTTTGAATTGAAGGTGAGGTAGAGAAAAAGGACTTGCCTCAAGAAGCAAGCATGAAAAGGTGAAACAATATTTGATACCACGGCTGAACTCCTGGGTGATAATAGGCCAGGAAGGATGAATAATGGAGTCACTAAGTATCCACAGAAAAGAAGACTGGCAAGGCTTGAGGACTGTTTTCCCAGGTGGGAAGAACTGAAACGAAAACTGGTGACTGGGAAAGTAGAGCTAGAAAATGGTAGCAAGCACTGTGAAGCATCTGGGTTAAATACAGCTAGAGTGGCTGTGCAAGGAGAAGGGGATTGAAGATGTGAAGCATGTAGGATGAATTTCACCTCACCTCACTTTAAAACTCTTTGAGTTAGTCATTCAGATTCCCTTTATAGTCAATAAGTACTTCCAGGGAGTGAGTCACCTGACCTAAATTAGACGTCTATCTTGAGATGGGATGAATCACACACTCAGAGTGTCTATTGATATCTATTGACCATAAAAGGAACCAGGACTTGCTTAGATGCAGACATCTACACTGCAGATGAATCCCGTCCTTAGGCATTTTACAGAGTAACGTGATAAACACCACGAAAATCCATTATTTGGGGCCAAGCTTCAGACACAGAATGGGCACAGGGAATCTGGTACCCTCCCCCTCACAACGTAACTGGAAATAGGATTAATAGACTAGGCTTTAGGATAATCCTTTATTGAGTTGAAAAGGAGAGGCCACAGCAAGGAATGCTGCTCTGCAGAAAACTGCTGCTAATGACAATAATTAGGCTGAATCAGAGGCTCTGCTTAAAAGACAGAACTAAGATATGTGTTGGGTGGAGGAGAGAGGGAGCAAATAGCCTGTCTTCACTTTGGAATGTGGGATAGTGGGATACTGCATCTAATCAGAGACTGATATCAAAGTGTTAAAACTTTATTAAAAGCAGAATCTAAACAAATGCCTTTCTACCCTGCTCACCCTCCCAAATTCCTTAATGGAGAGTTTAAATGAAAATAAAAGTTCAAAATAAGTTCAGTCACTTCTTGAGAAGCTCTCATATCTGAACATTCTGCATTAAGAGCAATTTGTTATATATTAACTGGAAGATTTAAGAAGTAAAATTTTAGAAAGGTGTGGCTCATGCCAGCAAAAAACTACCACATATTTCAAATTTCCCATTCTTTTAGATGTCATATAATTACACTTGCAGATTATTAAATATATAATCTGTTTTTAAACCTTTGATTGTTTTCTGCTCTGTAGTCTCACCTATGCACCATGTCATCACTTGGTTGAAGTGGACCAATTTTGACACTGACTCCAGCGGCTGCGGTCTCCAATCTGTTGCATATACAAACACAAAACTTCCACCATCAGTAATATTTTGCCCTGGGTGCAGAAGATCAAGCAGAGGTGTTGATTTTGACTGACTTCTCTGGGGACTGCCAGTTTGAGAACCCTGGTAGAACCTCAGGCGTTATACAATATTCACTATGACATCCACTATCTATATTATATTTTATATTTTTATATATATAAAATAATAATCACTAATGCAGTAGTGGAAACAGTTAAAAATTACAATTTTGCTTTTTTTTCTACCTTTTCACATAGAGATATGCTCTGTTGATACACAGCTTCCCTACTTTACAATTAGCCTGTTGCAAAATCCCAAAAATGCCCTGCCTGGGGTCATCCCTCTCTTTTGTGGAGGAACTGTTTTCAGGAAGTGTTCTGTGCTTTGTGGTACTTACTGAGCTGTAATAATTAATAAACAGAGAAACAAAGCATTTGTTGAAGGTAGTCATGATACGAGTTAAAATATAGATATCTAAGTCAAATACTGTCATTAAGCAAATGTTGTACTTATAAAAAATTATATTATGTCTACAATATAACAAGATTACATCACTGATGACAGTAACTTTGTTTTCCTTAATACTGTACAGGAATGTTTTGAACAGGATTGTGACTACATTACTGATACATCAGCAGTAAATGGCAAGCAAATAAGCAATAGGTTAAATGAGGTATATGGTACTCTAAAACTACAAAACTCAGGCAGGCTAAAACATGGAAACATCTACATAAAAGTTGCTTGCATAATTCATGGCAAGGCTTAGTATTATGTCCATTAGAGCCAATATAAGGAATACAAAGACAATTTTAAAACAACCAGCGAAGCATTTAAATGTGCTCTGCATTCAGACTTTGTGTGGAGATTCCAGTGAATCTTAGAGTGCATTTCTTAGTTTAACATTTGTTTTGCTAATTCCTCCATGTCTCCATGGATTGTATTTACTGTTCTGTTGCTAATGCATTTTAAAGCTTTAAAGCTTTTAACCTTTAATCTCCACTTATTCAAGTGAGGTTAAGTGATCTTTTTCCTTACCTCATGTCCAAAAACAGGTCTTCAATCAAACATTCTTCTGAAAAGACCACACTCACACTTACCTATATCCTCATAAGCTTCCTTTTAAATGTGGAATCCTTTCTTAATGGTAATTCATAAGAAACATATTAAACAGCTTGTGCAGCATTCAAGAGCAAAACAAACATTTTTTTCCCCCCCGTCCTATCACATTTAAAGAGGGAGACACAAAGCACATTTGACAGACACACACAGAGTGCTTCAGAGGGAAATGATACTGCATTTATTTGAACAAGACTGCAATGCTGCTACTGTACTGCAATACATAGATTTTACGGAGATAAGAGCAGAGCGTCAGGGAAAATAACAGAAACGCTGTATCCAGGCAGATGTGTTTTTAAACAAACCAACTTCAGCAGTAGTTTTGTCAGCGTAAGGGCTGAGTTACAATTAACTCAACAGAGACATCAGGAAATAGCAATGTTTTTTAACATTCAGTCAACTTTTCCATTGGCATTCCTCCCTGATTCAATCCCCAACACACTTGTCCCTTCTGGAGATGCCTTCATCTTTCTCTTGATGAAGAGGAAGCCTGGGAGATGCGTTCAGAGCCAATGCCCAGCCTTTAGACAAAGAAATTTCAGAGTTAGTCTTCAGCCACGCTACACTACAGGAAGACACACAAGTACTTGAAAAATCAATGTCTATTATATCCCCTTTCAAATCAAGCTTTGCACCTTTGTTCTTGCTGTGCCTGGGTAAGAAAGGAAACTGAGGACAGGAGAAAAAAAAGGCTTGCAGAAGAGGAAGCTCATATGCAGGATGCTGTACAGATCCTCAGATGGGTCTCTAGGAATAAAACCCTAGTTCTTCTAGAACTGAGGTTTGCAGTGTAGCAAAACCAATTTCCCATTTACTCTTCTGCCTCTAGGTCCAAATTCTCAACAAAGTCCCTAGTTAGCTGCACTGAGATTTCCTAGTGGAATCTAAATATATGATCTGACCATGAAATCTCTTTTCTAAAATTTTCCATATTCTCCAAGGTTCTATATTAAAACTGTATGTGAAAACAGGGATGACATGGAAGCACCAGCTCAGAAAAATGCTGACAGGCTGTTTCATCCTATGCACACCATTGAACACAGACAGTGTCAGTTTTAAAATGAGGACAAATGAATGAGAAATACAAATATAAGAGGCCACATAAACAGTGACTTTCAGTTATCAGAGACAGATTCAAAGCTGATTGTTGCCAGTAGGAATTCTTCTGTTTACCCTGAAATCTTTCAGTCAGCTTCTTGATAAATCATACAACAAAATATCCTTTTGGTATCAGAAGCTCAGGGCTGTTACTTGCCTGTTTTGTTCACATGGTAAAAAGTTAGGGGAAATTTGAAACTAAATTAGTTCAGTAACTCATGGTAAATGTAAATACAGTTGACTCTCAGATGATGCAACAATAGAAATATCATGCTCAATGACACGGCATACCAGCAAATACTTTATTTCAGTGTCCAACAATATTTAAAAAAGAAACCTTTAAAGGAATCTTGGGCAAGTTTGTTCAAAGATAGTGTTCTAGGGTGTTTCTTTTTTCATTTTGGTTTTAATTATAGCAATTGGCTTAATAAAAGTTTCTGAGGTAAGGACTTACGCATTCCATTCACTCACTGCCGTGTTTAATTCCTATCACTGTTCAATCACTTGTTACTTTATTTTTAGGGGCAAATTTATAGCAAGCTGCTGGATCACATGTACCCAAGTATTTGAAGTATCTGCAGCTGCTTACATTGCAAGAGATCCAAGCTGCATTCCTGTCATGAATCATAGATTTGTGAGGGCAGAGCCACAAATATATATTAAAAAATGCAGCTTACATGGCTTGAAATCAGATTTTAAACAACCTTCCTAAAGGATTCATAGTGCCAAAGAGCTGGGGCACTCATTCACCCAGGTTATGATCTATTTCTCAACACAGGGCATCTTTAGGTTCTCATTATGAGCTTGCTTCTGCTAGGATGTTTACTGGAGACACACAATAGTCACTGTGTGACTGTAGGTAGAAAGGATAAACAAGAGATAATTAACAGAAAATCATTCAGGATCAGCCACCCAGGGGGTTTCCACTTGCAAAAGCTGAGGAACAATGGATTTTGCATTGTCCCTGATGAAAATTCTCTTCTGCAAGATTTGCTTGTGCAAACAGGACTTGGACCTATAACTTACGTCATTTTGCTGTATATGAGAACGTCACCAAATTGCACTTATAAGTTACTGGTGGTGAAATGGGTGAGATGGGAAAGCTGTGAAAAAGCATTCCGAGGTGAATAGATCTTTGTATCAGCAAATGTGTGTGTGAATGGATATGGACAGTATAGGTCATTCTCAATCACATTCTCTATTCTGAGAATGCCAACAATTGCCAGGTTACTCTGGAAATATTTGGGACTAAAATGTTTCCCAACTGCTGCTCTGACTAGATAATAAAATGAGAGTGATTGCTGTTAGTCACCAGTGATTGTTTTGTGATTCATTTTTAGCTTCCGATCATGAAGGAAAAGAATTATCATGTGACACAGATATCAACCCAACCAATACAAATAAAGTTAAACAAACAGTTCATGAACAACATGTAGTCTGAAATTAAAGTTTTCCACCACTCCCTTTGTTTTTCTTTCATTTACTGAACAGAATAATTCTGAAGAGAAAGAGAGTAAGTTCATACATGAGTCACTAACCAGAGAGGGCTAAATTGCTTGCATAGGTTGAAAAGTTCTCCGTATAATAAGATTAAAAGAACACTGTAAGTATGTTCTTTCAACAAGTAATAACTATAACATTATAATATGAAAATTAGAATGGATTAGGATCCCTTTTACTACATAAGAACTTATGCAATTTTATTATATAAGCCAAGAAGTCTCAAATACTGCACATCGAAGACAGATGAGATTGTTAGACCCTAGAAAATTCAGATCTAAACAAAACCTATGTCTGTCAATTTTTATTTGAATCTCAAGATGCAAATATTTTACTCTTTAAAATGGTCACAAAAGCACTTGTCCAATTTTTTTCTTATTTTCCATATCTTGTATCTCTTCCTTCTTTTCCTTTCTAACCTACAATGCCAGTTTATTGATTCAAACTTAATTTTACTTTCAGATCTTTTTTTAATAGAAAATTAAAGTTCAGTCCCTTGATAGTTAATAAGAAGTTGGGGTGATCTTGTTCCTTGCATTCTGAAGAATATATATNTATATATAATTTCTTGAAGCAGGGATAGCATACAAACATTTGTCTCAGATAATAAGAAAAGAATGAACAATAGTAAAGATGATTTTCATAAAGTAGTATTTTGGGAAGATTAGAATAATGCTTTATTCAATATGTAAAAGCATCCGGTGAGCTTGCCTTTGTTTAGTTCTAAAAATACACCACTTTTGACATGTATACATCTAAAGAGATTAATATATGTCAGTGCTTTTCAAGTATCACACGTTCGAACAAATAGTTGCTAGATAGACACAGCAGTAGTAAGCCTGATATCAGTAGCACAGTACACAAGCACTCGGAGTAAAGAGCACCTGAGAATAAGAGTGGACTGGGAAGGAGCCTGTGCTTTTTATTTTTCCTTTCATGTTTTTCTTGTCAATGCCTTATCTACCCTACAGAAGGATGGATAGCTCTGAGTTCAAACAAACACCATTTCTGAGTCCCTTCATGCAACTTGCCATTTGAGTTTAACTTCCCTCTAAATCAGCTATTTACATGATCACTTAATGTTGGGCTTGGAAATAAGTACAAAAGGTAGGATGACTTTTCTTTTTTCATTTCTAATTATTATTATAATGCTTTATACAAGGTTTTAAAGGCACACGTCTGTTCACTGTCGTTAAAGTGCTGTGAAATAATAATGACATATTACTTATAGGTATTGCAAAAGTGCTACCTGTTAAAGGGTTTTCTGAGATCCGCAATCCATTACTGTCCAACATGCTTGACCAGCAGTCTTTTTCAGACAACTTCACACATGTGGTATGTGTTTGTTTGCCTGGACACACGGAAAAGCCCTAAGATTCTCTATCAATACCAAGAGCAAGCTGATCCCAACCAGTTCAGCAGCTGGAGTGCTCCTGAGCACTCCAAAATAATAAAATAATAAATATAATAATAAATAAAATAATAAAATAACAAAACAGGGGAGGTTTAGATTGGATATCAGGGAAAAGTTTCTTCACTCATAGGGTGGTTGGACACTAGAAGAAGCTCTGCGGGGAAGTGGTCACCAAGCCTGAGAAGAGTTCAAGCAGTGTTTGGACAATGTTCTTAGGCATGTGGTGTGATTTCTGGGATAGGCCCCTTCCAAATCAGCACATTCTGTGAGTCTGTAAAATTCCCTTTCTTGTACAGGAGTCCTCATCATGGAGATAGGCTCTGTCTCTGTCTGTCATTAAAGAACAATATATATGACTCTCAAGATTTTTCTAAGATTATTGTTTTGGATTTATAATAGTGCCTAAAGAATCACATAATATAATTTCCTTCAAATTCCTTATAGAAGTTGGTTTAAATATTTGTTAAAGAATTGCAGGGCAAGCATTTTCACACCTAATTTGAAATCTCTTTGAATTCTCTTCTCTTCAAAAATGTTGCAGTTAATCAGACAGCAGAAGCAATACCATATGTTTAATCTCAATAAAATTAGAGAACAATTTTGTAGAGAACAAAGGGAACAAAGAAGTAGTCAATGGAACTATCCTAATTTAGACTGCACTGTTACCAGAACAAGAAACTCTTTTTCAAGAAGTCTGTAACATAAAGTCTGTAACATACCTATGTCACCTTTTCCCGTAGTCTACTTCAGATTCTGGCTGCTACAATACAGGTTATTTTTATCAGAAAATAGTAAAAAAATCAGAGCATGCCCCTGTCTCATTCCTCAGCAAAAATATTAATTAAACTAGTTTCTTACTACTCCTATTTTAAAGTATTTGCAAACAGAGATAATAAATGAACAAATTAAATCACTTCTTATGTGAAATCACAAAAGATCACATTGTTGGATATGACATTTAGCGAGACTAAAGAACTAATCATTTGCATATCCTAGTTTCAGTCTTTGGATTTAAAGTAAATGATCAATCAGCATAGAGGAGAGTAAAAATCAATAAAGCAAATACATTTTCCTTGTAGTTTGTCCAAAGGTTGTGATTTAGTTACAGTGCAACTTAAGTTGTTGGTTCAGTTACAGCATGTACGACAGCATAATGTCTTTTTATTGATCACAAACTATGTGGCTCACAAAACAAAGACAAGAGGGTGTAAAAATGCCAAGTCCAAAAAACAATTCTGTCCTAATGGGTACACCCATTTCCCAAAAATGTGTCTTGATCTGAAGCCCGTGGGACTCAACAAGTGTCTTCCCATTGACTGCAGGGGGTATTAAAATGGGGGTTTGAAATTTTACACAATTAAAAAACAGTAATAAAACCTACATATGAGAGACATTCATTTTCCAGCATTCCTTTACCATTACCATATGAGGATATGATGCTTGTGTTGAATACAATGACATTGGCATACAGAATGCAAGCAGAAGAACTATGTAAAGAAGGAACAACTCACTGTGAAGAGGAAAAATTCAGATCTTCCTCAATTTGTAAAGCAAACTTGCTTCTTCAGTATTTTAGAAAGCCATGTTTTTGTGGAGGACATTCTAGTCCATTTGCTCAGTGGAGGACTTTGAAGACCAGACCAACTGAGGTAACAACCACCACGTGTACGGATCTCTGTATGCATATGCACAAGTGCATGTGCACCAAGTGTAAAGTGCCTCTTCCTAAAATCAGTTGCAATTCCTGGCATGGGAAGGCTGGCTAAGGGCAAAGGGAGAGGGAGAGAGATTTTGTTACCATAGGCATAAAAAATTCTGGCACAAGCACTTGCAACTGCAGAACAGAACAGAGTCATGATGGTTTACATTTTTTAAATTTCCAGGAGGACATATTTAACATCCTATGGGCTTATCACTTAAAAATATATGCCATCCATTCCCTAAATAAAATTCCTACTTTTAATAACTTCTGCTTTGACCTTGCAAAACAGACAATGCCAAGATCACTTACCCTCAAAGTCTTCATTAAATGTCCTCTAAAATGTTGCCTACTCCTAAATATGATTAGGATTTTTTAAAAATCCAAAGTGAAGCAGTTAGTGACTGTCACCCTTTAAAACCAGAATGGTTTGGACATGAATTTCCATGTGACCCCTCCCTAATGTCCATCTCTACAAAAGAGACTATTGAATTTGCCTTCACACAGCTTGAAGTGTCCCAGAAGGTCCAAAGAAAGCCAAAGTGAGGAAATGAAGAGAAGTATGTCTTCCTGGGAAATTGTAGTTTTTAATCTGCAATTCCTTAGTACAGAATAGATTTCATGTAATTAACCCATCAATCAAAAGACAGTGAGATTCTGGAAATTATTGTAGTTTGGAGTCACTCAACGTCTGATTAAGACCAAAATAAAAAATGTTTTTCCAATTGAACTGGTGAGACAATTTGCCTAAGGAATGAGACATTCAGGTACAAATCCTCACTTCAGAATACTTTTATACCAAATGAAATAGTTGTGGCAAGGGGAGCTGAAATCAAGGAATGCAGCAGAATAGGTACATGGATGGCGTGAATCCAGCCTCTGCTGTCTGCCAAGGGAGAATCTCTTTCACACTCACCTCTCAGAACAGCTTCATTATTACTTTGAAGGAGAAAAGCATTCCCTGCCTATACATTTTGCTGCACTCTGACCATGTTTGCAGGATCAGACCCATGATACCCCTACTTTGAGATTCTTGCTTTGGTTTGAACTTAAACAGCTTCAGCACCTGTTGGGATTCAGACTTTTAAAAACTTTTCAAGTCAACCCAAGTAAGTATTTGTAGGCATACTTATTAATCTTCATTTGTACATCATTCTTTCAGTGTTAATTCTCATGATTAAGGAATTGCTTAGCTCATCAGAAAGACCTGATCACTAACATGATGCGGGAAAAAGACAACAGGGTATGTGTGCTAAGTAAAGTAGCTAAACATGGAGCTTCTTGTAGGCAATCTCTGGCTTTGTCCTTTGTACACTCTGTGACGTTTCAGCAAAATCAGAGATCATGGTACATTCTCAAAGTATCTTGAAATGGGCCAGCCAAGTGTCAAAATAAAAAACAGAGCAACACAGCCATGAATCATGCAGGCTGGTAGGGAAGAGTTCAGATTTTTTTTGAGTAAAAAGAATGCCAATGCTCTAAAAAGTGCAGTCTGGGCGGTAGGAAATTGTGTCTTTCTTTCTTTGCTTTTGTTGTGGGGTGTTTGGTTTTTTCCTGCTGCTTCTTGTATATTCCTGTATTTGCAATCTGTAAAAAAAAAAGTAAAAAATGGCCACAGTTGTTTACTGTACCACAATGCAGCACTGAATTTGCAAGAACGCATGGCAGATTTTAAAATTACATATACCACAGATTCTGCAATGAAAGGGGTTGACATTCCTGGGAGACCAAGTGCCAAATCAATCAAAGATGATGTGGACATTGAGCTAAGGATGGAGTTTTTCCCCAGAAGATGATATGAAAGAGACTTTTAGAAACCTTTGCTGCAAACTTGCTATTCTTTGTTTGCCCAGAGCAGGGAAAGACTTGAAAAGGATGTGCCCCATGTATTTAAAGTGTACAAGCTTTTAAAAAGATGGAAAACAAAAGGAAAATTTTGGAAAATCTAATAACAAATAAAGATGAAATGAAAGAATATGGGTTGCATGAACTTGGCAGAGGTATGAGAAAATGGTTATCTAGTGGGGAGTGAAAATGTAAGAAGATAAAAGACTTTGAAAGTATATCTAAAAGACTTTGAAAATACATCTTTGGTTTGTTTGGCTGCCTAGTATCATAGTTCTTTGTCACATTAGTTTTTTTACTGCAAATAAATTTTGTGAAGAGATCGGTTGCATTAAAGGGCTTTGATCATGAATTGACCTGCTAGAATAGTACAAATATGCTCTCGTTCACATTACCCTGAATTGAATAAATAGCATTCATTTCTTTTCCAGTGAAAAAATAACTATTATTCTTCTGTCCAACAGTTCCTCACTTTCCTGTATTGCAAGCCAGTTTGAGTAATTCTCACAGGGTTGTGTTGCCAGGAAGTTCTTTTGTGTAGCCAATGCATTATTCCAAAACAGTCCACTTTATTTTCTTTTTTGATAGAATTTTGTCTACAATAATTTTGGCCCACGTAGTCCTAGATTTTTCCCATTCAGGTTTCAAGTACATAACTAATGTAGGAGGATAACAGCTTCCTGAATGTGCAAGAGGTACCTCTAAAAGTTTAGATTCAGTTTGACTCACCACAACAGTTCCTATTCTCATTTCACTCAATACTGAGAAAGGCTGAAGTGACTGCTATAGGCACCTCAGTTAGGCAGGATCATTTCAGGTTCTAAAGTCTTTAAATCAGTGCTAAACACCTATTTTTAAAGATGCACTATCTTGCACACAGATAATATGTCTCTGATACAAAATTTACTCATGAAACTGTCAGACATTGGGCAAACATGATATTCATGATGACATTTATTACCCTTAAATTCTAGCACCCAGAAACTACAACATAAGGTATAGAACTTATAGGAAAGTGCCTACAAGTAGCCTTGCTACAAGAATTTTTACTAGGTGAAAAGTATATGAAATGTGTATAAATGGTATATGCAGTCCTGTAATCACCAAATCACATTGGGATATAAAAGTGGGCTGCAAAATAAAGCAAAGTTTGGGCAACCAACTTCAATTTGTAATATTTTATATACAGCATAATTTGGAACAAGATACACCAAGATTTTGGGTTTTCTTCAGTTAAATTTTGGTGGCAAAGGTTTGCTTCTCTTTGCTGTATAAGTGCATTTCACTCTGTTTTGGAGGACCATTTCCTGACAAACTGACAACTGATATTCAGCTGATAGCAGAACTCTTTGTTACTGCGTAAATGAGCTCACTATAAACAGTTGCTGACATTGCTGAGATTGCTGCAAAAACTCTTGACCAAAGTGGTTTTTTACGTACAAAATTGATGGGAACATTTTCTGAACCTTCAGTACTTCCCTCGTTCCTTCCCTTGTGCTTGTTTGTTTCTTCTTACTCAGTCCCATCATCTTCTGGCATTGTTCTTGCCTAATTGTAATGGACTGATTCCCAACACGTGTTGTCAGTGGATTGTTTGCTGGCATATCTGACAATATTACCATCTACTTCAATCTCTTCTAAATTTTGGTGCTTTTATACTGTGGAAATTTAATAAACAGACTGGTGATTTAGAAAAAGAAATGTAAGCAAGATGTGTGGGATACGACAAGGCCTACTCTACATCCCATATTCTTCAAACGCAATTGTTTCTTTTCAAAGCATCACAGCTGTTCAGCAATCAAGGACTATCTGTATCCCATACGCTAAAGCCAGATGTCAATATCACTGTGTGCAAATTTGCGATGCACTGTTCAGAACAGTCAAACCATATTTCAAGGGAGGACATTGTCCAGGGAACTGAAGCGGGAGAGTTTCCAGCACAGCTCCCTGCCAAAGTAGTAATAAATCCTTTTTTTAGGAATTGGACAAAAGTTTTGCATTATGTGGAAAACTAATTCCTCTTTTTTTACCAATAAAGCAGAAAAATGACAAAGTAATGTTTTAAAAACCACTCACCTCTCTCCACTGCCTGTGAGAGGCACAGAGATAGGATAGCAGCTAGGATAAAAACATCGACTTTTTGTGAAACGAATCCCACCCTCAGTGCATAGTCACAAGTGATTATGAAAGCACAGATTTACTACCATCCACCCCTACAGCACATGCTGTATCTTCCCACTCATTCCACCCCCTTTCATGAAGTATGTTCATCATATGTGTCTCCCCCTCTGATCCCTTTAAATTCTTTTTGCTCAGCCAGCACTGCTGAGGTAGGTAGAAATCTACCACCACTCCAGTGACCCCAGCAGCACTTCAGAAGCTTTGCTTCCTTGCTCACTTACTTTCCCATCTACTAACAGTCCCAGTAGTCTTCCAGTTTTCTTCTTGCTCCCTAGCTGAATGCTATCACTACAGACCACTTATTTGGGTACATTCAGAGTGGTCACTTATAGAACCCTTGTTCTTTGAAGCACAACATCTGTGTGGGAGGGGTAGGAGGTTGGAGCAGAGCCTTTCTGTTAAAAAAATTTGGCTTCAATGGAGATCCTCATGGAGACCTATCCCTGTGATGCCATGAAACAATTTCTTTCTGGGATAAACCAAATGTTGGCAATAAGGCATAGAAGTTCCAGGCAAAGCTAATGAGAAATGAAAACAGAAGTGATGCGGTATTCAGCCTCCAGAAAGGCAGTTCTTAGGCAAAATGAAGGGCAAAAAACTTAGAATGAATGCTGAATAAAAGGAAATTCTTTATTGGATTTCCTTTTTTACTGAGCAAAACCCTAGGGTCCCATCACATACTGAATTCTCTACAGTTGATTATAATATAAATCTCACCCATTCTCCATACACAGCGCACCTATTCATCGTCAATGAACAACTATCCTTACACCATTAATTTTTGTACATTTGCATCTGGGACTAATGCTGGCATGGAAGCCTCAAGACCCCCCAAGATGCAGAAGCAAATTGTACACTGAATCATGAGCATTAGAAGTTGCATGAACACACATGAATGACCTCACATCTCAAATAGTTTGATTCAGGATAGTCTTTTTAAGTAAGAAAGTCTGCAAGTTTTTTACGTGCATGTAAATCAGTAGATTACATGGAAATGAGCTGCATATAAGAGCAATTCATAGAGAAGAATTTTTGCTCTGTGTATGCAAGTAACAGTTTGAGAGGCACAAAGCTTTCACCAAAGTTGAAATTAGTCTCTTCTTTTTCAGATATGAATATAGCTGTCGGCGCCCTGTCCTCCGTCCCCCTTACCATGCAAAGGACAGACGTAATTTACATTCTTCCTTTCCTGGAAGATACCAGATGGTTAACAGAGCGCTTCAGGAGCTGAATTCAGAGGAAAAGAGATGGATCCTGTTTCCAAGAACTGTGTAAAGTAAGAATTTCTGTTTGAAGGTTTTTATAGCATTTTGTTCCCAACTGTTTATTGTATCCTGACTAAAGCAATTTTGGCATACAATCCCAATGGGATATCTGTGTCGTGATATATGTTAAAACAACTTCAAACCTTTGCCATCTGACTGCAAATGTTAACTTCTTAGGCATTATCTTTAGCTTTGCTAGCCAAAGAATAAAAGAGAGCACATACTTGGCAGCACCCAAAAGAGTGACATCAAAATAGTCCCCAAAAGTAATTCAATCTCCTCTTACTTCACAATAAGGCACATTTGAATCTTTGAGGGATTGTATCTAAACAAAAGTTGTTCCAAAGCAGCAGAGTAGCTTGACAGACCAGGCCCAAATTTCAAGAATGTGTTTGCATATTACCTGAAAATCCTATCTACAACTTGAAGAACCTTAGTGCCTCAACAGCTTGTGGCTCCATGAATGGTAACTCTGAGCCTCATAGGAGTTGAAACACACTCTTGATTTTGCAGGGAACCATTCCCGAGTGACTTGGAGGTGTCTGCTTGACTTCTGAGTTAATTAATACAATCCATAGATAAAAGGAGATTCTTGCAGTGCATGAATGAGCTCTCCTTCTGACAAGAAAATGGTTGGGATCCAGCCAGTAGAAGACAGGACAGGTCTCCCCAGAACATAGGCAGGTAACCCAGGATTTGGGGAGAGGCACAGCTAATTACACAGGCTCCTGTACTCTGTTTGAGATTAGGACTCACAAAAGCAGAGCTTGCTAAATACAGTCTGCCCTCTACATATCAGTTTCATGGTTTAAACACTCATGAAGGATGCAGGAAGTTTAGATGCCTGAGCCTTTTTAGCTTAAGCTGTGTCCTAAACTCCATGTTGTAGGGCAGCTACTCACTCTACTTTCCTCCTGTTAAGGCTTTGTTTATTTAAGCAAGATTCAGGTTTAAGCAGATCATTCCCTTACTGCAGGGAGGAGAACAACAAATAATTTGGGAACCTCTAGGGTAGGTCACTCAGTTGGGAGGAAGGGAGGTCCTGATCCCAGTCTCTACTTTTTTCCTAAATCTCCCGCATGCAAACTGCATAAACATATCTGGGAGGGGAACCAGGCAGCTCCCTGCTCCCTGCAGAGAGCACTAACTGTGAGGCCTCAGAAATCTGGGCAAGTTATTGCCCAACATGTGGGACACTGAGTCATCTTCTCAAGATGCCTAACTTTCTTACTTGTCTGATTAGGCTGCCTAAACACCTGATTTAGATGTTTTGACTTAATTCCCTGAGCACTGGGCATAAACTTTGAATGCACTGCAAAGATAAAGTTCAAAACAGGTGTTATCAAGCTAGCTCTAAATCACTTTTCAAAGGTCTTGCAGAAGTCCTAAGTCCACTAAATGCACATGAAAAAGAAAATACTCAGAGTAGCTTCTATTTTTACGTATTTGTTTTGCCTCGGTCATTCTTGTATCTGATTGCTGGAAAGCTGTGCACCAGTGCAGACATTTCCTAACTGGGTGTGCTCTATCCAATTGCAGACACAGGTTGGCCAGACAGCCAGTGAAAGACATCATCATCGTCATGAAGGTGCACAGAAAACAGGCAAGGTTGAGGAACAGTATGGCAGCGTGCCTGGCAGGATGTGACAATTCCCTTCCACAAAGGCTGCCCTCAGATTCTTATCCTAAGAAGAAAACAAGAGAAATCAGACTGCTCACAGGGACACAATGTCAAAGAGGACAAAGAGCAAGCCTAAAGAGAATAGCAGAGAATAGTATAACTCTGCAAAGAATACAGTATTCATCCTCTGGTCTTGCCTCCCAGTGATTTAGCTGCCTTGCCCTCTGTGCTTTTTATTCTTTAGCTATTAAAGGAATTAAAAATTCAATAATGCACATTAAAAACTGCAGCCTTAATCTAAAGGAATGGAAATAACTGTTGAGGCTGTCTAAACTTTCTCAGAGAAAGCACACAAAACCATTTACAAACCTGCAATTGATCAAAACCCAGCAAATTATTTCTTACATATCTTTATTATACGCATCTTCAAAGCCTGTGTTAGTTTTAAGCAGAAGGTCAGATTAATTCCACATGTAATTCAATGCAGCAAGTGAAGCTGTTCTGCAGCTTCACATGGCCATATAGATTATCTAGACTATTATTTAAAAAACAACAAATTACCAGAGTCTAAAAGTATTTGTAATAAAACAAATAAGCATTTCATCATGTTCCTTCCTGTGGCACATGGAAGCTGTGGCTGTTAGTCTTTTACTATTATGTTTTAAATCCATGACAGAGTATTGGAACTGGTTTTTGGCCTGTGGTTTGAGGGGGTGTTTGGAGTAGATGTTTTGTGAATCCTTCAGGACTATCCTATCTTTTGCATGCAATTGGAAATGACTGGTCTTTAGAATCTAGGTGGTTCCTTCTGCCTGTGATCTTATCCTTTGGCTTTTCAAAGTCTTCACCATATACTTCACAAAATATATCTTTCACACTCTTGGACTGGATTGCTACTCTTAAACTGCTGATGGAGAAAATTTAACTGTTCATTTCAGAAAAAAATGTTTGGAGGGTCAAGGACTTGGACAGTATTCACTTCCAACAGTGGGATATTAATCAGAAAAAAATACATCTCACCATAGGTTAAAGAAACATCTTTCTCAGTTGTGTGACTTTAACTGTACTTTGTTTCTACTGAAACAAAGGTATTTTTCCATGTAAGGCAAGTAGTTACTACTGTATCTGGCATCTACTTGAAACTCTATCAGGTCATCCTGATTTATTTCTGTCAACTAGTAAGCCCTTTGGCTAGAGACTTATTTTCCCCACAGGTGTAAAAAATGCAAAACTGTAATTTATAAAGCAGAAGATGACAGAATCCCATTTGTACAATACATCTAGATGCCAAAAGGTAATCTTATTACAAACAGCACAACCTTCTCACAGCACTTGCTATATTATTTTCCGGGTGGTCTAAAAAGTTGATTCAGAGAATAATGCCACAACAGCAACTTGTAGTTCCTAAGGCCAAATAGCCAGATGTGTCAATAAGCAGCGCAAACTGGAAACAGATGTACGTCCTTGTTGAATAACAAATGTAATGAAAATACTTCCTTAGCTCTCTCATGCTTTCACACACACAAAAAATTTATGTCTTCCATATTTTTTTAATTGAATTATTTGCCGCTTCATTTTTATGTCACCAAGATCTCTTTCAAAATCTTAGTCACCCCACAATGAACTAATAAAGATTAGTATATCTACAGCAATTGCCTAATATCTGGTCAAATTGCTTCTACCTGATCATTTTATCATGGAAATTCCTTATCATTGAGATAAGATGAAAACTGTTAAAGGCAGATGTGAAGGCCAAGTCTGGGTAGTCTCGTGCACCTGCATAGTTTCTGCCTGTGCATGAGATAGGACTAATAACACATCTCAGACCACTGGCCAAGTCCCTGACATGACTAAATAGACTTAAGTATTGAGTGAAAGTCAAAACAATGTTTCAGGAATAGTTCACACCATCAGGATCTCTGTCAGACCTTGTATAAAGCCACATGTTCAAACTTGATCTATACCTTCAGTCCTTGTCTGCAAGTGATGACAGCTCAGTTATGTGAAAAGCTACTTTAAAATGGAATACCAGCTTCAAAACAGAAAAGAAATGTTTCGTGAGCTAAGAACCCAGGTATTATTTGCTTATATTGTCATGTTCAGGACCAATCAAAAAATGCCACCCCTAATTCTTAAGAACAGAGAAGTCACATTGTTCTTAACTAAAGTAGTTTGAAGATTTTTGATCACTATGGTATCCCAGAAAAAAGACAACTTCTTTCACTATGCAGAAAACACAGGATATTATGCCTTTTGAGACTAACTAGAACTATCACCTTGTGAAATTGAACAGGAAACTGGGAGGGAAAAAAGTTATCTGTCTTGTTCCCAGATGCCAGCACGCACATTGATCTGCATAAAATCTTTACCAGAGAAGTCATGCCTGCGTATGAAAAGGGCAAAGAGCACGGGGGAAGAGCTGAAAAATGTGAGTCATTCCCACAAACTGAACCAGGGAAAATATTTCACATACAAAACCCCTGAAAGGTGTTTGAACATTCATTACTTCTCTTAAAAATGAGGACAGAAGAATAAACAACATTACAGAAAAAGGATTACAAATTTGTTATCCTACTGGTTTTCAAGGTGCTTTCATCCTTCAGGCTCTGGCTGTGGTCTGTCAGCAGACAGACTCAGTGGCAATGCTAGTCTTGGGAATTACCATCCCACCCAGCTTCAGCTAATAGTTCTTCCTGCTCCTGCTCCTGCTCCTGCTCCTGCTCCTGCTCCTCCTCCTGCTCTTCCTGCTCTTCCTTCTCTTTCTTCTCCTCCTCCTCCATGTCCTTCTCCTTCTTCCCAGTGATGCAGTGCCAGGTGCTTGGCACTTTATCAGCACAACTGTTTGACAGACAGGGCACTGAACCCCATTTAATCAGATCTTTTCTTTAGCCCGGACCATTTCAGGAGCTCAGTGCACACTGTAGTTCTGGGAGCATTCAGTCAGCACAAATGACACAGCATCTGCTCTGGGTGAGAGCTGGGCAGGAGGGCAGGGAGCAGAAGAGACAAGCTTTTTAGCTGTGGTATTGCCCCATAGCTACTATGTCCTGAAACTGCAGCTTCAGTAACGGGGGTTTTTTCACTTGGGATTTATCAACAATATACTCAGAAGAACAAAACAAATTGCGTGAAAGGTATACTAATATTTATACATGCACAAGTTTATTGCCTTGCAGTGGGAATGTCACTTACAAGCAATAATTATACATCAGCTCCCATGCGTCTCCTTGAATGCTGATAACATGATAGAGAAGAGGAAGGTGGATGGATGTAGGCAAATGGAAACAAAGCTGCACTCTGATCCTTGTATTAAATTTAGAGTCATCAAGTAGCCAAAAGCATGTCAAAGTTAAAATACACCCCTACCCTAGTTTCAAAATCTTTAAACTGAAAATCAAGTGCAACGGAGGGCTAGATTTGATCTAACAACACTAATTGTCATACAGCCATAGGAAAGATTAAAACTAAAGTCAGTCACGTTTTCCAGATCACTTCAATTCAGAAAGCAGTGGCACTAAAAAGAACACAAAGTAAATGTCCAGAACCACTTGAACACGATTCCCAATGCATATTGTTGCAAAAGCAAACTAAGACATTTTTCAGTTACACAAGTAGATTTTTTTTTTAAAGCTGGAGTTGGCCAGTGGTGTTGTTGGTGTTTGTGACATTGAAAAGTCATGTTTCATGTATCTGGTTCTGCTGCCCTCTCTGAAGTGGATGTTGTAAACCCAGTAAGGAAACACACAACAGGGATCTGTGATTTAGAAAATATGCCTTGTGAAATCAGATGAAAGTCATGCCCACAATCTCATAGCACTACACAGTCTTTGCTGCACAGCCTCTGGGACTGCTCTATCGCACAGCAATATCCATCTGCCTGTCACAGGCTTCCATTAGGTCACTAATTAAAAAGCCAGAGCTCATTATGAGGTATTGTAGAAGCAGCTGATTTTGAAATGTAAGTTCCTCTCAGTAGCAATCAAGGATTGCTTAGGCACTGTGGTGTGCAACTCCCAGCCCCTCTCCCGCTCTCTAAGGTCATGTCTCAGGAATGACTGGAGGCTTCAGTTCTCTTCCAGCATGGAAGACTCACCAACTTGACTCTCTCACAAGCTAGGTACATGTCATATTTGGGAGATGCTTTGTGAGAAACCTCTGCATCTCATGAAGGCTGGTAATTTGGCCAAGGGCCCCTGCTACTGTGTCACTGGAGCACAGACATGCCACTGGTCAGGGAAAAACTGTGATGCTGAATCTGAGTAAATCCTAAAAATATCTTACAGGTGAGCCATAGGGTGCAATACCTCTCTGTTTCAGCAGTCTTTAATGAGGATAAAGACTCAAAAGTTGCCAGACATAAAGGACCACATAGTGCCTTGCAGAAGCAGGTAGATAATAGCAGTCACTAGAAAGAGAAATTAAGATAGGTAGATTTTGAAGCTGAAAGAGACCATGGGCGATAGTGTGACCCTCAAGTTCATAGGCCCCAAAGCACAGCGACAAATTTTATAACATTACTAAAGTGGCGATATCTGTTGGAAAGATTTCCCACCTTGCTTTAGATTTCGGGATCTGGAGAATTTGTTGAGTGTATAGTCTGTTGCTAACAAGGGTTAATTGGCCTTGTGAAAAACTTCATCTTATTTTATGCTTAAACTGTGTTGACTTAACTTAGACCCATTAGTTCATGTAACAGCTTTGATAGATTACAGAATCATTGCAACACTGACTGGACCAATGCCTAAATACCTTTGAAAAAACAGGCTTAAGCTGTGTGCCCAAGGAAGCCTGCTGACAGAGTGATCTTGACTTCTCAACTCCTGGACTGGCACTGAAATAATGCGTCAATTTTTTCAGAGAACACTCAACTACCAATTAGTATGCAAACAAATTTCAAAATAATATGGAATTATAAAAAATGGCAGTATTTCTATGTACAAACAAGAACTAAAATTGTTTTTTATCAACTCAATAACCTAAAAGCCCTTTGAACTCAAAATTTTTCCTTCACTGTAATAAATGATGAAGAGGAAGTCTTCCAAGAGAAGATGAATCATAGAGAACTCTTAGAAACTCACAATAATTACTACAGCTGGCAATGAATTAAAAAGCCATTTTATAATTATTTGTTTTTAGATCTTCGTTGTTCCAATAGTCACAAAGCACATCACACTAGTCAATTATTTCCACTGAGTCCTTTAGCACATTAAATTATTATTTCCATCAGGCTGTTCTGATCAGTAAGTTCATATTCTTAATGCTCAGTATCAAAAGGCTACTTCCTTAGAATAAATTAATTTCCACAGAATTCCATTTTATCTTAGTTACACTATGTCTAATGTCGAGGCATCAGATAGGATTGATATGAGTGAACCCATGACATTTCTATTTAAGTCAATCATTGTCATCTCTTAATATAAGATAAGAAACATAAGGCAATATAAGTAAAAGGTTAATTTCATACTTTTGTAGATATAGAAAAAGGAATATGAAGTAAGTTCCTGTTTACCACCACTGACTACAAAGCGGTGACTGTCTCAGATATTGCTGTAACCTTCATTGTCTAAAGGGCAAAGGTGAAGCCAAGTTTGTAAGTAGAGGTGAAATCTTCTATTTGAACAACCATTAGTGTTGGTAAAAGTAGTAAAAACTTCTGGGCATTTTAGTCTCTCTGATTTGAAAAAGGGCTTGTAGGTTGGAAGTCCTGTCTTCCTTTCCAAGTTATAACAACTGACCTAATAAAATTTCAACCTCTACCAGTAAGTCTGGCCTTAGCTCAGGTGGAAATCCCTACCTCAAAATGTCTCCCTTTGATCAAATCCACCTTGACACTGATGAATATGTTTGTCAAGATCAATCTTTCTTCAGTATCCATATCCAGATGAGCAATAATTACTGTTTCAGTTGCAAATTAGAATTCTGAATTAAATACAGCCCACTGGAAGCAATCTTTCTCAAAGTTCTTGTTTACACTTCTCTTACAGTCCTGTACCTTGCTCACCTAGTTTAACTACCTAATAAATATCTTGCTCCCATAAAAGTTAGATATTCAGCACTGACATAGCACTTTATGGATAGGGAAGCATTATCCAAGCAAAACAAATAAAGAAAAATAATAAAGAAAAAGGAATAAAAAGGAAAAAAAAAAGACAACTGTGCTGGGAAGGCAGATTGATTCATGGCTTCTGAAAGTATTGATTTCAGAGTAAAATTATTCAATCCAGAGAGACATGGCATTGCCCAGTGTATATTCTGGGCAAGCTATCAAAATGCAACTTTTATATGTATAGTAAATTATTCCTGTATCAGTAAGTAGTAATAATATCTATGGGCATAGTTTTCATCTACATTTTTCACTCTTAGTACATAATGTTCTTAAACATCTTCCCTTACTTGAACTTAGAAGTTCAAGGTTTTTTAATGTTTTCATTAAATATCAGGCCTTTCACTTTATCTTGGATTATGGAACTTTTAGTGAAATAGTTTTGCTCCAAAAAATTTAAAACACTGTCAGTCATTGCTATGGCCCTGATTAATTAATGGATTTTTTACTGCAAGATGTACATTCCTTACTGGAATCTCCTACTGTGCTTTTGATAGCCATGCTAGGGAAACTCTTGCATGGGACATGGTAGTTGCTATATCTATCTATATGGGAAGAAAAATAGAGATAAATAAAAAAGCATGGTCTTTCCCTTTTCATTTTTCACAATTTCCAGAATAAAAAGATGCGACTATTTTTTTTAGCTAAAGATCTAAGTGAAGAAGCCCTTAATCTCTGTGATATCACCTCACTCTTCTGTCAAAATAAGGTTTATTAAGAGCCCCATGAGCTGTTTCTGCAAAGCATTGCATTGTGTGGTACCGACTCGGAGACTGACAGCAGGATCCTCAGCCAAGTGATGCAGAGTGATGCAGAATGATTGCATCTGCACTGCTCAAGTGGAGCTTCTTTCAGGGAAAGCTCGACACTTCTGATCTGATGTAGCATAGAGCATCTCATGGTACTGCTATAGCCCTTAAATACAGACAGCATTTTATGTCTATCCATTTATCTTTCTGTAGCCAATATTATAATACAATGTGAGATCTCTTAGTATAATAGATCAGCAGCAAATGAAAATTTATGCAACGTGTACTGTGAGGGAACAGAGAACCAAGAATGAATAGGTGACCTAAATTGTTTGATAGTGTAAATGTAGTGTGAGAGATATCAAATATGGTTTATGCAGGTTTGACAAATAAGAGTATATACCTTACACAGAAAGCATCTCCATTTTCTACTATCACCTTGAAAATACTTCATGCAAAACCACAGTGATGTGCAGTATAGGACTCCAAACCTAGATTTCAAATATTACTTCAATCTCGCTCTTCATCTGAGCCAAAGTGAGTTTTTGCAATGGACGACGCTATTTACTCTATAATTTATGCATGCAGAGAAATGGATTTGAATGGAACTATGAATGCAATTTTTTCAAGATATAAATTTCATGCACTCCTTTTAAATGTTGTGAGTCTCAAGTACTGCACCAACTCTATTATGTTGAGCTAATGCAAAGATTAGAGTTGGCATCTACATAATTCTACCCTTTACAATTAGCCTTGTTGTCCTAGTGGAAAAAATATCAGGCATCATTTTCCTCATTTCAAAATTTCTCAGCCAAGTCAGATGAATAATCTATCTTAATTTTCATGGTTACTTATTAACAGGTCTATTCCTGTACATATCATCCCAAACATTCACATAAATTCTCCACTCTGCTTTTCACAACTTAAGCCATAGTATTCTTGTTCCTCTTTCCTGCTTGGTTTTTCCAGAGTCAACATTGTATCTGGTCAAGAGGTTCAAGCACTTCTCTTTGCATTTTTACATTCTAAAATAGGGGGTTAGATTCAAAAAACTTGCTGAATATAACAGAGATGTCTTTTTAAAAGATGGCAGTTCTGAATTCCCCGGGGTTTCTCAGGGTTTTTATCACACAGAGAGAAGTTTGCAAGCCTGATTTTAAAACTTGTAAACTGACTTCTGCAAAAGAAATGAACACTTCCTTATATCATATCTGTTAAGCAGTAGGTTTTGAAAAGTCTCTGGAAAATGTCAAATGTCTATTCCTAGACATGATATCAAGCGCAGTTGCATGACATAAGGCCCCATTATAAAAGTGTTGGCAAAATAACTCCTCCATGTTGTTGTAACAAACAAAGAACTGCGTGGCTGATTTCATGTCCTACAGATAATTGTGCTATCTCTGTAACACTGGAATTGATTTGCAGTGGATATTGTACTAAATCCAAACCTTTGCATGGTTGTACTGTACAGGAAGTAATTGCATGCTGGGATAGGTTAGAGAACTGCCAAATAATGTAACTCAACTTTATCTCCCCTTCCTTTGCAGACCAGACTGCAAATCACACTAATTCCAGTAAGTCAAGGGCTTATGTGTAGAAAGGCAGTGAGGTCCACTCAATGAACAATAAATTTATTATGTATCTGGACATTTCATATTTCACAGAGTTTGAATTTTAAATTCAGCTCAGCACACAACACAAACGCCTATCTCTAGGCCCATCCACAATACAGTCAGTGCATATCAGGGTATATGATCATTCCCAACCCAAAGGTTTGGTTCTAGAACTCAAACCACCAACCATGGAAATAATTTTTGATTATTGTCATTCCTTCTCAATTCCACGGGATTTTTTCTCTCCCCCTTTNTTTTTTGGTTGGTTGGTGTTTTGTGTTATTTTCTAATTTCACAGTTGACCACAATATTCATTCAAATTAAGGCTTGTTGGCAAAAAAAAATCCTGCATTTTGGAACAGTTAATAGTTTTCATTCCTTTAGTAGTTTTTGATTGAACTTCTATTGCCCAAGACAGTACCTAATTTCAGTTTAATGAGATATATTTTAAATCTGTTTATTCATGCATTTCCATAAAGACATTACTTTACAGCAATCACTTTACCAGTTATCCTGCTGAGGTATTTCAGTCAATGTTTACTCACAATAGGAAGACCTTCTTTATTCTGTAATGCAGTGAGGACACTGGAAGGTCTATCCATCACAATTTCACTTAGCAGATGAATGTTGAGACTCATTAGCAACCTGGAAGATGAGAGCTGACAGATTCAAGTTATCAATACTTGTCTCCTCCAGTGACAGCAAATATGTTGTTGGGGGTGGCCTGCAGGGTTGGGAAGAGACAAATGGTTTGAGTTGTTTTTATTTTTTTTCCAAATTTATTTTTTTAAGCTCAGTGGGCTCTGTCTCATTTATTGGGCCTAACTCAGTATAAAGGAAATTGCAGCAGACCTTATCGTGAAGCATGAACTTACTCACCTGTTATTCTGGTCCTAAAGGCCTGGACCAAAGGGGAATTCTTCATAAACTGTTGTGTTCCAGTAAGTAATTAGTTCATTTTACACTGGGTATCCCTTGTTTANCTCCCCTCCCCCTGGGTCTGCCCCCATTGGTCAACAGACCCCCGTTCATCCCCTCCCCCTTAGGGCTTAAAACCCCTGGGACGAAGGGTCCCTCCCTCTTTCTCCTCCTGGATTTCAAGGTGTCAGTTCTATATTAAACCTGTGTGACTGTTTCCTATGAGGAGTCAGAGCTCCTTTTGTCTTTTGTTCTCATCCTAGCCCAGTTTCTTCCCCGAGGTCCACAACTAGCCAGGGCTGGACCTCAGGAGCAAGGGAACTCAGGCAATAAACTTTGTCCATTGAAATTTTCTTCATACTTTAAAAAAAATCCCACTGGGCATGAGGAGGAAAATCTGAAATTTCATCATATTTTTGAAAGAAAACAAAAGGCCACAGAGCTCAGATATTTTGATATTTTTAGCTTGATGATAAGGAAATGTTAATGTTATAATCTTTTGTGATCAGCGTAATTGCTATCGCAGTCAATATTTCTAAATAACAAATGAAAAGAAGAGGAGAAAAAAACCTGTTTTGGTTTTTTTTTTTTTTTGCATTTCAATCCAAATGATTTTCAAGGCTCTGAATATATTAAAAAATAGCTATTATATATGAAAATGAAAAGTTTTGGCTCTGAAGAACTACCTTTTAATTTTTTTTCTAATTAATTTTTTTCTAATTTCATAATAATTTAATTCTACTTCAAAATCCATTGAAGTCATTACAAACTTCCTTTGATTTCAGAAGATTTTGGATAAGGTCCATAGATGGGATTTATGTGGGCAGGGTATAAGAAAAACCCAAACATTCCACTCTTTCAGACCTACAGACACAGACCCTGTCTTCAGAGACAAATACAGGTAAGGGCAATGTTTGGCCCTGAGATGTATTTTCAGAATTAAATGAAACAAGATGTAAGAGCTACAGCTGTGAAAAGAGCTAATTTACTTTTCAAATTAATATTTATGACTTACATATTAAGTATTACCTATATTATAACATGAAAAGAAGTTAGATTATAACACAGATAAGTTATTTTTATTAAAAAAGATTTAGATCTCTGCAACTCATTGATTTCTTGTTCTTGACATCAGCTCATTAGTCACAACACAGTGAGTGTCTGCATAAAATAAACATTATAGCAAGAAAGGTTTTAAGTCTACAAATTTGAGCCACATGTTTCAAATAAATTATTTTATGGCTAGCACACACTTATTTTACTTCTCTTTTACTTCTCATTGATTAGGCCTATCCCTAGTTGTGCTTAGGTTGTTGGAAGTGACGTCATTGTGCCAGCCCTGGGATGGGACCGATCTCACTGCTGAGCACCTGGGGGGATTTTAAGCTCACACCTCTCTGGGGCTTTGGGGCAAGTTCTTTGGCAATGCAGAGGAGCAGCCATGTCATCTCTCCTGCCCACTTGGAGACATCATCAGCAAAGTGAACAGAAAGGGGTTTAGAGCTCCTTACAATGCCTTTCACCATCTCAGGCCAAGTGAAGGCCACAGTTCACGGCTGTTTTCCAGTTGCAGAGCAGCCTGATCGGGCACTGAAGTGTGGAGCAAGCCCTGCAGGTTTGACATACCAGTGCTTACAGTGCATCTAGGTGTGTGGGCAGTCAGCCACAGCCACACACAAGTGTACATCTCTCTGTTTATCTCTGCTGTGTCAAATCGCTAATATGCCAGACTAAACTTGACTCAGAACTATCATTACATATACTAGAGTGTATGTATGTACATGTATTCGGTGCTTTTTTCAAAAAAGGGACATTTTGAAGGGACTACATGTAATGTTATGGCATGTCAAAAACCTAGAAGTTTTTGTGTGCCTGCAAGTTTGTCCCATTTATTCAGCT
The DNA here is from genome assembly GCA_008694505.1 of Cyanoderma ruficeps. Classification (NCBI taxonomy): domain Eukaryota; kingdom Metazoa; phylum Chordata; class Aves; order Passeriformes; family Timaliidae; genus Cyanoderma; species Cyanoderma ruficeps. The sequence goes on along the minus strand of VZDJ01007754.1, from coordinate 1,584,915 downwards.
AAAGCAGGTAGTTTCACAACACACCGTAATTTTTTTGTGTACGTGAACATATGCACAGTTGCACATAAAAACCTTCTTTTGATTTTTATTACTAGGATATATTGCACATACATGACAGCAAAACTCAACATAAAAACCATTTTAGTGTGTACCTGGATTTTATTTCTTCTAGTAACACTGGTTCCACTTTGTGTTCTGCAATCAAATAGCTCATAAGCAGAGCATCTAGGTGTGGATTAATCTCATTTAACATTACACCTCTGAAAATTCAGAAATTAGCTGAACAGGTGCTGTCTTCAGTGAATGGCAGGAGACAGGCAAATCATGCCAGTGTAGGACAGGAATCTAGAACAGGCAGTTGAATCACCAGCTGAACATGCCTGTTTCTCTCCACTAAAGGACAAAACAAGTAGATTACCTTTAGACAGGCAAATACTAGACACCTAAAGGCAGCAGCTATGAGTCACACACCATCAGGAAGTATGCATGGAGAACCAGAGTAGCTCAGTATCTGAGCCTGAATGGCATTAACATGTTGGTCTCCTTGTAGGCACCTGCAGCTGGACGCAGGCTGCTCTTCCACCCATGGTGTGGTGAGGGCAGTGATATCCACAGAGTTTAGAGTGTGGCAAATGTTCAGACAACCTAAACATTCATTAACCCTGCCCTTTCAACAAAATGGGGTACGTGCAGGACATCATGCGACCAGGCAACAGCCAAGGACTGCTCCAAGGGCTCAGCTGTGGTTTGCCACGGGCTCCCTGCATGGAGCAGGGCCCAACAGAGCAGCCTCAGGCACATGCCACAGAGCTGCTTGGTGGTGGGATGACCCACAAGACAAAAACATGCATCTCTTCAGTACCTTTATTGTGGATGATGATGATGATCATCACCATCATGATGAACCTTTCTGTGACCCTGCACCCAGTGTAATGCATGCTTTCTGGTTAGAGTCTCTGTCTCTTTTTCTTTCTCACTCACTCCTTACCCAGAGGAAGCCAGAGAGGAAGCAGTATTTCTATGTGTTTTTCTATTGCACTTTTAATATTCCCAGATTCCACCCTGGAAAATCACATGGAATAACAACATTCACAGGCACAGCAGGTTTTCCTCTTTCTAAAAAGAGTTCCAGATAATATAGAGGTGAACAAAGTGCATAAAAACTGAAATTGTGGCACAAGGAATATGAAGCCACTCACTTCATGTGTACTAGGTACTGTATCATGATATCGCTGCCTGGGAACCCAGTTTGTTTCCTGTTATGCAAACTAATTTCTCTAAAATATGTGAAGATCAGTTTCAAAATATTGCTTTAATTCCTGAAATTGTACTTGGAATACAAGAATACAAAAGCTTCTCACTTATACAATTTGTAAAACCTTTCTTTGTACAAGAGAAAGCTGTAATTCACTCTGAGATTCAGGAATGCCATAAACCTCCAGAGTTGAGTTAACATAATTAATCACCAGAACCACAAAATTAATTTCTTTTATTATCATGATCTTTGTCTGTTGTTTTATCATACACATCTAAAATATTTTTACCTTGAGATGCTCTCTAAGACATGTTATCTTAATGATAACAGAGTTTATTTAATGTCAGTCATAGATTACACTTTCTCTCAAAACTAAACAGCCATTACAGGACTGGAGTAAAAACTAGTGTGACCATGTAAACTATGGGTGAAATGGTGCACCTAAATATTTAGGAGACAAGCACCTAACATCACACTTCCAGGCTACCACATCAGATATCCTTCCCTGTTTCTACTCCTACCTGTCTAGAGTAATGTAACTCAGCTTCAAAGGCAAGTGCAGGTGCAGTAGAACATTGTTTTCCAAGTGGTAAACAAAATTACATGCTACGTGTCTTGATCTCATGTAATTTTAGTAAATAAAACATGCAAGTTAATAATGTTTTCTCCTCCACAACTCCATAAAAAGAGATGAAATATTTTTCTTTGGAGTAATTAATCCATGTAATTGCTTTCAGCAAAAGACGCTCTTTTCTGATATTCAGTCTCTTCAAATCACGACACTCAACTAAATATTCCAACAGTTTTGCCATTCTTTCAGGTAGAGATTGTATCATTCAGACATTTTGGCAAAAGGTTGGGTAAAATATAGCTCAGGTGAGCAGATGTTGATGCTGAGCTTCTTGGTCTCCAAAACAGACTGTTGCCTGATTTTCTCTGTGTAGGGAGTAGGGAATCTTGGCTTGCTCCATTTATCCAAAATACAGTGTTTACTTGTTCCCAGCTGTAAGCAAATGGGATAGCTATGCTGGCAGTGAGCCGCCGCTATTCCAGACTGGGCCCAGAGGCAAAGGAGAGCAAGCTGCCTCTGCCCTCAACCCCCACTTCTCTCACAAAGGGTGAGGCATCATCTGGCCATAGTAAAGACTTCAGCTAACTCATCTTTGGAGAGAGAACTTGAGTCACACAGTCTGGAATCTTCATTTTTCATCATTATGAGAATGCTTCCTAGGGCCAGGGTATCCCAGTGTTTATTCACTCTTCTGACGTAGCTGTGTAGGGGGTGGATGCCAACACAAAGCAATCTGTGAGAGGCAGACAAACACTGTAGGTGAGACTGGTTGGGAGATACAGACCAGACACCTCCCTCAGGAAGGCCAGTCTGCTGCCAGCATGACTGGGAGCCCTTGGAGGCTTCGGAAATGTGCCCTTCGGTATCTTGGCTCGTGAGTCAGTTGCATGGGGAAAACAATACATGGTTTTACTGTGCCCAGCAGCACATGTCCTGCCTGGAGCAGAATCAGATGGGCTTGCTTTTCGAAAATAATGGGGGAAAACTCTTTGAACTGAGAGATTGATTCATGCATTTGCAGTTATATAAAATGTATGTTTTTGCTGGAGCATCTCATTACGCAGCCACCATTTTGGCATTCCAGTGTGATGAGCATGTCAGTTAATCACATAATTGCAAAGCAGATGCAAACAGGGCTGCCTTTTGTACCTTTGCTTTTTCTTAGAGGAGCAAGTAATATCCCACCTGCACGTTAGAAAATGTAACTTTTGGAATTAAATCAGGATTTCATGCATAACTTCTTGCAGCTACTGTCAGTTACATCTGTTAATAAACTATGTCCCCGGCTGGCAATAAATCATTGTATATGTCAATTACTACTAATTATCCGCCTGAAATTAGGATTTCAGTAACTTTTTAATGCAAATACCTCCATCAAGTTATTATATTGTCAAAATCTTACACTGAAATAAATTCCTCCTTTCTCTCTCTGTGTCAGAACTACACAAGGCTGTTGAAAAATTGAATGGCATATTTTAATGGAGGCGAAGATTCCCTTTTACCTAGATCAGCCCCATTTGAGTTACACGGTGCTCACATTTTCAAGCATTTCTGCAATCCTACTTTATTTCAAACAACAGCTAAGACTGCTTGTAAGTACAATACTTCAAGGACATGAAGTTTGAAGAAAAATATTGATTCTCACAAGGGCTCATAATAAAATCTTGAGATACAGCAACAAATAGCCATTTTCAGAACAGAAGGGAGTAAATATTCTTTAAGAGAATACTGACCTCAATTTCTGCTTAGTTGCCCTATTTTGATGATAAAATGCCCAAATTACTCCAAATTTTCATTTATAACTGGTACCAAAGGTCTAACTACATGATGTAATGGAGTATTATGCAAAGAGTCCCTCATCCTCTCCAAGATCAATTTAGAACTGGAAAATATCTATGATTATAATAATGCAAAGAAGCTTATAAGCTAATAATATCTGTTTAGGAGTAGACTGAATTAGTACAGGTGCCTGTTCCTATTCTGACTGCTTGTTCACGGGGGTAGCTATTAGGTCTGAAGAGTACCTGTTCGCAGGATTTAAAGACATGACATTTACTGGGAACTGCATCTCTGAAATGCAGCCATTGAGCATCAGAGATACACCTGAAAAGTAACTAAAATAGATTCTTCAATAACTTACAATTCTTTTTATAGAAAGAAAAACACATAATAATTTGAGAACTAGAAACATATAAATTGTATTATTTTAAAAATACTATTTAGAAAATGCTACATTAAGGACTGTGTTTTGTTCTGTTGTGTTTTGTGGTGCTACAGAAATAATCATAGCTATATTTATATAGCAAAATTTCCACTGTGATGATCTTTCCTAAAGCTTTTGAACTGCAAAAATGTCAAAAATAAGAATTAAATGCAAAGACATTAATATCTTCAGGTTTTAAAGTAGAAACAAATTTTATACTTTTGGGGGGAGACAGGAGGAAACAGATTTACTTGAAACAATGTTCTTGTCTTCAGGAGGTTCAAAAGCAGTTCAGATACAGGCTCCATTGCTGTCCTGTGATCATCCTTTTTGTTCTGTGCTTTAAGATACACCCTAGGCTGGTTTTGGTGCAGGCTGTTAACCTGTCAGAAGGAGCATGGACATGGTTTAGAGGATAACATGGGCCAAGGAATGTTCCCTTAAGGAAATTATGGATGCAATTACTTTGTTTTGTGGATGGAGGACCTTTAAGCTGCTTGTGAGCCACATATTGACATTAGCCCTCAGGTCTAGACTACAGTCCTGTCTCATCTACCCATACACAGGCAGAGTCACTAGGCCTCTAACAATACCAGATGCCCTGGGGTGTTGAAGATACCTGCATCTGACTTCCAATGCCCCACCTGTGAGCAGCCAGACTGAGCTACCTTGACTTAACCACCAAGCTTCCACATAAACACCTGTAAGAAGACACCTGCCTTCAGTAATCTGAGCCTGTGATGGCAATGCTGTCCCTGGAACTCACGTTAACTGCTTAAACATTGCCATTTAGCACCATTTGAACACAGTATGCTATCCTGCCTGGTCAGCAGCTTTACTGCAGGGGTATCCTGTAGTGCCATGCAGGTGCCTTGGATATGCAGATGCATTAGGTATCTAAGTCTGCTTCTGATAGTATGAGACAGCTATGTTTGGGCAGCTGAATCTTTTGTATTGTGATAAAAATTTGAGTCAATTTCTGTAAGAAATTACCTTCATAGGATTGTTAGCCCAAAGTGCCAGAGAAAAACATTTTGTCTGCAGATCTGCAGAGAGTTTACTCATGATGCAAACAACATGCAAACTTCCGAGATAGCAGGAGAGTTTTGTACTGTAAATGACACTGCTATCTCCCTCCAGAATGATGGTTGCACTGAGGTTAAAGAAAGACCTTTCATTGTTTCTCTTTAGTGATAAAACCCATATTGACTGTGGTTTAAAAGAACTAAAAGGCCCAGTCAAGGCTTACCATCTGTGTGGCTCAAACTGTTTAAATACGATCGCAATATTGATATTGCTCTAACCCCTGTTATGCCTCTCTCTGCCATCTGCAGAGCTGGGAAAACAGGTTTTCTTTATACTCGCCATGACGAACTGTGTGATAGATTGAAGGAAATCATGTTTATATAAATACATAGTGTGTATACAATACATATAAAATAACTTGAACAACTTGTCTGAACACCAAGTATCCAGGAAAGGACAGTAAGTCACCTCTGCTATCAAAATGCAAACAGAATTTTGTCCAGCCATAACCTTTCTGAAACAGGTGGCACGCAATTCCGTGTCTGAAGGTTATATGCTTTGTTAAACTTAACAACAATAACTGGTAAGAATGGAAAAGTCAATGTAGTCTATGTTACCCAGAAGTCCAAGTAACAATGTTGAACTTCATTTTGATGCAGTAAAAACTGTCAAGAAAAGGAGAGGTAACAATTTTATGACTGGTGCTGAAACTGAGAAGTACTATTGTCTGTGTTACCATAAAATAAGCCTTTATCAGTAGAATGGTAATGAAGAAGTTCATACATTCACTTCAGTAACTGTCAGGCATATAAACACATAGGGAGATATAAATAAATGAGAGAATCTCACTGGCTTTGGAAAGTGTGTCACAGAAAGAGATGCTGAGAGAAGCTAATCAGCGTCTGAACACGAACCTGTGTCAGCAGGGCTGCATGGAGCATCAGGGGCAGCCTTTTGCCTAGGTAGCATGATTTTGGAGTTAAAGTGTTATTTTGCTGCTGGTCTTTCTCTCAAAGATGACACCGTAAGGTGAAGAAGGAATCTGAGAACTAAAGTGTTTTCTTTTGTCATTTGGCAAAATTTTTCAGACCCATGCCACAAGCTGCTGAGGTCATTACAGACTTTTGATCGACTCCAGCAGCCTCTGAATCATAGATGTCATGTAAGAACAGTGAGAAAGAGGGCAATTAGTGCTAGGCACAGAATGGCATGACATGATAAAAGAGGAGAGGAATTGAGGAGATGTTGACAGTGATCATTTCAAACTGCAGGAGAATTTTAAGGAGGAAAAGCTAAATGTACTCCTCAGACTGGGAGTTCGAAGAAACCACTACTCTGAAAACCACTATGACATTGGCTATTCACCCAAAAAGTGGCAATTCAACAGCAAAGGTACCATCATGAGCTTGCCAAGGACCAGCCTGGTTCTGACTCAGAGCAAAAGTACAACCTAATGATTCATCAGCATCACTTCATTCTGCACAATTCATTTCCTGAAGAGTTTCCCGTGTGCTCTTGCTTTCCCTTAAGATCTAGCAGTGGCATGGCTGAGAATCCACATATCAAATTTCACACTGGCACAATAGAAAGAGGAAGAATAGACAGTCTCAGAAGATGTAATGCAGATTCTATTTACCTGTATCTTATGGGAGTGGCAGCAGAAAAGCCAAGTCAATTTATAAATTAGGCCTGGTTCCATGGTGTTGTTTTCCAAGTGAATCATCACGCTGACTTGATCACATTTTCTAATTTAAAAAGTTTAAACATGCAGAAAAATGTACTTTTTCACTCTTTATCTTATCAGGTACATCATCAGCACACTACCACCCTCTTCCACTAAAAATATTATCCACTATGCCAACTATGAACATGCCTCAGGCTTATTTATTAAGAAACATTAAGCATTACCTCATACAGTGAATTGAAAGTATGTCCAATAACAACACAACATCTAAGAAAAATGCAGAAACCATTATTTGCTGTCGGTAGGGTTAGCAGCTAATTTTCATCTTAGTCTGGGAAGAAAAAAAAGAGGGAGTTTTTGCTTTACCATTTGATTTCCTGATGCTGATTGCATCACTCAAACTTCATGTTCCTTTCAGCAGGCTTACAAGTGAGACCAGACTGGTCAAGTGAGTTGATTTTATTGTATGTCATTGTCAACACCTAGGATTCAAATTCCTATGACAAACAACAGATAATAAAATCAAAGGTTCATCATACAATTATTATTCCTTAGAGCTGGCACAGCTCTCACAAAGTCAAGGAATGATGAAGGCTATGGAAAATTGCATTAAGTAGGATTTCCCTTTGGCAAGTAGGACTCATTACTTACCCTGCAGTAGCCATGGCTGTTTCAAATGCATTGTCCACCTGCATTCTCTCTTGGCGTGCCTGAATTTCTCAAATTTATGCTTGCCCAGCCTAATCCACCAAGCCTGCACCTGCACACTAAAACTCTCCCACCTATTTCACCAAGACAGAATTTTCTTATGCCACTACAGAATTCAGGCATCATAAAACTCCCCAGCAGTGAGGAGAGCTGGTTGGGCAACATCTCAGAGAATCCTCATGGTTACTGCAAACATTCTATTGTGCCAAATGGAAACCCTAGTGATGGAAATTTCCATAGCTGACATCCTTCCTTGATATCCTTATGCTTTCTGTTGCCATGACTCACAAGCAATGACCTGATGTGTAGGAGGTAAGATTACTGAAGACTACCTCAAATAATGGCCATGGGACAGCTCAGTGAACACAAACTTCAGATTTTATATTTTTGACCAAAGAAAATTTATGCGTAAATCTATGGCCTGATCCCCAACCTTCTCTAGATTTCAGAGGTAGGCACACTTATCAGGGAAGCCACAAAGACCACCAGCGCTCTGGTGGTGGCATGATCTTTAGCCTGAATTGGTAGATTTAATCTGGTTAGTTCACAACAAACTTCATGCAATTAGACATCCACTTAAAATAGCCTCCGGCTAACTGTCTGAATTTCTGTCCTATCTGTGAAATGGCAAACAACATTGGGGGTATCTGAAAACTTTGGTCCTATCCTGATTTTAAAAACACCTGTGTGTATATCCAGAATACACACTTCACCGGGTTAGAGGCAGGTTTTGAAAAAGAATAATCAAATAAGTAATCTGGTGCAAAGGTAAGGATGAGACCATGGTATGTAAAAGCTCTAACGTGAGACATAAACATGACTCTGTCTTTATGGAATTTAGGGGTGCTACCATGCCAGCATTTCCTTGTTTCATTGAAAAAGGAAAAGATAAAAATGCAAGTTTCATAATGGTTTCTTAACAGTATCTGGTTTAGAGGTTAGTATTTGTCAGCATCCAATACACATTTCTCACTAGTTTCCTTTGCTAATGAACCAATGAACTACCTGTGGAATGTGAATATAACCAGGGGTATGTGAGACATGGTTCTCTCTGTGTTGTCTCTAGGAATTTCTTAGTATCTCTGTCTGGAGAAAGAAGTCCTGAGATATTTGCTACTTGTCTTGCCAAAATGAGGGGTTTAGCAATTTACTGCTTTTGAGGCTAACAAAAGGATGAGTTAGGGGTTCATGGGACACATCTGCCAAAGTCATTCTCTCAAAAGAGAGATCTGTGGCCCATCAGTCCAAGTACTGCAGGTGTCTTATGCCCATGTTGGCTTGGATCTCTTTTGCATGAAGTGGAAACACCGCAGCTCCCCAGAAGCTCTAAGGCATAATATTGCAGTTTAACCTCCAGATGTCAACTCAGCCCCACACAGTTGCTCACTCACTTTTCCCCAGTGGGATGAAGGAAAATATTGGAAAAATATTTGAGATAAAAGTTGAGATAAAACACTTGAGTTGAGATAAAAACACTTCAGTAGGTAAAGGGAAAGCCACACATGAAAACAAGTCAAACCAAAGAATTAGTTCACCCCTTCCCAGGGGCAGGTAGGTGTTCAGCCATCTCAAGGAAAGCAGGGCTCTGTCATACCTAATGGTGAGTTGGGATGACAAATGCCATCACTCTGAATGTCCTCCTCTTCCTTCTTCTTCCCCCTGTTGTACATGCTGAGAATGATGCCATATGGTGTGGGTTATCCCTTTAGTCACTTAGGGTCAGCTGTTCCAGCTGCATCCTCTCCCAGCTTTTTGTGCAGCCCCAGCCTCCTCTTTAGTGAGGTGGGATTAGGAACAGAAAAAACCCTGACTGTGTAATCACTGCTCAGCAGTAACTAAAATACCCCTGTGTTATCTATCAACAGTGTTTACAGCACATAGCCCTAGTTTTCAGCCTGGCACCTACTACCTACTTTGAAGAAAAATAGCCATGTCCCAGCCAAAACGAGCACACACTTATCATTTTAATGTGCATTTTTAAAGTTCAGTGTGTCTGATAGGAAGATTGCACTTTAACCAGTAGAGAAGTGCTTTGTGAGGGCATGTGTTATGTATCTTGCTCGGTGGCACAAACTCACTTGGGGAAGATTGGGGCATATGTTTGGAGAGCTGAGGAGGACAGAAGGAAACAAATTTGGTGGGGATGTGTCCATATTGACATCACTGGTGTCAATATCATCTGGATTGATGTCAATATAAAGTGGATGTCATCTTGGAGAAAATTAGTTTGTTCAGTCCAGAAGAATTCAGCAGGCTGAATGAGGTGCTCCTTTCAACACTTAGAAAATGTTCATTACTTTAGTTGCATCTCCTAAGCTGCATGCGATAGAAGAGGTAAGTGTGGCTCTGCCGGTGCAGCTTTATGACACAGCACTGCAGGGGATGCAAGTCTGAAAGCCCACTCAGGGTCAAAGTATTCTTTAGTATTCTTTTAGCTGTCCAAAGTGATGTGTTATCAATGGTCCTCTACCAAAAAAACTGTTCCAGGGGAAAGCTGCTAGTGTTGCTGCCACTCTTTTTGCTTACACCTCTTCTTCAAAGTATGAGCCATGAGCTGTTTTTTGAGAATTACATGAAGCCTTTCCCTTCCAGAGGCCAAGGAATGCAATCCACCCTTTCAGTACCTTGAGGAAAAATGTTTTTTCCAACCACAGTCAGGACATTGTGTGAAGGAGGACTTGGCTGCTTTTCTGGTGCCCTGAAACCTTCTTAGTAGAAGGCACACAGCAGCCTTGTCTGAGCCAAATCTCACATCAGAACTCCTAAAAAGGGCTGGGTCTCTGACAAACTTTGGAGTGGAACAAGGATTCCAGCACTCCTAAACTGAAAGGAAATGTTTGCAGCAATAATCTTCAGCTTCCTATGATCTTTAGGGACAGGAATGGGAAACAACATCCTTCTGGAATATGTGTCTTCTGAAGGGCAGAAAGCGCTTCCATGGACCATTGTTTTAGCAACACTAAAGGTGAAAGGAGTAGATCTAGAAATGAGAATACTCAGTTCAGTTATAGAACAATCATCAATACTGCAAAAACCACTTCCCTGACCTAACTTTACAAAAACTGCTTTTGATTTTCTTGAAGTGATGAACAGAATGCTACACAGTATCTCTAACTAAAGAAACACATAACTAAATATTTGCTGGAAGAAAAAAAAAAAATGTTCCTGCTCTAGGGAAGAGGGTTCTGCCAAGGGTTTCTATCTGGCAGGTACAGAGTCATAGGCAAGACTCAAGGGAGATTTGCTCCAGCTCGATCTCTTGTAAGTTGCAGTGAGGTATAAGGGCAGTCACAGTGCAAATGCAGTTTCAAAGGCCAATACTGACAATGGGGGTCAAGCTCTCTCTTTTTGAGGTCAGGCCCACCACAATTAGAACAAATAAATCAGTGGAGATCTTTCCTATTAAGACTAAGACTGCTAGCATGTTTGTAAGGCAATATATTTTAATGTTTACTTCAAAAAGAAAAGCATATCATGTAGTTCTGTCATCGGAAAAGAAATGGTTTCCCATGATTGCAGGTACAGTTAAATATGCAAACTTAGTTTTACAATGAATTGACTCCTGATAGACCTACCGACACAGACCTTGTACTAGAGTACTAAAGCTTTATTGGAAATAAAATTACATGGAAACATAATGAAAAAATACTTGATATTTAAGTGATCTAAATAATTTATTGTTTCTGGTTCTTGGAGCAGAAGTTATAAATTTCTATGTGTCTTACATGATGTGTGCAGAAGTTAGGACCGATAATTGCACATGCAGCAGCCACTAATACGACAAAAAATACCTCAAACATTTAAAAAAGTATGAACATTTAAAAAGACATGACTAACCTAACCTAAGTGGGATGTCCCTTGGAAATTCTGCTCCATAGCCACTGACTCCATAGGCATCTGATTGTACAAGAAACTTAAGTCCTTGCTTTGGATTAAGGTCTAGTGTTCAGATTTAGGTGGACAAGACCACAAGAAAGAAGCCTTGTAAAATCCTCTCTGAATCTGGTTCTCCTCTGAAAAAATAGGAGCAAGGCATCAAATTTATCTGTTTGGGACTTGAGTGTTGGCTGGTTTTAATTTTAATGGATGACGAATAGTAGCAATGTGCACAACATTTGGAACATTCATCATATTTCCAGTTCCTACATCTGTACTTATTATATATTCTTCTTTGTGTTCCTTACCCCTTGCTGCAACTACAGAACAAAGGATTCTTCCCTTTAAAGAACAGTCAGTGAAGAACAGAATTTATACAGATCTCCATAACTATTAGAGAAGCCCAGTTCCCACAAAATTCATAAAATGGAGATTGCTTCATGAAGAGACTAATAGAGGGGTCACAGAATTTTTTTCATATGATGACTACATAATTCCTGTATATAATGCAGAGGGACAAAAGTATGAATGGGTTCAAAGTGGAAATTGGACAAACACGGCAGAAGAGTTCATCAGTGACTGTTATGTACAATGACCTGAATACAACTCCAAACTCTTTTGTTCATGAAAATCCAGAAAATTATTTTAACAACAGATACCCTACTCGTTTATAGAAATGCCTTCTAAGCAGCTGTTCCTGTGTGGTATCAAAGATAGGGCTATGAGGATATTTCTCATATTTGGCCCTGTGTTTCTCATGCTCTTATTCCCCTGAAACCACTGAAAAAGGTGGTTGTGGAAGGAAGTTTATATCATAATTATAGTGCCGTACAAAAAATTATTTAGGAAGGTTCACTGCATTACATCTTCTCTGTGCTCTTTTTGCACCCTACATTTCTCCCTGATGACCTACAGAACTTCAGACTGTTTAATACTCTTGATTGGGATTCAGTGGCGTTTTGTCCGTTGTCTCTCATTCTGTCACTAGGTCACAGCTGGGGAGATGAATTTGCTTTGTCACTATGTATTCCCGGGCCACTATCATGTCAGGGGTATGTGTATGTTACCACAAAGCCCTTCCCACAGAGTTGTTCTCTGATGTCCCCAGTCTGGTTGTTTGCACAGCTACGTTTCTACCAGCTGTAGTTTCTGGTTGCAGTTTCTATTCTCCAGCAAGTTTCCTACCAAGGAGCCCACTGCTGAATGAAAGAATTATGCTGTCATCTTAGGAAAGGGAAAAGTCTTCAAAGGGCAGAGGCATATCTTAGAAGACACTTCTTAGAAGAACTCTGGGTTCTAGCTCTGTTCTTTCTATTAGAATAATCAATGGCAATATTTGATGAGGCTCATTCAGATGCAGGCAAACACAAATTGTTTCACTCACTGTTTCTCTGCTTGCTGACCCTGGGTTCTGGGAAAGATGTGAAAAGTTCTGCCTTTCAATGGTATAGGAAACACCAAGCTCAGAAATTGTGTGAGCTATTTGATTGAGCTCTTAGATTGCTTTCTAATGAAAGTGTGAAGCCTCATCTACTGCCAAATATGCTACAAACACAGAAGAGAAAATCAAAGTTTCAGAAAAAAAAAAGCAGTATGAAATTTCTAACATGGAGAATTAAAATGGTCAGAAAGTCCTGTGGGAATTTCCTGGAGGAACATGGAGACATTGCTTCCGTGGAAGAAATGTTGCTCACAGTGAGTGATGAAAGAAACAGTTGATTATACTACTATATTGGGGGTACACTTATATTTACTGTATGACTAACTACAGACAATAATCTCTACCTATTCATAGACTTTTTTGTCTTCAGTTTTCTATCTTGTATTGATTGAATACAGCTGATAAAAAAGATAGTTTGGCAGAAATACTGTGATTAATTATTTTCTCTAGCTCTTAGTTCTTATACATTTTTTTTAAATGTTATTTGAATATACATATTTGAAATGTGTTTCCTTTTCTTATAGAAGCTGTTGAAACATATTTTTTCTGCCTTCATACAAAGTGAAAAAATAGAGAGAAAAGATAATATATATATTATATACATATTTTCTTGAGTATATATGTAAACTCTGCAACATATATATTATATTGAATATGCATATAAGCTCTGCAAAGCTTAAAACTTTCACTTATGGTGAACACCACCAGCCATGTGTTTTGAAGTGAGGTCATATTTATAGAATTGTATAACCAATAATAATAACCAATGGTAAAATACATTAAAATATTTATGTGGAGACGTAGGCACAAAAGCATCAGAAGAGGGCATGTTTTACTTTGGTTGTGGAGACACGAATGGAATTCAAGGGTTTCTTCTCCAGTTTCCCCTGCCCCTACACAACTATTCATTCATTGATTTGTTAGTGGTAGCACATGGACATGTCATGCAGTATGAATTTCTCTGATGTTAATAAAAATCTCAGTGTAATGCAAATGATACCTTATCTCTGTTGCTAATTGAGGGCCAAATTGAGACCTGAGAGATAGCGAATGGATTGGGAAATAAGGGACTGTTTGATGACAGCAAGAGTGGCAGAATTTGGACCTTGGAGCAAGCTTCCTCAAGTAAAGGCCTGGAGGTCAAATGCAGATCATAATGCCCAGCCAAAGCTCCTGACAAATTTCCCTGCCTGGGGAGTGGCCTCAAATCCAGATGGGGTGAGTGATAAGAGCCCTGGGATTTTACTCACACATATGCATGAGGCAGGGAGACGTAGCTGCAAGTAGCACCTACAAGGCACAAGCACATCCTACTCTCCCACTCCTCCCATTCATGTGTTTTTCCGAGCATATTCCCACTTGGATGTTGATCTGTCTATTCTTCATGATCTTTTGGTCCTTTCAAAAAAGAGTATACTTTTTTGTTGTTGTTCTTCTGAACTACTCTCTTCTGAGTGAAAACTTAAAAGCAAATTTCTTGAAGAAGTTTCAATAATACTTCCCCCCATTATTTTTAAAGGCGTCAAAATTTGAACATCGCATAAAGATAACTCTCCATGCATCTGGTATTTCTACTTCCTCGTTTCTTTAGCTGGTTCATCCAAAGAGGAACTTTGGCTTGAATTCAAAAAATACCATAAAATTTTATTTATAAAAATTTACATTTATATAAATTTACATTTGTCAGTTGGTGAACATGTTTAAATGATATATAAAGAAGAAACACAGGACTACAGCAGTCAACAGTATATGACACACTTACATAAATTCAATAACTAGAACAGGATTACCTGCAATGACTGTTTCCCTATGATAAACCACAATGGGTACATTCATACAGACAATCTGCTACCGATCTCATTCACCAGACTCTTGATGGCCACACTGCCTGAGTCTTAGCTCACTTCTTGGCCTTGTCCTGGAGATTGTCCCTCCGTGCAGTCTCTGGGATGAGTCGTGTAGAAAGGACTGATGCAAGACACCCAGTATTACTTGGCGTCCAGGTCAGGGCAGGATCCCTGCCCTTGCTTTAGCCAGTGCCATTTCATACACACGCACTGATGCTCACGCATGAGATTGACACACTCTTATTTTTAGCTGGCATTACATGTCTTTATTTCAACCTGGCAATTATGGCATTAGGTAGATAGGAAGAAAGATGAGGCGTCAGCATAGCAATCAAATTTTGCATGCCTTTCCCTGAAGTCGTCCTGTAAGTGTTGAGACACCAGAGGCATAAAGGCTAAAGAAACCTGCCTCCTTGCCATCCTCTGCTGCACTAACCTGTGAGGTATTATTTTGGCAGTTATCATTAATATAGAAGATATTGAAATAAATGAAGTTATATCCCTCTATATGCCCCTTAATATGGGAAGTTATAGGGCACACAGTATCCTGTCCATCTTGAGTTATCATAGAGAATGTCCTGGATGATGAGACCTCTCAGTTCAGAGCTCTAAGTTGTGAATGAAGGCCAAAACCCTACTGCTCTCCTTACAACCAAAGTCTGTCCTCCATAATGTACTCTCCAATATTATTTCAGCAACATGTTTATGTTGCATATACTTGTAAGGCCCACAGTTTTATTATTCTAGCTGTCATCTTTTTTTTTCTAAAAAAAAATTAGATCTAGTATGTTTTTTATGCTACAGTTTCATGATTCATTCCAGCTTGGCTTCTGCACAACATTTTTCCACCCACATAGAAAAGCATGCCAAGCCTCCAAGATTTTGCAATATTCTTTTGTAGTATTACTTTTATCAGGCAATCAAGTAAATATTAATATAACTCTTTTTTTTTTTTTAAGGAAAAGCAACTTTGCTGCCAACTGCACAACTTTCCATGTGATAATTTGAAGTATCAATGTGTATCTTCCTTGAAAAATTCAACTTATGTATTCCTAAACATCTGTAGTGTTAAACTGCTTATGGGTATCAACTAAATATCACAGGTATTTTTACTTTTTTTTTAATATAGATTGGTTTTGATCAGGACCCAAAGTCTGTTCATTTTATTCACCTGAGAATTCCCACTTGAGTAAGTAAAATCTAGCAGCTTTACAAGCACAGGTATATGCTGTCTTGCAAACACAATCACGTTGGGATGTAAGTTTTAATGCCGTTATAATTTATTCTAGATTCTGAGTGGGCATACCCTGCAGCAGTTTCAGTACTTCCAAAACTGTAATAGCATCATTTAAACTGACATATTTTACCAGTTTAACAATATAATTAAACCAGAAAAACTTTCAGGTCTAAATCTGATGTCAGAGCACAAGAATCTGGCTCATATATCCCCCAAATGATGGGTTTTGCATGATTATTTTAGAGACGGGTGAAAACATAGATACGTAACATATACTGCCTAGTTTCACAATCTTTTTGCATGATGAATCACTTTTGCTCACTTACCTAGGTAAATAAGTATTGTGGCACTTCCAGTGAACACAATCCAAAGCAAAAGTTGCAGAGTAAAACCTATAAAATACGTAATATGGCAGATAAGCTTTCCAGTATGCTGCGAAAAAAGATTATTTATTATTTCCTGTCATATCATTGCATGGCAATTTTCAGTTCATGAGCCAGTAGTTCCTACCTAGCATCCTTTCTAAGATGTTTAATCCACTGCCACAGGCTACCATGCCTAACATGGCTGCAGCTACATAGAAGCCTTGTTCCTCATCATTAACAAAGCAGAAGACACACATGTTCCTTACGTTAGTTAAAAACACACACACAGAGGCAAAAAAATCTATTTCAGGTTAACTAAAAGGAATTTACTGCATAACTTTCAGTTCAACCACCAAACCCAAAAATCCATTATTTGCACAGTTCTGTTTCCAGCACATATAAATATGCCACTCGTGTTCATTAATAGTACCACAACCTACTTCTGCTTTTTCTTCCCTGTGAACACAGCTATCCTTCCCACTCCCAGCACTTGTTTACCATTTCCATTGCATTCATTGTGAAATGCTGAGAAGAATTAATTTTGCCTCAATTTAAGCTATGTATCAGAGGTGTCAGTATCTGGGCTTGAACAAGTTCCCGTCAGAGTTAAGGGAAAGCTCAAACCCAAGCCAGTTTCCTAGACATAGAAGTCATATTGAAGTGTTAGATGCTACGTGTTGTCACCCTTAGGCTGCTCCAAAAGAGCATGGGTCACCCTTAGGTCTTGGGTGTTATCTTCATGCTTTATGCAGATATCTTTTATTCTTGATGGCATCTCAAATGACACTAGAAGGCTGTGCTTAGGCAACCTTCAAACTCTCCATTAATTTTAATAGGAGCTTAGCACCTAATTGAGGTGCAGATATCTACACTGCAGACACCATAAATTAGGCTGAGCTGAATCTGGCACACTCAGACCTGAGGAAAACAGACACTCATCCCTTTGGGGGCTTGTGAAGACTTCTCTGACCTATCTTGTCTGATCTGGAACTTTTCTGAATTCAGACATCCTTCTCATGAGGTGCTTTTTTCTTTGCAATTATACCTAAAATTCCTACACATAGACTGAAAAATTCCCTACTACTTGTAGACAGAAAGTGAAAGTCATTTACACCTTTTATGCAGCCATTTACATCAATGTAATCCATGACTACGTCAATGTAATCCATTGCTATCTGGCATAATAAAACAGCCAACAAAGCACAAAGTCAAGAGGATCATCTGCACACAGTGTGAACTCTGCCCCAAGGAAATCAACTAATGCTCAACTATCCATAAGAACTTCCTCTAAAAAGAAACACACTTTTTCAGACCACAATCAGCCCCATCTGTAGCCTAGTTACATTCAAGAGTGCACAGGAGAATACTCACCTAGAAGTGACCAAAAAAAAAAGGTTGTTCCTAAAGGGTCTCAGGAATCTGAGAACAAGGTATCTATGACAGCAGACAAAATTTTAAATGGCACTTATATTGTAGATTAAATGGCACTTATATTGTAGACAAACGGAATAGCTGCAAATTGCAATGAGTTGTTCTGGATCATTTATTGACTCCTCTTAGAGCTCTGCAGTGAGTGTCTCAAAACCTGAGCTATCTAAGCCTCCAGCTGCCCTAGCAAATCCAGATTAGTGGGAAGAGGTGCTGAGGAATGCTGGGTACTCTGCACACATTTCTGGCCTTTGACATCAGACTAGTTCTAGGTTGGTCCTGTTGATTGAAGTTCCATTAGCAATGGAAGGGTGTTAGGTAGTTTTTTGGAGCACATTTTTTAGTTAGTGTCATCCAAAAGGAATCTAGTTTCCATGTTTTAAGAGGCTCCATGATGCAAACTAAAGCTTCATTGGCCAGCAGATCGAGGGAGGTGATTCTGTCTCTTTACTTCGTCCTGGTGAGACTCCACCTGGAGTTCTGCATCCAGGACTGGAGTCCTCAGTAAGGGGAGGATATGGACCTGTTGGAATGGATCCAGAGGAGTGCCATAAAAATTATTGGAGGTCTGGACCATCCTTCCTATGAAGAAAACCTAAAAGGATTGGGATTGTCCATTCTGGAGAAGGCTCCAGGGAAACCTTTTTGTGACCTTTCACAGCTTAAAAGGGCATTGTAAGAAAAACAAGGACACAATTTTTAGCAGGGCTTTTTGTGATAAGACAAGGGGTAGTTGTTTTAAACTAAAAGAGGGTAGATACAAGCAAGAAATGTTTTATGAAAAGAGGAGTGAACACTGAAACAAGTTGCCCAGAGGGGTGGTGGATACCCCAACCCTGAACACATTCAAGGCCGGAGTAACCTGGTCTAGTTGACGATGTCCCTGCTTGCTCCAGGGGTTTGGACTAGATGAATTTCAAAAGTCCCTTCCAACCCAAACCAGTCTATGATTCTATGATACTATACTAGCTAGGGGCGGTCAGGAAATTCCCCTCAAAGCAGCAATCCCAACCTAAACTAAAACACTAATAGAGACCTGTCCTTAAACATCTCTTTCTCCTACCTTCTGATTTTGGTAGTATGTTCTGTGTGTGGTTCGCTGTATATATTCATTAATCTGCAGAGACATTTTTGTCTTCTGATGGGAGTATTCATTGGGATAGAAAAAAATTAGAGGTCTGAGCAGATGTGGATATCAGTGACTTTGTAAGATATGTTTGTGGTTGCCCAAGTTCGTTACCCAAATTACAGATTTACATCAAAGAAGTTATTATAAGCAACATTCTTAAGGCAAAGTTAAACCCAATCTCCAGCGAATGAATTCTCAGCACTCATATGACTGTACAAATGGCTTCTCTTGCCACACTGAATACCTGTCACCTTTTGCCATTTCTCTGTATAAAGGAGTGTGTATGTACTTTACTGATTTCATAAGTCTTTGTGTTCCCAACACACTTCATTCACAGCTTCTTTGTTTTACATGTGGTGATAGAGCAAAGGGAGGATGAAGGGTTAAACAGTTTCCAAAGGCTGCTGTTTAACAATGGTTGTCCTTCTGAATCATGGATTAGCAAATAATCATTTGTTCTGATGATGTAATATTTGTAACTTACAGTAATGTAACTGAAGGGAGGAGTTCTGTGAAAATTGGTTTGAACTGGTCTCTCTGGTTTATGATCCTTCCTGTTCCTCTGCTCATGCACTGGCTTAATCTTACTCAGTAAACACGTTTGTTTCCTAATTCTCCTTCAGACTTCAATTTGAAAGCATCTTGGAGAAATCTTGCTTTCAAACCCCAAATCATAAAAAAGGGGTGTTTTAGCACTCAAAAGCAAAAGAAAGTACTGATTTACTTTGTCATTGCATTCTAACTTAGCATAAAATTAACTCCCTGGAGATTACTGATAAATACATTCATCTTTCTAAGCTCTCATCTGACCAAGAATCTCTGGTATTCCAAGGGTTTCTTTTTAAGGCAGTTCCTGAAAGACTATACTAAATAGTACATATTGTTACTAGAGTTAAAAAAATACCAAAAAAATAGATTATATAAATATATTTGTTAGTGAGAACATATAATATTTAAAACGCTTTTAGACAGCAGAGGAAACTTTCTGATGAAAGTTACGAATGAAAGTTACTATTTTATTAGGGCTGCAGACTTTCTCAGGAATACCTTCAATACATCTTAAGAAATCCTGAAATGGCATTCTACAATTTTTTCCAGATTTTTCAGGCCTTGCCTACCACAGAGAAGTGAGTGGGAGTAAGGAATATCTCATCACCTTGTACTTATTCACCCTATCAGTGACCATTGTTGAAAAATCAACCATTGTCATCTGTTGTCATACCATAACATGTAAACCAGATGGTTACTTTCAAGTATCATATACCAATACAGACAGCATTTCTGCTAATGGAGATTAATAAATATTTGCTTTCTAAGGAGAGCATAGTGTGCCTCTGATTATGTGCAATAAAATAAAGCATATGTGAAAGACTGGTTGCGTTCAAGATGAATAATCACACTTAGACCATGGAGTGGACAGGAAGGAGGAAACCATTATTCTGCATGATGGATTGTGTTTGTGGATTTGACAGTTGCAGGATGGATATTCCTGGCAAATGCCAAGCCAACTCCTCTGCATCCGGCTGGAACGTGTCTCAATTTACAAATCACCTTGATTACGTAGTTCTGACCACAGTCCACTGCTGACTCGAATGTGTTATCTGTAATAGCACCATGACATCTCCTCTTATCATCACATAAGAGATTTCTTGCTAATCAGATAAAGTGGACTTTTACAAGAAATTCAGTGAAATCAGTACCAGCTCCATGCCACCAACAAGAAGCATCAGAGCTGCTTTTTAAACTATCACAGTTTATAAATTGTTTTCCCAGAAGAACTTGGAAGATTATGTGTACTATTCAAAAGAAGGGCAAGTTAACTCCAAAAACAAGTGCAGTGAGCATACATGTAGGATTATGTGAGAATGTTTCCAAACTGTGAAACAACTCAAATAGATTGGCATGCAATGATGCATAGGTCAATCAAGTCACAGCATGCTTCTGTTTAGTTTAATGGTAGATGCTCTAACATTTTTAGTTGCATAGTGCATAGTCAAACAGTATCGTAACTGGATTCTGTGTGTGTGTGTTCCTCAGCTCACATTCTATTCAAAGAAATGTAAGATTTTTCTTTTTTTTCCGTCTTTTTTTTCTTTTTAAGGTTGAATAGATCTCTGGTTACTTTCTTACTATTGTTAGAAAACACTTTGGTAAGCAGCTATACTTAATATCCATTTAGACTTTGTTGACCTTGAACTTTTCTGAAGAGTATTCATCATATCCTTAAACACTTAGCCTATTTTTGCATCTTAAAGCCGAATTACTTGGGTAGTATCCAGCAGTTAGTGGTATTGCACTACCCCACTGACCCACTACCAGCAAAGATCACTGGAACTTCTCATTGCTTTCCAGCTGTTCGCTCCGTCTTTAAGATGAGAACTAGTAGCTGAATGCCCTCTTGTTGCTGAAACAGAAAAGCTGGTTAAAGTTAGAAGCATGGTTCATGTTAAATATAACTTCAGAATTTGATTCAGCGCTGAGTCACAACTGAACCAAATATTTTTAAAACTGCCACAGAATAAAAAGTTTTACTTTTTTAAAAAAAGTTGACTTGGAAGGGAATTTGCATTTCAACCCAAAATCTCTCATTGTTAGTAACAGTTAGAGATATTTGTTTATTTTTATGGCTTCATTGTGGAAGTCCATAATAAACCACATGCCCTAACATATTATTTGAACCAGAATTGCAGGATAATGGAAAGATACAGCAAACAGCTGGCTTCTCTAATTTGTATGTTGAATGTTTACCTGCTCCTCTTGTTAAGTACCAAACTGCTTCATCAGAACAAAAACACGAGATACTTTGATCTGGAAAATAAGGTAAGGTGTTTCAATGATACACTGCAGTCACAATTCATCCTACCTAACGTTAATCACCCATGTAAGGCATGTAAATTAAGGGGTTAGTCATCTCAGACTCCCTCTAATGTCACAGGAGGATGATGGGCACTTTCTCAGGATGGCAGGGAGACTTGGTGGCTCCAGAAGAGTGGAGAGAGCCGGGGTGGCTGGGCTGTAACACTGGTACCTCAGCAGTGGAGCCAAGCACACGTTAAGCACTACCTCATACCTCCTGCTTTCCAAAACAAATCAATGAAATAGTGTAATTATTCCTACTTCATTGTTTATTTTGGGGAGGGGTTTTCTTTGGTAGGAAAAATAACTAAAATCTTCCTGATTCCACAAAAACTTCTACATCATTAGAAAGCAAAGCGCATTTGCTCCAAATCCTCCCATCAGCTTTAGCTGTGAGCAGTACAAAAGAGTTGTATTACCAATTCATGGAGAAAAAGGTGTGCTTTCATTCTTCAGCAAACTATTTATGACTTCAGAAACAGGCTTTAACAGGATCTGGAACTATCCAAGTCAACTTGCTCTTTGGCCCACAGGGAGGTCAAGAAGAAGTGATGATTTTGAGGGCCAAAATGGGGAGATTAAAAAGACACTTGAATTGCAAGATGAATTTAGGAAGAGGCACATAAATCCCTTAGGTGGTCTTCTTTGTTTTCTCTGAATTAAGTTGTTTCTTGTTGCAGAAATGAGAACCCAGCATATATTATTGCAAGCCTATTAGAACACCAACATTATGGGATATTGCAGATATACGTATCTGCCATCTTGAGCAAAAAATAAGGGCAATGGAACAAGGATATAACGTAACATGTCAAGGATAAGGAAGCCTCTATGTCTAAAAGTTCTCTAGATTCCTAGAACCATGGGCCATGGGAAAACATAGAAAAGGAACTCTGGAGGTCATCTACAGCAACTCCCAGCTCAAAACAGAACTATTGCAAATACTGAAGCACCTCAGCTGGGCCTTTTCCAGCTGAGAGAGTGTTGGAGTCCTCCAGGGATGGAGAACCCATAGCTGCTGTAGTTTTTGTAGAGTAAATCACCCAGAGACATAAAAGGTTATCATATTGTCACTACTTTCGAACATATTAGTCACTTCAAAATCAAAGATTGATGCAGGATGGAGAAAGAGGTTGTTGTTGCATCACTGCTCCCATGCAAGAGTTTTAAGGAGCCTGGAGGTAGAAGCAGGAAGATGAGAAAGATGAGACACTGCCCTCATTCCCTTAGTTCCACTCAGTCTGATATCAGAATCTCTTTTCCTCCAGATCTTTCAGATCTACGTAGTTGTATTTCTTCATAGGACTCCACCAATTCCCAATTAATCTGATGTGTCTTTTTCCTGAGGGAAAATTTCCTCCCCTTGTAAAATTCCCAGATCTTACACTTGGCTCTTCTAAATGTTGATTATGTCCTGACTTCTCTTAATTCTCCCTCCACTCTTTTGCAGAAAAATCCCTCCAACTTTAACTTCCCACATGCTCTCTCTTATCTCTCCAGATTAATCCCCTAACTCTCAGAAACTCAAAGCTCCAATTTTTCCTGTCCATCCAACTTGAGCTTTCACTCACTTTCTCTCACCTGGACGCCCTTGGTCAGGATTTTTGGGTGCTGCCTACTCTTCCTTTCCCCACACAAGGACTCTCCCATACTGTTGCCATCTTCTGCTGTCACCATCATTTCAGAGACACAGCTTCTACAAATATAAAACCCCAGATCATTCTCTGCCTTAACCCTTCCTGCTTTCTGGATTTCCCCAGGGTTTTCTCTGCTTTGGCAGGAATTTGAAGACCTCACACTTTCATCAAGAATCCACTTTGGTGTTTGCTTAGTGTTTACATACATGAGCAAGAGAAAAGACAGAATCCATAGAAACAGTAAAATATAATCATCTTGCCCTCACTCATTGTGAATAATTGTGAATAATTTAAAGTCATTGCCTACAAAACAGGTCACCTATAATGGAGGTTATTTCCCATATATGGGTCCAGGAAGAAAGTGGACCTAGAAAACAGGCGAGATTATATAACCAGATGAAAAAACTGCTGCGCGCTTGGTTAAGATGGAAAAGAACTCAAATCAGCATTATTGAATCTTACCAAGAATAACAAAAAACAAGTGCAGTTTTAGCCTGTGTTGCTGGGCATGGGGGTGGAAAACAGAACCTGTCGACGGGGCTTTACA
Organism: Cyanoderma ruficeps; assembly: GCA_008694505.1. Classification (NCBI taxonomy): domain Eukaryota; kingdom Metazoa; phylum Chordata; class Aves; order Passeriformes; family Timaliidae; genus Cyanoderma; species Cyanoderma ruficeps. The sequence continues at coordinate 1,561,108 of VZDJ01007754.1, read as the reverse complement.
TGTGCAGCATAAGGAAGGTCAGGCATCCAAGACAGGATTGAAATCTACATTTTCACCCTAGTCACCATTCAGGAACTTTCAGCCACTTTGCAGTGAAAACACAAATACAAAGGTGAAGAGAGGTCTTACTTCACATTCACAGATCAGAACTTGAAAGAAAGTGTCTACATCTCATCTTCAGGTTAGCATACTTCTAACATGGGCTGGTCATGGAAATGTTTCTGTCTATTCAGTCTATTTAGGAGAAGTAAAATTGTAGAGGACAAAGTGGGAAACCAGAATTTAATTTCCTCCAGTCTTTCAAGTATCAAATGTCCTACTTGTCTGAGTTGAACTGAAAGGGTGTTGACCATGAAGTGTATAATCGGGTTTTCACCAAAACTACCTTGTGCAGTCTGCAGAATGATGTACCTCTGTGGAGATGCCTGCCTATTGACTTTTGAGGATTTTTGGTACACATTAATAAAACTTGAAGAGAAAAAGTAGACTGTGAATGAAACCCCATCTCTTCCTTTCTAAACAATGTAATCCCTGAGAAGAAGACATTTTCCTTGGAAAAATGTTGGTTTCAACCCTTCCAGTCAGACTGTTGAATCTGAGCCTAACTTCCTAAGCAAATGACTTAACCAAAGAATTTTGTATGAAAGGTGGGTGGCAGATCCTCCTCCACTGTCTGTTCTAAAAATCATCCACAAATCATTTTCTAAGGAGCTTTCTGGGTGTGTGTTGGGTGTTTTTTTGAGAATGTCTGCAGGTTTGAGCTCCCCAGGAGACTTCAGCAGAGGAATGCCTTGATTCATAGGTGGGAGATAACTATCAAGCTGCTTAAACTGTTCTGGGCATGTGCCAAAGCCGTGTTCTGGACACCCAGAAGAGCTGAAGCTCAGACAGGCAGGTGCCTTCAGCAAGATTCAAATAAAACACCTTAGCACTTATGGTGCAAACAAGGAGAATTTCATCAAAGAAAAAGAGTGATTTTCCCTATAATGTTTGCCCCATTAAAGTACTCAAAACTTGCATTATAAAATTTACTTTCATGCTTAAAATTACACCTTGCTGAACTAAATATACAGATTACCATTTCCCAAGGTGCATTTGGAATTTACAGAGTTGATATTTCACTGTCTAAGGCCCCCAAGGATTCCCCATTTCTGGGCATGCTTAGACCATGTCTAATGTGTATCAGCAGCACTAGGTTCAACACAGGGCAGAGCTGCCACTGTCATTTTAATTCAAAAACACAGGTGTAGGAGAAGCAATGGTGGTGCTGGTGGTGATGGAATCCACTTTTTGCATACTAGCCCACAGGATCGATTGCCTACACAACCATGGATGACCCAGGTTCATTGAATTCTGAAGACTGCAAGCACAAGAGCAGATAAATCCTTCCTGGTGAAGCCATGGCGTTATCTGGCAAGATTTTTATAATAAAGTAACTATTGAGTTTTTCATGGTTTTCCTAATGAAGTATATTTTGAAGAAGTTGTGGACATTTTTCCTGCCCCAGTTTGGCCTGCAGTTAGGTTAATTAACCTTTTCTGTTCAGTTAGCTTCCCTGCTCTGTGAAAGAATAACTCGATCCAGCGTGTCATTTTCCAAATGGATGGCGACTGCACCACAGCCACCTACCCCCGTCTGTGACTAGGATGAATTTAGCCCACTGCCACTGAAAAGGGCAAACAGTGACAGCAGCTGTCTGTGGGACAGGATGATAACAAAGTGTGAATAACAAGCCTCCTTTTCACGTAGATATTATGCAGATTATTCTTATTTGGTAACACTTGGAGTATACTGAGAAACTTAAACACATGCTGTTTGGTTAAGTAAACTATGAAAGAATATGGGAACCCAAAAGAACTGTAAAAAAAAAAAAGCTCAACCTCATTGCCAGATTGGATTCAAAATTCTGCAAAGCTGGTGAAGGTAGGCTGGAGAAAACAAAAGGCAACAATGCTATCTATGACACAAGAAGAAAAATAGGAAACTCAGCACAGAGTTTAAAGATGTCTGTGGAGGTGGGTGAGTCATTGTTGCTCACACTTTGAAGTGAAGGAGACAAGCCTGTGCGTCACATATTTCCTCTTAATCTGCAGAGAACAGGCCATCCCAAGCCATTGATGGAAGCCAAACACTTGGAGCACAAATGAAACGTGACTGGACATGGGTTTCTCTTAGTCAGGCATCCTGGGAGCCCAGAACCACAAGTCAGACTCTGTCAGCAGTTGAAATACCTTTGGTTTACAGGTTAACAACCTGGCAATAAAGTGAACTGTGGCTGAAACTGAGTCTACGTGGGCCTGATGTAATTAGGAGCCAAGTTTCATACCGCTATAGGGCTGATACTACACCCACTGAAGTCAATGATAATCTTTCCATGAATAACAGAGGAAGATCTTTTCATCTCTTGATGCCTGTACTTATAAAACGGGAATAACGGTACTTTCTCCTTTATTTGCAGCCTCAAAAACGTTTTACAATGAGGACTGCCTCTTTCTAGGCACTCCATGTGGCATTTAACACCACCAGATTTTTCTCTTATTTGGAATTTGAAGCTAGAAAAACACCTTACAACTGGCATGGCATATCCAACAGATAGGATGTTTGCTGTATGCAGGCTACAGCCGACTTGTGGTGATCTGAATATTCAAGTCTATTGCTACCAGTAGAAACCCTGTAAGTGCTACTGGGAGTTTTTGAAACTGCTGTTTAAAAGCTCCAGGGTTTTTTTTATTTCTTCTTCTTTGAACTACTGCAGTAGTATAAAGCTTGTGAAGGCAGCATAGAACTTTGTAGGGCTCTACAAGTGCAGTAGTATACTCCACCAGTGTAGACAACTACTAAGTTGAATGAGTTGGATACATATCTTTTATTCATACAGTGGCTGTTTAAATGTGCAGCTCAATGTGTTACACTAAGATCAATCTCTAGCCTGGACAGGACAGACAGCAAAAGAAAGCCTTGCATGATCTGTATCATATTGATTCATGCTGACAATTGAGCTGGACTCTTCATTTCATCTTTAGGTCACTTACATGAATTTATGCTTGGTTTGAGGTTTTTTTCCCCTTCATGGGAAGCAACTCTACCTTGCACAGACTATACTCACTGCTTTGTAAGAGATGCTGGCAGACCCTTTCATTTTCATCCTCTGTAGGGCTTGGGTCTTCTTTTTTATTTTTTTTTTCTTTTCAAGTAAATATATGTTTACTTGGATATGACATGCTGAAAAAGCATTTTGTTACACTTTTGTAGCAAAGCCCCACACAATCAAATACTACCCAAACATAAACACTACATAAAAGGATATTAAGTCTTAGTAAGTCTTGAATTGACAGTAATGCCTTTTCTAGGTTCTAAGCACCTTATTAATGAATATGATCAAATAAAATTATGTTAGCACTTGAGACAACTATTTCCTCAGAGTCCTGAAATGTCCTCACTTAGACCTCTAGATCCTGAGAAACTGTTGTTACGTCACAGCATACTTGAAAGGTCACAATATCAGTAGAAAATCCAGAGGTATCAGCCTCCAGCCTTTGTAATTTGCTGAGCCATTCCATCTTGAAAACCTGATGTCTGTCCTACTGGAACTGCACATTTTGAGGCTAGAAAATTCTCTCAAAATTATAGACTCTTTCAAAACTTTTGTAAGCTAAATACTTTGTTGTTGCTCTTGGAAGAAAACAAATCCTTGGGCAACTGAGCATAGAAAATAGGGCTGAACAACCTGTTCAGAAATCCCAACCTGCCTAAACACAGCAAGTTCCAGCTTGAAGAGGACTGATTGTGCTGAGGATGGCCTGAAGCCCACATAATGCAGCTAACTTCCGTGTCAGTTAGTTAGGAGTTTCAACGAGCTGGGTACACTCCTTCCTTTAAAGAGAAGGCTCCACTCATCTATTTGATTTAGTTTTGCTCACAAAATATAAACAAGAAAAAGCAAAAAAACAAGTACTGAAATAACCTGGGTGGCATTGTTTTTAGTATTGTAGACAACATAATCTCTTGAGATGCTTGTGAGGGTTTTATGGATGCCAATATCTTCTACTCCTTACTCAGAAAGGTCCCAGATGTGGAAAATTTCCTTGAATTGTTCGTAATGGCAGTGGAAAAATGTGGAAAGGAGCAAAGGGTACTGATTCACTAGAGGGTTTTATTCCAAAATGACACATGGATGTAATATTGCTGGGATCGATTAAGCCACATAAACATAAAACCAGGTCAAAGAGGTAGGATGGATTTGGCTCAAAAAATCTATTAATGTTTTGAGGAAGGGGACACTGCCTCCTACTACAAAATAGCATGCAATGTTTTTTACGTTAAATAACAGTGACTGCCAATAAGACAGCAGACTGGTTGAAAACACTTTCACATGACTGCAGGTAACCATGTGTTACAAACTAGCTGAGACCTGGGAAAACACTCTAGGCAGTGGTAGGCAGACAGGTAAACTTAGCCTCATGCTTTGCTTTTAGAAGTTCCAGTACGTACTGCCATAACCAGTTTTTGTTTTGTTTTTTTTCCCAGAGAGCCAGTCTGTAACCACAGACAAATGTTTTTCTCTGTTGAAACTCATCCTTATGGCACGACAGCCTGGCTAATTTTTGGTTATGCTACGTATGTGATGAGAATGCTTAAACATAAAAGGGATGAAAGACCAAAGCAGGAGAAATTTCTCTTGATTTTACATTCCAGAAAAGCAAAATCTGGCATACCCAGGTTTTTTTGTTGCTTCTAGATGTTGAAACAGGGGATGTGAATGGTAGCCATTGCTGCCAGTTAGGTTTCCATATTTATTTAAGAAAACTCTCTTTGGCTCCTCCTTTCTATATATTCTCTCATACTCTGTATTGAACTCTGTTGAATAGCCCAAAATATGCAACTTTGTCTTCTAGTTTCTGTTGTCTACAATCTGTCATCTAGTTTCTGTCTTGTTCACCTTTTGTGACTAACCTTGTAAATCCTCCTTTATCTCACTTGTGTAACTGTGCCAATAAAAATTTCAACAAAATAGCATTGTGTTCATGTCCTATGACTGTCTCAAAATACTCGAGTTAGCAGTTTAAGGTGTAAAAAAAATTTTTGTTCTTTGGTGCTTGTCCTAAAAAGTCATCCTTGACATCTGAAAGTCAAAATGCTCTTTCTCCATACGTTTAAACAGCTATAAAAATTCGGCTTTGAAAATCTGGGGCCCAGTTGAGTAAAGTACAACCATTTGTTTAATAATGGACGAGACAAGGCTGATCCAGCTCACTTTTCCATTTACAGGCTGTCCAAGGCCAGCCTGGGCTAGGGAAGCAAGAAAATTATTTTCATAAGCTGCACAGGTGAGCACAACTGGAGGAAAACTTAGTCATTTCATTCTTATGAGTATTTGTGTTCCCACTTTCCATTTGGTCAAGGATCCTCTGGCTCACGCAGGTGCTTACCACACTCCAGAGGGGGTTTGGAGCTGCCATTATGGACTGAGCCGTGTATCGCTGGCAGGATCATGCTTACACAGAGATGTTGTTCAGCTATACAGTTGTGCCAAAGGAGCCAATGCTCTCTTGTTTAGTCGTATTCCAACTATCTTTAATCATAGTGAGTAATTCTTTTGAAGTCACTGTGTCTACGCATGTGAGTAATGGCCTCAGGATCCGGCCCTTCAACACCGTATGACGCGTTGCGTTTCAAATGCTTCAGCACTGTTGTTTTTAAAACTTCATTGCGATTCACCTACTGGAATTATTTTCTGAATAGCTTCTTTCCATGGATTCCATTATGTATATTCTTTTATTTATTACATTTTCACTTTGATCTGCATGCCAATCTAGATAAACTCTATAAAGATAGAATTTTAATGAACACAAGGAACTATGTGTAGCTGCAACAGCCAGTTTTACTAGTTTTATGGGTGTGTACATTTATTTTTACTTGTGTAATATCAAGCTTGCAAGGTTACAGTGTGTGAAATACTTCATATTCATTTGATTGTTGTAAAGAATGAGATATCTTTATAATTTTCATGACTATCATTGGTATTTCATTTTATTTGTTTGAATATTTTTCTTCAATTGTACAGAATTAAAGAAGACTGTTAAGAAAAACAAATACCAAAAGGAATCATGACAAAGATCAATATTTTTCAGAGACAATACTTAGAAGTCTTTCAGAATAGGGACTGTTAACAGTGAAATGTCTACCATCTGGCTCCAGGTAGGTTACAGGTGGATGTTTACAAGGTCAGGATCAAAGAAACTTAAAACTTATTAAAAGGCAGCCTGAAGTAGAAAGGGTTGGAAACAAGCAGCAGTTTTTGGGCATGTGTCTTCTAGTAGAAGAGAAGGGCAACAAGACTGAGAAGAACATGTGGAAAACACGCAAGGACTAAGGCTTAGATATAGATGGACAAGACTTTTGGCATCATTTTTACTGGTACATATCTTTTAATAAGTAATGCATGAGCTATTCAAATAAGGCAATCAACACAACCTCTTGGAGAGATGTTTTTGTACAGGTGTCATAGCCAGGCAAGTAATGATCAGGAGACAGAGGCAGCCTTCTGCAGTCTGAGGTCCAGCCACAGAGCTGTTAGAGAGACAGTTTCTACCACAATAGAGAGGGGACAAGAAAAGAAGCAGGTTCCAAATGTGAGAGATATTTAAAAAAACAAAAAAAGGAAAAAGGAAAAGAAGAGACGTCTAGGGTAGAAGAGGTCCAAGAGGATCCAAAACAAAGTATCTCTGACAATAACAGAAGGTTATTTAACAGATAACAACAACCAGAGCTGTGTAGGTACATAAAATTATTAATAATGTAAGAATTAGACTTTGTTGTCTATAGTATAATAACATTAATAAACAGAATTGTTACTTCATAATCAAAATGGTTGTTGCTAAAGGGATGATGTCTTAACTACAAACAGGCAGTTTGTATTCCTTTTAATTTTTCTGGAAACATTGAATTACCCAACCACTGAAGTCACTTATGGATGTTTGGACTGCGGCACATGGACAACAACTACATTGGACCAAAAATCATTTCTCCTTAAGTAGTAACTATGATACTAGCATTCATAGTTACTATCACAGAGGCCCTCTCAAACAAAAGGAACAACCAGGCCTTGACTTGTTTTGGTTCATTCTAGTGAAGTCATAATGTGGTGCAATTCACTATAGTAGAGCTATAATGTTGTGGATCTACTTCACAGCACATTGATTCTGGAAACGACGTTGGTGCCAGCTATCTATCCAAGGTGGACATACCCACTTACCTGTCTAGGGGAAAGCTGGCAAAACCAAACTCATTTCCCTTCCAAATTCCAGTGGCAAATACTGTTACTGGAAGATATTTATGCTTTTCTTTACCAGAGAATTGCTACAGTTTAGCAGTGGACAACAAAGTGGAATCAGCATCATGTGTCTTAACCAGCCCTCAGTGAAATATCAGTGGAGTGTAGAGAATCACCTCAGAGTCACCATCATAATTCTTTGTTGTACACAAAAGTGTTATGATAAGGTAGATGCAGCTGGCATACCAATTAGGAAATAAGAGGTGGATTCTCTTTCCTAAGTTTACCTTTACCTTCCAGCGCTGTCTCAGAGACATGAGGCATCACAATTCAAAGATCACCAGTTTCAAGAGTTCATCTGACTGTCTTCTTGATGACAATAATTAAAATGCTTCTCCAGAAAATGACAGGAGGACTCCAGCAATGTAGAGGTTGTAGCAGCTGAAGTAATTGGTGCCACAAAAATAATCATAATGCTGCATCCATGAGACAGGATAAGCATGCAAAGCATGTTTCTGCCAGAAGGATCAGGAAAAGGAGGATGAAGTACACAAATGAGACACAGCAAGTTGTTGCAATAGTGGGAGAATATGTTATATACATCAGCCAAGGAGCAAGAAGGTATGCTTGCCTCCTAATTATGCAGGATGTCTGACTGTTGATGTTTTTGCAGTGCTTTGTCCCAGAAATTTTTTATGCTTGATTCTAAATGCATACGTGAGAGTTTTTGGTCCTTGTTTTAATATTTTGTTCAATCCTCACATTCCTCATGTTAAGCTCATTCTCCTTTTTTCAGAACTGCTCTTTTCCTCATCATGTCCTCAATGCAACACTGGAGCTACCTGGACAACCAGGGCTTGCTTTGTGTTCTGCATTGTTTCTGAAACAGTGGTGTCACTACACATCAGATTTCCAGTTTTTCAAAAATAGGGACACTCCAGTAGGAGGCCTGTCTATACTGGCCATAGGCATGGAAGTAGACCACTTTTACACCAGCGAGGTATTCCAGAAGAATTTTAGTGTGGTTTGTGTTGGAAGGGACCTTAAAGATCACCTAGTCTCAACCCCCCAGCCTGGTCTTCAGGATCTCCAGGAATGGGCATCCAGAACCTCTCTGTGCAACCTGTTCCAGTGCCTCACCATCCTTATAGTAAAGAATTTCTGTATTCTATACTTGAGTACATTTCTATACTCTGTGCTTGAAGCTGTGTAGACATATCTCTGTATTTTGTTCAGGTCTGATCATAGTCTTCTGCCTTGTTTCAGGAAAGTATTAGTCTGATTTGAAAATAGTGGAGAATATCTGCTAATTTTCAAGCAGAAATGATAAAGTAAGAATCATTTATTCCTCTTTACTCAACTCCATGGTATGGCAAGGCTTGACTTCAAATCATTAATGTTGCTAAAACAAATCATATGTTGCTAAAACATTGGGATTAACAACTGGATAAAAATCCATGCAATTAAAAAAAATCTTCCTGATTTTAGAAGTGTGAGAAGTGAGTTTATGTTGGTCCTGATGCATTTTTTGACATAACCTGGACAGTATAAACAGTATAAACATAACACAGTATAAACATGGGTTTTATCCCAGCCTCTGCATTTCCAAAAGCCAGTCCTGCTTGATTGGCTTCAAGGAAACCTGAAGAATGAAACTAGAATATGGTGCCCTACAGGCTGCGTAAATACATAGCAAAGATGTGTAGCTTTGCAGGTTCAATCAAGTAAAGCCAAAAGCAAGAAAAAGGTGTTTGCCCATTACCACAAAGAAGTATAAACCAGGCAAATAATTTCACCTCCCTCACCCTTGCCTCGAAGAGAAAATAACCACAGAAGGTGTACCCTTGGTGTACACACACCTTCCCAGGTGAACGGGCTGGAATAGCGAGCAGGTCTCCTGAGATCCCTGCAGCTGTGTGGAACTGTCCATGAATTCTTACCAAGAAAGGGTCAGCTTTGGGTTGCTGGAGAGAGAATTTCCGTGGGATACCAGGTAGTCTTGCTGGGCATCCTATGCAGCCTGCTAACGGCATGAGGCAGCAGACACACGGAATGGGACAGCCGTGGGGGGCTTCAGTGATTTCCTGCCTCAGAGACCTGACAGCTTTCCTGCCAGGCATCTGCCTCGCTTGTGCCTCAGGGCTTTCTCTGCTGCCACATCCCTACAGGAAAACATTTCCCTTTTCACTTGGGCCTGGCATCCACACCCTATGGGCTGGGCTGGGGCTGGAGCTCTGTTCTAGACAACCTGCAGCCACCCTTGTGGGAGGAAGGACAACACAGACATCTCACTGCACAGAAGGTGAACACTAATTGTATTGTAGTTATCATAGGAGCAGCCCACAAAGAATGCACTAAATTCCCAACTAAATCCTAGGTTAAAAAAAAATCCCATCCTGTGACTATAGAATCTGTGCTGCCCATGCATCTGTAACAGATGATACATCCCTTGCATCAGTTGCAGCAATGTCTGATTCTTAAGGTGCCTTAAAGCTGATGGTCTGTCACCTCACTCTCCACACAGCAGAGCCTGCTTTGTTGTTACAGTGAGCACAATCTTGTACTCTGTCAGCCATTAATTTATGTGTGTCTCTTTGCTAACAAATGGATCTCATAATAAATGCTATTGACAGGACACAAGTACTTTCGTTGAAAGAAACGTGGACTTAAGACAAAATATTTTTAAAATTACTGTCACATTCACAACTTTTCTTCTAAAGGAAAACTGCCTCTCCGTTTTCTCTGATGTAAAAATAAATGAAGGATTTTGGCTTTCTTTTAAGCAGAATGCCAAATTCAACTTGAAATCTGTGCAGCACATTTTCTTCTCAATCAATTCAAGACATTCATGGTAAACAAAATATTACCAAGATAACAAAAAAGCCAATTATTCTCACAAATTTTCTTGTTGAGTATACTGACGACAACATCCAGAGGTCATTACTTGTTGCTAGGTATATTTCTAAAGGACGAGTGCTCTGAAATAAATAACAATGCAAAGTGATGCAAATGAAACAAATGTGATGCAAATGAACATCCCTAGTGCCAGTGAAATTTTTCACTGAGTGCTTGGAAATGAAAATCTAGACAAATAAAAAGCAAGTGGAAATATGTATTTTACAACTAAATGTCAGTATGTACATTAAATACAAATGTTACAATTGTTCTGACAGTGAGATTAAAACTTTACCCTTTGGAATTAACTATGTTGAAGGAAACAGATTAAAGGGGTATTTGCCATCTAACAAATTTCCACAACACTACAGCAAAACCCTTTGAAATATAATTCTGATTTACAAAATTTAGAGCTTCAATAAGAATGCTCATGAATATTCATCAATATCATCAAGTAATAAGAAAACACTGGCATCAGAATTACAAGATTTTCTTCCTGCAGACAAAAAGTAGTAGGGTGTGATGCTAAAAATATACTAATCCAAGAAGTCTCCTAATAATCAATTTTAAAAGAGATGTTTGATTTCAGAAACAGTTTTATGTGGTGGGTCAATGAATCAAAGGAATAAGGCTGGAAATGACCTTAAGAGGTTGCTGTGTTCCCAAATCACCCCTACAGGCATCTTTCTAGCCCATCCAAAAAAGGAGATTTTCAATTCCCTCAAGTGAATCTATCTTTTTATTGTAATCTCCTTACTGTAGCAGACTTTTGCATCCCCTCCTTCGGTCCTTTTAGACCAAATAATTCTCTTGCTATGGCTCTTCTTTTGTATGTCCTGTTTTCTAAACCTCTCCTTCTGCTTGTTACCCCCTCCTGGAGTTTGCCTGTATCCTTGTTCAAGTGCAGCACCCAAAAGCAGGCAGACTCTTCCAGCTGAGGTTTCATCAATGCCAAACAGAGCTAAGCAGTCAATTCCTGTCTCTTACGGATGATGCTCTTGATCATATAATGATGAATTTTTCTTGTTCACAACAGCCTCAGATTGCTGACTTGGCTTGTGTTTCATAGTAATCCTTTCCTGTTGTGCTACTGTAAATCTCATTGTTCTCTATTTCATTTGTGCGTTTGATTTTTCCTTCTAAACTGCAGTTCTCTGCATTTCCCTCTGCTTAGTTTCTCTCTGTGAATTTCAGGCCATTCCCACAGTTTGCCCTTTTGATCTGTGAAGATCTCCAAAGTTCTTGGAGTATCATCCTTTCTGTGCCATCTGCAAATTAACTGTGAGAGTGTGTGTGAGAGAGAGGGGTGTGTGTGTGTTTGTGTGTGTGCGTGTGCTCTCTAGCCTGCTGTGTAGACCCTTCATGAAAAGCCAGATTAGGGCTGGGATGAAAGTCTGCAAGGACCCTACTCAAGGACTTCACAATTTTGCAGTGAATGCTTACTCTTTAAGAAAGGTGTCTCAGGCTGTCCTTCTGCCAATTATTTCCTGTAGCCTGCTTTTCCTTACTTTGCTCACAACATCGTAAAACATAGTGTCAGAAAATTCTCCCCAAATATTTATCCACTGTACACCCACCCTTCAGTAGGTTAGTTATCCACTCCAAGAAAGAAAAGGGCACATTACTGTAATATTTTCATGCTGAAACATGAAGTTATCCTTCCATTCTAAACAAAATTCTAAAGTAAAACAATTTTAAAAATAAATGTCTGAACTTTTCTAGCAGTCATTTAACAAACTTTGCATTTTAAAAAAGAAAAAGTACACTAAACACACTCATACTACAGGTATTTATAAATACTTCTGATCAGACAGCACATGAGTAAAACTTATGTTTTACTTATAAACTGTTTGCTTTGGCATCTGCCCTACAATGTGTCTGTACCAAGAAAAGGTTAGTCATGCAACATAATTATTTTCCCACCTATTCTTGTCACAAAGTTTTCTGAAAATGCAGTTTCTTTCTTCACTCTGTATGTAACCTCAGAATAGTATCTCATGACTACAAAACTCTTATGTTGTGTAAATATCTGTTAGGGCATTTGATCTTTTCTCTCTTCTTTCCTCCTCTTCCATTAGCAGTTTTTATTGCAGCTGCTTGAATACAAGGTAATGAAAGCTCATGTTTCTGTTTACACTAGGTCCATATTGGTACACAGAACAAACGAGGAAAAAAACCCTTGGCATCATTATAGAGGTTGTCATCAAACAACCAGTATTTTGTAGTTTTTACACTAATCAGTGTCAGGAATGACATTTCAGGACCTGGCAATTCATGCATTAAAAGGACTTTTTTGGGGATTCTTTGAAAATACTCTTTTATTTCTGTGTGCAGTGAAAGGCAGTACATTTTAACCTGACAAATAATTTAAATTTGATAATAACTTATGCTCATGGTACATTACCAGTTAGTGATTTGTGATTACATAATGATCTCTGTTCTTCAGACAGGATATGCAGCTCCACTCAGCGTTACATGGGGACAGGAGGTGAACGAGACTGTTACTTGCATACCCTGGGGGTCCTGTGGCCTTTTGCAGGAGAGCAGTGGACAGTCTCCTTCAGTGGCAATGGTGCTGTTGTATCACATGAAGGGCAAGGGTGATACAAAAAAATCTGGTGGAGAGTGTGTTCTTGCGGCTGAGAAGAGCCGCGTCTTTCTCCATTACTGTAGTAGGGCACGTGACGAGGAAGAAAATAAGCAGAAAAAAAGTTCTCCCACAAGCTTTCCATTTTCTGCTGAATTGTCTCTGAACAGTGGCACGGGAGGTACTAAACTCCAGTGCCTCTTTCATCCTCTGGCCCTGTAAGGCCTGCAGGCAGCTTTACAGTAGAGAAAAGGAGACATACTGAATTGCAGTTTCAGTTGTGACAAACCTGAAGGAGCAAATGCACTATCAATGCATTATTGATATACAAACAGATCAATGACAGAACGTGTAGAACAAAAATTTTATTGAGAAAATTCTCATAATGTGCATTAAGAATTGAATATGGCAAGTTTAACATAGATATAGATATAGATATAGATATAGATAGATAGATACAGATAGATAGACAGAGGGACAGATCTGGAATGAGGAACTGTCTACCCTGCGCAAAGATAAGTGGTTGAGGAAATATTCTATTTGTGTTCGATCAGTACATAAATATTACAGTTTCCATGGTGTTGGTATTTGTCAAACTACTTTCTAAGTAGAAGCTCAAATACTGAATAGTTAAATGACTAAGAATGTCTTTTGAATGTTAGTTACTTCAAAAACTTAATATGTAACAATATCCACCCAAACCATTTACAAATTCCAAACCACCACAATTATTTTTGAAATTATAACCCCTCCCATGAAATATGTATAAACAGAACTCTCCCTAGTGAGTGCTTGAAAATCTGGCCCTTTGGCCCCAATGTTTGGTTCCTTGGTTAGCTAATTAATAGACTTTTCCCAGAAAATAAATTTCATACAAATCCAAACAATGGACAAATTCATGGAAAACGTGAACAGCTCACAGGCAAATCATGATGAGAAGAAACAGTTGGAGGTCTTCAAACAATATGATAGATCATAAGTGTTCTTGTTTTGCTTAGTACCAGAAAGAGTGGGGTCCTAGTACATCTGAGAGGTTGTGTGATAATAAACCTGTAGATGGTTAGCACAACCCCAGAGAGGAAATTGCACTCATGTATGGCAATCATTTTCTCTCTCTTTATTTCTTGAATTCTGTTAAATTTAACCTGTTTTTCTTACTTCTCCATAATACAGAATCTGCAATTTATTGAAATACATTACTGTACAAGTGGGCTCTGCAATTGTTATTCTGTAATCACTACATGGAGTACTAAAGGAATCTTCACAGAGCAAGTGACGAACATGTTTAGGCACCCTTAAAAACCCCACTGCCCTCTATATATTTAGTCACTATTTTCAAGCCCACTGATAGTTAATCACCTTCAGAGGATACCATTCACACACTTTAAGTTATAAATGTTCCTGAGTGTTTTGCAAAATAAGGCTCTACTTTATTACCAAGTGGAACTACAAACAGCTGGAAGCTCTTTATTAAGCAGCCGGAAGGGAGTGAAATAAAATGAGAGTTTAATAAAACATAAAAATGTTCCAATGACTGGTTTTGCATGAAAAATTCAAGCAAACTCCAAACACTTTAGAATGGAAGTCTCAAAGGCACATCAATGTATTTTGAGCAACAAAAACCCACCCTTGTGCTCACATATTTCATTACCCACTTGCTGGCTTCATTGGGCACTTTTGAATAAGACAAACTCTCATTAAAACTAATGGTAGTTTTGCCTAAACATGCACCTGCAGGATCAGGCTTCACTTGCTGAAACTCACATTTACTCCCTGAAACTAGCAGCAGATCAGCATGTTGATAAGCACTGAATACATTACCGCAGGAGAACATACAAAGCTGCATTTGAACAGGTGACATTTCCTTTTCAAGGCAGACCTGTTCAAAAGTTTAGCATTAATCATTTCTAAACAGGCATAACAGAATTATCTACTATATCTGTCAACTTTCTGCTTCTTATAAAGGTAAACTTCTTCAACCTGTAGAAAGTGATGTCAAAAACAATAAAGTAGGGCCACTGATTAATGACTCAGCGCAATTTAACTGCAGCATCAGAACTTGCTCTATCAACAATTGCTACAAGTCAGCAATATCTTTGTATATATGTATATACTGCTTGAAGTAAGAGACAATATTTGGTTTGGTTACCTCAGGCTCCGTTTTGCAGAACACTATGGTCACAACTGACTTTTCACAGATGAGCGAGCACACTGAACACACCAGACTGGACTACCAGTCACCATGTAAACTACAAGAGGGTGCCACAGATGCACCTGTGTCCTTTTTTGAAGGGCCTCCGTGGGTGTTGTTTCAAGTGCCTGAACCTCTGTAATCCATTGTTTGCAACAAACAAAAAACAAAAGTGCTTGCATGCAACTAGCAGCAGCTATAGCTCTCCAGAAGCACCTACGAGAACCCGCAGGGATGCTCATGTGTCTGGAGAAGAGGGTTGCCCTTGATGCTCCTGGTTCCCATACTCGTGTGTCTGGCAGAGCTGCCTTTGGGATGGAGCCTGTGAGGTGCACCACAGGATTGTGAACTGAATGAACATGAGTCTCTGAGACTCTACAAAGATTTATTTCAGCCACAGTTGGGACTGTGCTTGCAGATTTTGCTCTTTGTGTAGCCCAGCTGCACTTACAGTAATGAATGACACTTGCATGGGACCATTCTCCAGCATCAAAACTGGCCAATTCACAGTGTTCCATGTTGTTAGTATTAAATCCTCTTACTTCCCAAACCAGAGTGGCCAGACCCGTATGACCACCAGGGAACAGTCTCTGGCCTCTGCTGAGTCCCCCGGTCATGCCAGGGAATTGTTTCGGGAAGTTCTTGGTGACCCAGGCCAAAACCATGTCAGCAACTGCTCTGATGACTTAAGTTCCAGAGCCCTGGCACCATCTAACTTACTGGTGGAGAGTAAGACTCAGTGCATGTGGTCTTGGGAGCAGCCCCAGGGAACATCTCAGAGTGCATGTAGAAATATCCCCTGAGGCTATTGATGGGACAAGCAACTCCTTGAGCTGAGCAAGATTATCAACATCTGGCCTATAATTACCAGCACTGTCCAAGCTGACAATACACTGATAGAGCAATACTTAGCACTGTCGGAGCTTGCTGTTTTGATTAATGAGTGTACATTTAACTAAACAGTATACATTAATTATTATTAACAGCACGTTCGTTGTTAACAACACAATACCTAAACGCTTTATTAGATTATTGCCTTTCCATTAATACTTTAATCAATACTCCTGTAGATTAAATGATTTGAAAAAATTGCTCATCCTTATCTCAGAAATAAATGTACCAATTTATTATTCTGTGAGGATACTGATTAAAGAATTGTGAGTGTTTAAATTCCTTCCCTACTGGGATATTTTAACTAATCTGGCTGTGGAAATACCACTCTACTTGCACGATCACCAAAGAGCCTAGCACATTCCTATAACCTCAGATCTTATCATCGCCTCTACAACCTTTGCAGAACCAATTATCAAAGTTTACTCATCGAGAAGCTCCCATTCCACAATAAAAAAAGAAGTCGGTGCCAGAGTAAAACCTGAGTAAGTCCTCCTGATAGCTCTCAATCCGGGAGTTTTTATTTGGAGGTTTCCATCTGTATTTGTCTTCAACAGGAGGATAAGCAAAACTAAGTGTGTACCCAGATGTGACTGCCAAAGGCACTAACTTGAAAGACCTAGATAGACAAAAGAGTTCTCATACCTCATTTTGTAAAACCTAGACAACAGAAGAGCTGAAAACAACTGCTTTGTATACAACAACTTAGCAGTTAGGGCGTTTCTGAAGAACACAGGAGATACAGAGCCTATGGTAGTTTCCCATCTGGAGAGGTTCAGCTTCCAATTCCCCAGGGAGTGCTCGAGCCACCACTGTGTTGAAGTTGCCAGACTGCAGCAAAAACAAACACTGAGACCCAGAAAGAAAGAAAGCAAGAAAGGATATGACTCTGCATCCATCACAAAGGAGAAGAGTCCTAGGTGCTGGTCCTTGTTCCAAGAATTGTTTGTATATTTTAGCTAATGATTATTTCATGTAAACAGTCCTCATATGAGGCATGAGAATCTCTGGGACGGATCCAAAGCCCACTGAAGTCAATGGAAACTAAGTTAACTGAAGTCAATAGAAAGTTTTCCACAGATTTCGGTAGGCTTTGCATCACTTGGGGAATACTTCTTGGGTGGTACAGGCTGCATGCCAATGCACTGGAGGCATGCACCGATTTCATACTAACACACACGTTGTTGTGGCTTATTGCTATATTGGAAACAGCCTTTGAAAAGTATCATAATATCCTGAGGCAAACTAGAGAGTCAATTATTCAAAATGTTGGTCTTGAATGTTTAAAGGCCCAGTTATGGGCTCCTTGGGCTAAGTTCCCACTGCCTGCAAGAAGAGCTTGCACTGAGGAGGATGGACAAAGTCAAGCTCAGACACTCACATTTGCAGAGATTTTGATGTGCTTGGCACTGCCAAGCGGCAGTTGAATGCAGAGATAGCCAGCCTGACCTGAAACTTTGTAATGTGGGTAAGGAACACAATTTAGCTGTATTAGCATAGCACTTCATATGGGTTAACTAGCCCTGCCAAGAGGCAGAGTTCACTAGCCTGAGGAGAAAACTGCATAAAGATAGACTATTTCCGACTCATTCAGAGGTAGCTGTGCAAAGCAGTACTTTGTGCCACGTAGACATGCTAGCTATCCTCCCATTCCAAACAATGCACACCCTCTGATTCTGCAGCAGCTGGGGCAATTGCACACTCACTGTGCATCTCTCTGCCCCCTCCATTGAAGGGTCTGTCATGCAGATTGGTTTTTCTATTATCAGGGGGCATGCACTGTTGCTTCCCTCTGACCAGGCAAAACAGTCCCAGATTGAAGTTTGGCATACAAAATTTCAGCAAAGAGATTTCAATTGACTTTTTTTTTCCCCCAGGGGAAAAAAAAAAAAACATCAAAACAAACTGAAAACTAAGATCAGTCATCTTGGTGATTTCAGCAGCACGAAGCTTAGATTCCTGGACACAATTGCCAGCACAAGCCAGCATAATCTCACCACCAAGCCTTGACCACAGCCCTCATACCTGCTTGCAGTTTGATGAGCTGCCGTTTCACATCCAAGGATTCCAGTTCAGATTCCTTTTTCAAAAGACACACCTTCCATTAAAAGTGTTTTCCTGGCAACTAAGCTGGTCTAATTTGCTTATGGCAATTTTAAGCTTTCTTTAATAATTTGAACAGGGTTTCAGTTAACATACAAGCCACTACACTATCCTGATTGTAATAGCACCTAACACTCTGCTCCAGGAATAAATTCAGATACACTACCTGATTCTGTAATACATTTTATGCATTATTTATACTTCGGTGTTTTGGTGAATATGTTGCTGGATCTGCCCATGCTTTTGGCTTGGGATGTCCTCATGACAAGTGTCAATGTCTCAGTCAAGTAAAATGTATAATTTGTGAGATAACTAAATGAAAACTGCAGTTGCTCAACTGAGAACCCCACAGTATTTTCTCCAAAGAGGGAGATAAGATCTTTGCCCCATGGAGCTAAAGAGATAAATTAAGCACTAGCAGACAGGTAGACCAGCCACATGCAGTATTTCTCAAGTGAGTTACCACATTGTGGGCATTCATATTACCAGCTGGTGAAGTGCAAGAAAAAGGAGGAGCGGCGTTTGATTTGATGTGACCCACCTTGGTTCTATGAGCATCTGTACCTACTAGGCAACACAATGCAAAGTATCTTTCTGCACAGCCCCCCCAGACTGTCTGCAGGCTGCTGGCATAATCCTGGCTGCAGGACAGAGGGAAGATATACATTCCCCCTTTTGCAGGTACCTTGCAGTACCTCACACTGCCAGTACCTAAAGTAGACAGGCCCACAAAGTACAACAAGCACTTCCTTTTGCAGGCCCTCATGGGCTACCAAGGAGGCGACTGCAGGGACACAAAGCCCCTTGCAAGTTCTGTCTGTAAATTTGATTTCATGTCTGGTAAGGAAAAAATCATCTATTGCTATGGCATGGCACCAATGCAAAGGCAGTTCTTGACTACTTCTGCTGAAAGTTGTTTCAAAATCCACTCAGCTAGTTCCACTTAGAAAAAGAACTCAAAACAACAAAGAACTGAAGTCTGAATTCAGAGAGGGGCTAAAGAATGGAGCTGTCACCATAACACAGATGCAGCTCTGTACTCAGGAGGGAACTGTGCATTAGTTTTTGTGAAAAAAATCTGGATTATCTAGAACCATGAAACTAAACAAGGGTTTCAATCATCATTTACAGCACTTTGAATTTTCATAATTTAAAACTTTCCAAGAGTCCTCAATGGGCAAACATCCTGTATGCTTGCTGTACTTTCATATGCCCAATAGGCGGTAAAACTTCAAAGAAATTAATTTTGCTGCTTGCTAAAAAGCCTTTTTAACATTATACACCTTCAAAAATGTTATGGTACCTGGTGCCAAGAGTCTGTATTTTTAAAATTCCGTACTTCAGTCTGAGTTCTAAACCCATTAAACTCAGTAAGAGTTTTGACGTTGACTTAAAAGAGTGGAAGATCAAACAATTATCTGACAGACTATAACAAGACTCAGGAATAATTAGAGATTTTTGAAGCCTATCCATACAGGGGACGTTTCTTTGCTTTAAATAAGAAATGTATTCATAAATGTGTTTTGGAAATATTAATTTAAATTTAGAAGTGGGGAGATTTAGCACAAAGGCAGACTTTCGACTCTATCTCTTGGTCTTGTTTCACACATTTTGTACATTTTTCACTTCTTTTTTTATCAGAATAAGACTAGGGGAAGCCAGGAAAACAGTTAGGTTGGCTCTAATGCAGTTCATTTCACTGAACTGTGTGGGCTCCTGTAAGATTTTTGGTATATCTGCAGTTAAAGCCTGAGAGCAAATTGTTTCCAAAACCAATCTTATCAAAAGAAAGATGTGTGGATTCATAGGCAGGTCCCAGGTCATTGATTTCTGCTGAGACATTTTGTCAAAACACCATGTTTATTAATAGAGAACCTGCAGCTGTATACAACAAAGCAACAGAAAAATTGAGAATAGCAGCCATAACCTGTCCTAAGCCATTACTCCAGAAAAACCAATCTGTCATTAGGTGCTGCTGCTGACGTGCCACCCATACTCTCATCAGTCTCCTAGAGCAGAGTAGTAGCTGGCTGCAGCTATGAATATCCACAGCCTCCTGAGCAATCAGCTGCCTAAACAAGGTCTCCTCCAGGTCATGCAGATGTGGGGGACTACGTGCTTCTGTTCCTTGGGACCAATATGACCAGAATGTATGGAAACAATTGTGTTATTGAGAGAATTTAGTGTCTTTGCAGGTACATACACATGCACGCTTTATTCTTAAAGCAGAGGTTGTCAACACAGAGTCCCTGAGTTTTTCTAATATATGCTGCTATTCCTGTCAAATCTACACATGCAATTTTACATATAATATTTTTTACACCGAATTTGTTAGGTATCTAGATAACAGCACAAACCCTTTTTCTACCTCTATGTGCAACCACAAAACCTAGAAAAAGTAATAAGATAGTAGGAAGATGTTAGTTTGTGTTTCGTGGTTTGCAAAAGACAAACTGTCATCTCCTTATTGAAATCAGACAATCAATCTCCTATTTTATAGATATTTTAAGGAGCCTGTCACCATAGTAACATGATGGTGTATAAGACTGTAAACTCCTAGTCCCTAAAGTGAAATTAAAACATAAAATTGGTCCAGGTGTTGCATTTCTTATGTTTATTTCTGAAAATGGTTCAGACACATCTTCATCAAGCATAGAGATGTAAAAAACTAGACATCAGTTTTCCAGTATTTGAAATCATAGGAAAACTTGGCTTTCAACACATCCTGGATAGCTGTGCCCTGCACATGCACTGTTTATCTGAATCATTTAAATAAACTGCATTTTATATTTTGATAAATTCACTGATCAGTTGTTCCTTTTGGTTTTGACTGGGAATCATAGCTTGACAGCTAATCTTGATGACACCTCGGTCATAACTGTCAGAGGGCATTGGATAGAAGGCACCCAAGTAAAAATGACCCTGTGGCAAAACTCAAACAGGAAGAAGTTTGGAAATCCAGATGCCAGGGACACAACTCAAGTATTCATGGATAAGACCACAGACATGAATAAGCTAAAGGACTCTATTTGGTTCTTTTTTTTTCTTGACTGAGTCGTCAAAGCAGAAAACCCAGAAGTCTACATTAAGTAATAATATGGTTTGAAAGATTTCTTTTTTTCTTTCTTTTCCAGGGATAAAGATAAATTTTGTTACCAAAATAAAATCTCTATTAACTGCATTGCCTCCTGCATAGCAGTAAGGCCTGAGATACTGAAGACGGAAGTTAAAGGCTTTTTGTTTTTCCATTTGATTTCAGCTGTTAGACCAATCCATTACCTGGCAAACCCAACCATTTCCTTTCATATAAGGAAAGGGACCAGCAAAAACATGTGGCTTTGTCTTCCACAGAGAACTTGGACAACCAGCAGGGAAGCAGAAGGCCAGGACTTGGACATTTCTTTCCCTCCCCAATAAATCAGTACTACCGTCCAGCAGTGGGAACTTGAGCTAGATGCACATCACAGTGAGTCCCATGAGGGAAACAAGGGAATGAGACTCCCAACTGCTGTGCAGGACTTGCACACTGAGTGGGTCCTTACTATGAGTAACTAGATTTTAGTTAAAAAGAAAAAAGAAAGAGATACTTTCTTCAGGTGACATCTACATTTCACAAAAGTATGAAATTAGTTGTTTGGTTTCAGTTCACTAAAAAACCGAGATTGCCTTAGATTTGCTCAGTTGCCTGCACAGATAATTGTAGATAAGTCGTGGCTTTTCACTTTTTTTTTTTCCCTTATATTCAGTGTCATCCCAGGCAGTTCATTCAAAACTGTATAACCACTCATCTATAAACCTGTAGTATAGAGTCTGTTGGCTGGGGAGGAGAAAGCTATTCAGCTCATAGTAAGAATGACCTATCTATCATGTTGGAACACCTACCACAAAGCTCTGGACCCCACTAACTGTGTTAGCTAAAACTCCACCGACTGTTGGTTTTGCAGGCACTTGGTTCCCATGTTGTGCCTGCACTGAGATCTAAGCTTCAGTATCTACAACTTGAAGCTGAATCCAACCCCTTCAGACTGTCATGTAGGCCTCAGTTCAATTGTCTGGACTCTGGTCTTTGCACTTCATACAAGATACTTCCAGAGTATCTCACATGGCCTCCAAAACATCTGCCCTATCCCTGTCCCATCAGCCAGCCCCATGCAATTGCCCTGTTTGCCCCATGAAATCTAATGTCACCAAACATGAAATGCTCATCAAACACCTAAGCTCACATACCTGACTCGAGCCCTCAGTTTCCATAGACACAGCCTACATCACTGAGGCATTCTCTTAGCTGGAGGAGATGTTTGAAAGGGGAAATAACCAGCCAGATTGCATAATCTCATTCATTAACTGACATTCTCTCAATTTTGTGGCCTTTGCTCAGACAATGATTTCAAAACCACCCACTTTTTCCCCTTCAAAATAAGTTTTTAAAATGTTAGTTTAACTGTAGTTTGATTTCTTAAGTTATCCCCCCATGTTTTCAACCAGTGGTGCAGAAGGTCTCCATGCCCCATCCATGTGCTTCCCCAGCAGCACAGGTCTGGGCTGCACAGCATCGCTCCCCAGGCAGCCACACTCTGTTCTCCCATGGGGAACTCACTAAATAGGGTGAAAATGATAGGAAGGGGATCTCTCCCTTCTTCTTATTCCATGTCTTCTTTATTGAATCACAGACTTGTAAAGGCAATGGGATGAGAGAGCAAGGAATGAACAAAAGCAGCAGATATCCAGCACACAACACAGGTGCTGAAGGATCCTGTCTTAAGTCACAGCAGTTTGTTTCTCCAGAGTTGTCAGTGGCCCTTTAAGTAACTCAATCCTTTCTAGCTGATGTTGAGTTGGCTGCTTTAAAACAAAAGGCTTTCTCGGATATAATCCTTCCAGTTTAAAATAGATAAAAGTTCAATGAGTTCTATATTCTATTTCTTTAATCCATTTCCTCATGACCAGCATTTATGGGAAAGCTTTAAACTTTTAAGCTTGCAATTGATACGATTGCAAACATCACAGATGCTTGTCTGTTACACTAAAATAAGAACTGTTGCTCTGTAGCCATTGCTGGCACCACAAATAAGCCCTTACTGCAGTCTCAGAAACAAAGAATGAATTTTTATCAAGTCAGAATAATGCAGGATTTCTCATTATGTCATTTACTTGAGGGAAGACATGTTTTAGAATTCTGTTACTGGGGACCGGAGTGACTGATACAAATTTGCTCAGCATAGTTTCCAAAGGTCTCATTATCTAAAGCCAACAGTTCATATATATGGATGTCCTCAGTAGAATATTTGTTATTTCCCACTCAATTTACTTATAGGTCTTATTACGTTTATGAAACAAAACCAAAGTGTACAGTGATAGACTTGGGCTTAAATCAAATATGTATCCACAGACTCCCAAAATAACTTCAAAAATTCATCTAAATATCTGGTTTGGACCCTTTGAATGAACGTTTGCACTAACCCCTGTGTTCAGAGAATAGACACACAAGTGGAACAATCTACAAAGGAGTCAAGAGGATTCTCCATCTGACACCCCTAAATAAAAACTGGAACTTTCTTTGAAAAGACACATCCCAGCTAAACTGTCAAATGCTGGAGATTTGCTCAACTCTTTGTTATATTCTGTTTTATTTAATCAAGTCCTGAAGAAGCTGCTATTGCTGTATTCTTATGTTGTGTTCAAATTAAAAGAGATGACTCAAAAGAGATCAAAGTAGCTGATGGATAAAGAGTCACAGCATCTCATTTAGAACATCTTTTTTTCTTTAAACAAAACCGATTGAAATCTTGTATGCTAAATTGAGTTCCACACCATCAGGTATTCCAGAAAGGTGGGGTTTTTTTCAGAATAACCCCATGGTATTTGAAGTCCTGCCTTTTCCTCCTAGACATCAGTGAATCTCATCCTTTACGTGGTCTTTAAGCAAATTTTCCTTTAAAATGCTCCTTTGTACTTTCTTCCCTCCTGACTGGTTTTTCCTTTTGAATACCAAAATAACCAAATTGCCAACACCCTTGCTGTATTTAACAGAGGGGTGGCTGCTGGGAGGTGTTAGACATACAGAAGTTTTCAGTGCTCATTGCCTTTCAAAATAAGGCCAAACTTTGTATTCTAGAAAAGGCTGACATGAATTTACTGTGTAAGATCTCAGAGAGTTGTCAAGTGCTGTCTGTCACTCCTTTCATGATTGAATGAATAAGGTTAGAAGTAACAAACTGATAGAGCAGATACGCTGTGGTTTCTTGACAACACAGGTATTTTCATCAGTAATTTAATTCCACTTGGAGCAGTTGTATGGTGAGGAGAGGATGAGGGAGTGGGGTTTGCTCAGCCTGGAGAAGAGGCACCCAACAGCAGCCCCCAGAACCTACAGCGAGGCCAGCATGGAGATGGAGCCAGGTCCTGCACAGTGTGATATGGCAGGAAAACTAGAGGTAGTGACCTTAAATTGAAAAGGGGGAAGGTTCAGAGTGGCTATAAGAAAAAGAAAATAAAATCACTATGAAAATAACAGCTCCTTGGAAGTTTTCAAGGCAAAACCAGATTAAAGCCCTAACAACGGGGTTTGAGTTTGTGTCATACCCTGCCTTGGGCAGGAGGCAAGATGAGAGGCCTCACAAGGTCTCTTCCTGTTTCTGAGTGATTCCATGATTCCTATCTTTTCAGAGGACACATTTCCAGGCTATCTGCACATACCAGTACAGTCTATAAGCTACAGAGTTATCTACCTTTGTCTGAACTCACTGCAATGATTACCCCAGGGTGGAGAGGAAGGTTGTATTTTTGTACAGGCAACGTGAGGACAGAAGAAAGCTATATCCACATCATCTACATTTATATTTTAGGTATGCACCACAGGTGCAATTTAAAATAAAGAGAGGGGCTTGTGATCTTTATATAATCTTGACAAAGATAGGTGCCTCCAGAAGGTGATCAGAGCATTTATTTTGGAATCATATAACTATGATCAATGTCTCGTCCGTCTCCAGGTTGTGAATGTCATTGATTCGGATGTACATACAGATACAGACACAGTTCTTTGACTCCTTTCACACAACTAGTAGCTATATATGGACACTGTTATTTTGATCAGCAACTGGTGCTGAGATGTAATATGTTCCTGTTGGCTGTTATATTTTCAGCTGTGTTGGAGAGATGTGAGTAATATGTTTATTTTGTATGTCAGTAATTTATAGTTTGCATTCCATGGTACTTTCTGCGTGTTGCTAGATTTCCATTTTTTATCCAAGCTGCTTTGTAGAGTGGCCAGTTGAGAATTTAACTTTAGGACAAAGATACTTTTTAAAATTAAAAAGAAAAAAAAAAGCTTTACATGAACAGATAGCTTTAGAAAATAACTGGTATGCGCATACATTTGTTTAACCCCCTAATGTAAATACATACATTCTGAAACGTATTTTAGTCCTCTAAAGAGCTAAGAGCAGCTCTCAAGATCACATGACAAGCAAAACATTTGTTAATCAGAAAAATTACAGCCTATTCATACTTACTGTTTGATTATTTCCACTCTGACCTCAAAGATCCCATTGTTGATTGAACTAGTTATAGTAACTTCTGTTTATTTTTACAACTAGCTATTATGAGTGCAAACTATCCTTATCTCCAAATGATTGATAGGCACATTAAGAAGCTGTTCAACAGGTTGCTAGGTTTGAAGAAATGCTTAAATCATGATTAGTTATTCCTTATCAGCCAAGAATGGGAACTAAGCTCAGATAAATACATGGTGACGAAAATTAGATTTTCAACATCAAGTGCTCTCTTACTGTTTTCTGTTTGCTATTGTTAAGCAGGGGTGCCACAGTTTCCTTTCAGTTTTATTTAAGGAGCATTTGGGCTTTCTTAGCAAACGCAGTTGTCACGTTAGTGTGCTCAGGAGAGCTAAAAATCTTGTTCATTGATAACTTGCAGCAGGGTCCCTATGTAGATTTAGAAAGTGGAGAACTGTGAGTTATACTAAAGCATATTCATGCTTTCATCTAGTAAAAAACTTGAAATTACTCTAAATTGGTGAACATTTTTAAGTGTGCAGATGTCAGGCTCAAATTCTTATGTGGGAATTTAGGGATTTATAGCTTTATTTGGGCTATTGGAAAGAGGGTTTCTATCAGCCAAGGTAAGCTGTACAACCTAAGGACCAAAAAAACACCAAAAAACAAAAGGAAAGTCAGGTGTTGGAGGTATAGCTTTCAGTGGTTTTACCAACATCATGAGGTCTCCTGTATAAATAATCTGAAGAAAATTCACATATTTTGAGTACATTAGAAATGTAATGATGTTATTCTCCACCCCTTATTACACCAGGTGAAGGCAGTGTGATTTGGTACGATTTGTGAAGTCAGTATATGAGAAGTAGTACAACTTATATACCCAGAAAATAAAAAGGAACTGAATTCATAAGTTCCTGGTTTTGGAAAAGGGCTCTGGGCAAATTCAAAATCAGATCTCTCCAAGGGGGGTTGGGTTAACATACTTTTCAAAACGTGCACTACTGCTTGAGCTGTATGTGCTAATAAAGTCACAAAACAGTCTGACAACCACGTTACAGGAGACTTTCTGCTGCAAGGTTTGCCAAAGCAGAATATTTCCTTCTCCAGTATTAAACCACAACTACTTCAAACAAACCTTTGACACAACTAAAGGGCAGACAGGAGCAGGGACAGAGAACTAAAGTGAAAATACCAATCTGAAAGCTAAAATTTTTCTGTTTTTTCTATCAATATATTACAAAAGGTGAAAGGGCTGACCTTTCACTCAAGCTTGCACTCAGAGTACCTGAAAGGGAGAAGGAAAAGATGGTTTTCATGTGGTTCTAAGGGTATGAGATACTCAACAGACAGAACCTGTAAGTAATGAATTTGCACCCAAGGTGGTGAAGGCCTCAGGCAGGACTATGTGAAGCAGCTTGGCAGTAAAGCCTTCACAGGATGGACACACACCATCCATGGATTACCTGCAGTGCTCTGGGCACACAGAGAAGGTGAGAGCATGAACACCAAGCCTGACTTGCTGAGAAGGGACACAGTAGCAAATCCTCCTATACTCAGTACCTCACATTTAAAGCCCTTGCTCAAGATTAAAGAGGCTGCTTCCATCCCTTTGTGAGATGAGGAAGAGGAGGGAAGATACACCTCTTGCACCTTCTCCCTGGCATCCCTGACATCAGCCAGGGGTACCCGTGGTATGCAGATGGGCTTTCTGATCCTTCCCTTAGAAATGGCCCCATGTTGAACAGAATAAATAAATAGTCATTAGCCCAGGGACAGAAAGATAAACAGAAACAAAAGAAAACATAGGGCTATGGCAAGCAAGGGCTGCCAAGCAGGAGAGAGAGATGGATGTCCCAAAACTTCCTGCATCAGCCAATCTGTCATAAAAGAGCAGTGACAAACTCATTAGAGGTTATGATCACCTCTAGTTATCACAGAACCATAGTTTCGAGGTTTCCCAGGTTTACCCACGACGACATGTAGTAACAGTATGCTCAAAGTCCTGTGTGTCAAGCACTGTTCACTACATCACCAGAGAGATGCTGCACCACAAAACTTAAGACTTACAGTGATATTAGAGATGTCTCTCTGTGTGGCTGGCCTGTGAGTTTTACACAGTGCAGCTGTTTTGGTAGTCAGCCTCAATCTCTGACTTTCCAGCCCAAATGGCTGAGTGTCCATACACAGCAAGATGCCTCAACCACTCTGCTATTTAACTGTAAAAAACCCCAAATTATGTTAACAAATTTCCAAATTATCATCTCCTTACTGTTTTGTGTTTATCTTATGCTTCTCCTTGCTTACAAATGTCAAGCATATGTGGGACTGCAGGATCAAAGCAGTGCTGGATTCTCCACTGTGTCCTCAGTATGCAATTGCTAACAGCATTAGCACAGGGTAAATTAATGCTGTCTGTCACACAGTCTCTGCACTTTTTATCCCTCGATGTAGCAGGAGAAAAATATTTGACCCCTGGACTGCAAAAGCCTTTTCTACGCTGTCGGTCTGCCCACCTTAGAGATGTACTACCTTAAAGAAGGGAAACTTCATAGGGAAATCACAGATGCAAAATCTGCCTTAAGGAAATAAGTGGGTGGCAGCATATAATTAATAGAAGAAACCCTCCAGAAAATACTTGCTACAG
Organism: Cyanoderma ruficeps; assembly: GCA_008694505.1. Lineage (NCBI taxonomy): Eukaryota > Metazoa > Chordata > Aves > Passeriformes > Timaliidae > Cyanoderma > Cyanoderma ruficeps. The sequence goes on along the minus strand of VZDJ01007754.1, from coordinate 1,533,013 downwards.
ACAGAATCAGTCTTTGCAGGAGACAGCCGTGACAAACTCCAAACCGTAATCTAATTTTTGTGGTATGCACATCTGAAAATAAATAAACAAAAGCAGTTTTTAGAATACCTCTCCCATTCAAGTCAGACTAGAACCTGACACAGCTGTGGAACAAAGAAGCTGAAAATTGCTCGAGTTTGGTATGACAGGTCTACCTGAAAGTCCCAGCTCTTCTTGGCTGTACTAGCCAAAGGAGTACGAAAGGATTGTGGATTGTTAGGTTTAGGTTGACTTGGACGTGGTATGTGACCTGGGCTGTTTCGTGGTGTTTTGTGTTGTCAGTCAGCTGGGAGACTTCAATACCTCTGTCAACTTCCATGCACGCCTCAAAGGAGGCAAGGAACCACTAAGAGAATATGAAGTGTAAGAAGACTGAATGCAAGGAGCTAGGGAAGAGGTGTGGTGGGAGAAAGGAAAACATTGAACTCAGAACAATAACACTGCACTCAGGGGAGCAACTGACCCTCAGCAAACATCAGCCATTTGGCAGGTCCCTCAGTGTTGGGGATGTGTGGAGGCCCTCTGAGCTCCTACGTCTGGATATATGTCATGATTCCAGAAAGGGGTAAAACTGGTTTCTGGCTGCTTGGGCAGCCCCAGAGCACCCCAGCAGAGTTCAGTGTGAGACACTACAGTCCAAGACTTCCCCTCAGCAGGCAGGGTTAAGTGTTGCGACTCCAGTGCCCTTACTAATGGTCCATCTCTGAAAGTGTTCAAGACCAGGCTGGAACAACCCTGAGCAACCTGGTCTTGGGGAAGGTGTCCTTGCCCATGGCAGGGGGGTAGTTGGAACTGGATGACTTTTAATACCCTTTCCAACTCAAATCACTCAATGATTTTATGATCTGAGGGCTCCAGCCTCCAGCTGGCGTGCAGGACAGTACAAGTCCCACAGAGTGCTGCCCTTTTGAGATCTCTGGACTCTACACACCCTCTTTTTTGTCTTCTGTCTTCTTCTCCCTCCCATCTAGATAGAGTCCTCTAAGAATACAAATGTAGGCACTTCCCAGCTGAGGTAAGATGGCATGCTATCTATCAAAATGCAACAATATACCCTGAAATTTTACAGGTGTCTGTCTATCTCCTGCAGGGTTTTTCTTTTGTTTCCTTGCTATTTCTGAAATGATTTTTGGCATTTTGGCCTGCAATGCAATTCTTGGGCATTTATGTTAAAGAGCCCTGGCTTCCCATGTTTTCTGGTCAGATCTTGGAAGTCCAACAATAATGGCAAACCTAGTTCTGTGCCTTTGCTTGCCCCTAGGAAAATCTACACAAATTCAGGAAGTTGAAAAATTTTAAAACTTGAGGTCTGCACCTGCTCAGGGTTTTTCTGAACAGGTGTTTTAAACAGCTCAGAATGCTATATTTCTTCAGCATCACTGAACTCTTCGTTTCTCACAAGTTCCTACACGTCACCGCACTGCACAAACATGGTCTCAGGCAGGGCATGCAAGTCTGGGCAGGTATCTCTTTCTAAATCTCCCATGCAGGACTCTGGTCTCACTGTGCATGAAAACCCAAGGTCTCTGCTCACACTGTGTTCAACACCATGTTCAAGGCACTTGGCATCAAACCTTTAATGACTACGGGCTCATCTACAGCCCGGAGGTGGAAGCATTGACCCCTGTGGAGCTGTGCCAAGTGTCCCCACAGAGCAGCTGGACTGAAGCCAAGCAGGCTTTCCTCATGGCTTAGTGGCTGTTAGCAATGGTTACCAGTGGGAAGGGATCCTGTTCAAGAACCAAGAGCAAGAAACAAGGCGGTAGGAGAAGGAAGCAGAGATGTGGTTTGAAGGGTGAGACATCAAAGTCAGACCAGGGGATCAGAATTGGATCCACTGGGAAGATAAGTTTTGAGAGTTTGTCCCAAAGCAGGGAACAGAAACCTATGCTGGCTGGGTGTGGAGATGGGAGTGATGACTGCGTATGGAAAATTGGACTGAGACCTGGGACTGAAGAGCCAGATAGCTGAGAAACAGTGGCTGCATCTGTACTTACTTGCTCTGCAGCATATCTTGGGGGCCTCATTTCCTGGTCATCTGAATGGCTCGGCCTGTTGAGACATGCTGCAGCTCCCATCCAGCACACATGTCCAGGTTTCCATCTCAGCACAGAGCTGGGGTATGACTAACCACACATCCAGACATGGGAATTAGGAAGCACTCTTGGGTCCAATGGCATAAACATAGCAAGTCCAGATAAGGAACTTGAGAAAGAGGAAGACAACTACGTGACCATGGTTTACTAATGGAAACGAGCAGTTTGGGAATGAGGAAAGACTGGTCAGGATACGAAAAGACAAGATGGAGTGTTGGAACAGGAGGACTCTTCAAGCAAAACCTTGGGAATGGGAAGCAGGGCTGGGCAAGAACAGAAATGGAGCAGAGATAGTGCAGTGGCATGGAAAAGCCAAGTGGACTTGGCCTGACAAAGCCAAGAGGTTACAGTAGTGTGACCAGGCTGGCTTGTGGCAAGTCCCCACAGTGGGCTGGTACTAGCACTGCAGGGAATCAGATATCAGGAAAGAGGCTGGATGCAACTACCTACTTCAGACACTATCCACTGCCCATTTTATCCTCTTAGTTCTTGTCTGATCTGTGACACGCAATTGGACTATGATGCACCCTGTCCAGTATAAAGATACTTGTCACGCCCTATCTGGTTGTGGCACTTGCAAGTAGAACTTTTCTTGCTAAATAAATGCATGACTTTGTGTCCATTTTGATTATTTGGGTCTAGGAGCCTAGCCTGTTTCTAGTCCTAGCCTGAAATACTGAATTCTTTGTTACCTATCAAAAACACAGGTCAAGCCTTTACAGATTTCTCTTTTTCCCTAAAGCCAGTCTCTGGTACCTTTCTTAGATTGCTTTCCTGCTGCTCACATTATTCTTTAAAACACTCATCTTTATTATAACACTTTGAGGCTCTTTCTCCTGACCACTTAAACCAAAATCCTACTAGTCTTAAGAGCTTCTTTTAACACTGATGGTCGAAACTGGAAACAGACCTCCCAGAAACATTATGCTGAAAGTTTCAGTTCCTTTTTTGTGGATTACATCCTTATAGATGACAGCCACACTGCATATTTTGTCTCAGATAGGCTTTTCAATAAAACTCCAGTATAAATAACCCACCTCTGGACTTTATTCTGCAGCGGGTTTTTTTTGAGCTGCTCAAAAGGATCTATTTGCTTCACAAATCTTGCTCAGGATTGAATCCAGTTTGCAACTCATATTTGTAATTGAAAAAAAAAAATGTTTCCCAGCAAGATGCTTGCCAGACCTCTTTTAGCAGTGGTAATAAGTAGTTTATGATCAGTTTCAACTGGCAAAAATTCCAGCAAAGCATTTTTATACCTCATGGCCTAAGACCAAGTCTTCCTTCCTTATTTGAGTGCTGTGACATTTCATTTCTATAAGTACCCATGACACATGATCCACTGCATTGCTATTTGGCTGGTCTCCCACCAGTTAGGCCAGTTTTGCTATGGCTTATAGCTGTGGTGGAACAATTCAATCCCAGGTTTTCCCTGTGTGAGGGGATTGGGGTGCTGGTGTGGTAGGAGAAAGCAGGGGAATGCAGTGAGCCTATTGTGGTGAGGAATAAGATAAGTCACTCTCTTGCAATCTTGGAAGAGGAAGTTATCATCTTGGTAGCAGCATGGTAAGATGACCTCAGCTGGGGTGGACATCCAGCCATGCCACCAGACAGACTGACCACAGCTCCAATGGCAAGGAGAAAGGAAGAAGGAAGAGATAGGCCATGAATGGTCAGGATAACTTGGTGCTAGGACTGGGACATAACAAGGGAAGACGAAGGAAAGAAGATAATTCAGAGAAAGGGAGATGAGGTAATGGTTTTTAGGTCACTAAAGAGGAAGTGAAGAGACTAGATAAAGACATCCTGGTTGAAGACTCAGGAGAGCTGCAGTTCTCAGTCACTACGGTGCTGAATAGTGGATGGCTTGGACACAGTCCAGTTTTCAGCAAGGGAAAAAGGCTTGCACCTCCAGATTGCTGATTTTTCTTTCGGATTTGGTTTGTTTTGTTGTCATTTTCCTTTGTTGTTTGGTTTTCTTTATTTTAAAGATTGCAACCTTATCTGCAAGTTTAATCACGCTGTTGAAGAGGTCTGAACCAGTCCTGTCATAAGGTTGTCTCTAGACAATTTTGCATTTAAAATAATAACTTCTAGATTTTATATCTTTACTTTACTTCTATGTACCATGACAATCGCTGGCTTAGAAATCAGTTTGCTGACACAAATTCAGTTTTCCCCTCTTACAGTCTACCTTTTCAAGGAATTCCTGTACCCTTCCTTGTCTGCCAAAACTAGGCTACCAGAGATGCTATGCTGGTGGCACCTCAACAGGAGATAATGAAAAATGTCTTATGGACCTCTCAGTCCTTGGAAAAGGAGTCCTGTAATAAGCCTTTGATGCAAAAGCTGGCTACCACCACCATTACTCCTAGTAAGTAAAAGGACCACGGTTCTTAAGTTGATCATAAAGGTACCTTTAGAAGTACTATCAAGCTTGCCATCTTGACAACTGTCCAGGATTAGGCACCCTAGAGACCACTGGAACCTCACTTTTAAATCTGGATCTAGGAGACCATTTGCAGATAATTAAAAGGGCTAGAATCTGTCTCAGAATGCACACCCGCAGGTTCTGCTCTCAACTGGGCCTCAGCCAAGGTAGCTCATAATACTTCTATTTCCTCAGACAGGACATTGCAGAAGTTACTTCACTAACTTTGAAATGTACAGATTAACAGTTTTACAGAGGATCCCATGTGTGTACTGTTAAAACGCTGTTACTGTGTTCTCTTAAAACAACAGACATCTCAGTCTAATGCAAATATTAGTAAAACTATTCTGATCATTTACAAGCACAGCTGCAGGCAAGAATATTCCCACAAGTGCGTGCTAGGGTGCAATGCAAGCAGACTGGGATGCCAAAGGTCTGTGTGGCAATTGCTCATTTAAAAGGGACATTAAAAGCTCTGACTGGGGGTAGGCAGAAGAATAACAGAAAATACTGGAAGGGAAGGTGGGAAGCCACAGGCAGACCTGTTTCTAGGGGAAGAGTTTCAAAGTATGGGAAAGAGAAGGTTGAAAATGAGAAAGAACCAAGCCAGTAGAAGAGATGACCAACTTGGCAGCACCATCAAGAATGAAAGGAAGGTGCCACCTGTGCCTGTGAGATGACAAGATGTTGAAACGCTCTGGCTCAAGCAAAACCAACCAGCAGCAGATTTAGGAGGAAGGACCAAGGTTTTAAAAACACATGGGTGTTCCTGGACAAAGGTGGTTTTATCACAGTGTCTTTCACTACTATTTTTACTGCTGAATCTGCCCCTCCTTTGAGGTATTCTAATTTCAAGGTTTTTTAGTAAAGGGGCAGTGTCACTGCTTGGCAAGACTCCTAAAGCAACTACTACAATCCCTAGCATCCTCTGAGGTACATGTCCTGTCAAAGCCAGCCAAGCTGGGAGCTAGTCAATGGATAGCTACCACTATGACCACACTTAGGTATTAGAAACATACCCTCATTACTAACAGAGGCATGTTCAGTTTTCTTCACCTCTCACCTGTCCAATGGTTCATGGATTCCCAGGGTCAGGAGCAATAAAATATTAACATCTAATCTGTCATACCACCAATGAAAACTATAATCTGGCTCATGACCTCACGTGAGTATCAGGTTGTTAACTAAAGAAAGGAATCAAATCTTCCTCTAATAAATACTCCAGATTGTGACAGGTAAAATTCAGGTCATACTTCTCCTTTGAAGTTTTAATGGCCACTCCAATTTTATGATAAAGCCACTTACCTTATGTTTGTAGTAATTTTGCAAAGCCTGAAGCGGCTCTAGTCATCTTTGGTGCACAGTTCCCAAGGACATAGCTCTCATAAAACTGCAAGCTTCAAAGGGATTAGACCTCTTCTTTTCTCTCCTCTCTGTCTCTGTCTCCCTTTTTTAAAGGAACATTTCTGAATATTTCCTCCCCTGTTTTCTACATAGCTCCCTGCAGAGCCTCCCCACTGAAACCTGCAACTAGACTTCTTCCTCAAGCTCTGTCACTCACCAAACCAAACCAAATCAAAGTAAACTAACAAGAAATGAAATGAAATGAAATGAAATGAAATGAAATGAAATGAAATGAAATGATAAAATAAAATAAAATAAAATAAAATAAAATAAAATAAAATAAAATAAAATAAAATAAAATAAAATAAAATAAAATAAAATAAAATAAAATACTGGGTTTCCCCTTTTCATTATAGTGAGGCAATTTTCTGGGTACTTTCTGCTTTTTGTCTTTATTCTATTGTCAATGCAGAGCAGTTTGAAGCAAATCAATAGAGCCTGTGTATTTGCATATTTCTCAGGCTCTAAGAAGGACCACATGCAGCAGAACTGCTCCCCTGAATGCCATGGGGTTTTGTTTGTTTGCTTCCCTCCTTTTAAAGTCAGGGAGAAGCCAAGCTGAATCTGCCAAAGCTTGAATCCAAAGCTAATGTCCATCCTGGTAAATGAAGCATCTCTGGGGAGCGTTCCCAGGCGCTGGAAGGCAATTGTCTGTGCTGTTTAATTGTTAGCGCAGTGCCTGGCACAGCAGAGCCAGGGCCAACTTTCCCAAACAATTCCCCAGCACAGGCCAACAGCTGGCATGGGCTGGGGCCACTCTCAACAGGCAGCTTGTGTGCAGAGCAAGGAGAAGAGAGGAGGTCGGTAATATGGATGCACTATTTCCATCTGCCCTGGTCTCAGCACCAGGGAACAGTCCCAACCGTGCTTAATTTACAAGTACAGACACAGCCCCAATTGCTCAAACAAGGCTTGTACAACTGTGCTGTTGCAAGAAGAAAGCTGCTTATCCGTTTTGCCGGCATAAACATATATATTTGCTTGTAGACTGATTGTATGCATTGCCTTGGCTGTAAGACGGATTTGTTTCCATCAATTGCGAAGCGTGGTTTTTTCCAGATGTTCAGGCTTAAATGCAAAGATGAGACAATCAGAGAAAAAAAAATCCCAACAAAAATATCTGTTCATTTTGCCAGTTCTCCGATGGCATTAAGAATTAAAAGTCTGAGGTGGAGCAGATAGAAACCTTCTGCACTGACACTGAGCGCAGGAAAACAATTCAAATCAGGTGTCAGGCATGGGCCAAACCATCCCCAACCATAGTTGTGGAAATAGCATACAGTTCAAAGTAATTTGGCTTTATCTGCAAATGTGGCAGTCCCAGATGTTTCTTCAGGCATGGTAAGGTGCACCAACCCACACACCTTTTGGCAGCAGTGGCTGGTGGTATTTGCATGGAAAGAATACTTGCTTGCAAACAAGCTGAAGATAGGTCAGGTGATCATCCTCTTTTGAGTCACCAGATAAAACCCTGTTCCCCAGTTTGGGGACAAAGTGAGCAATAGGCAGAAGAAACAGCAGAAGTTGTCTCTAAGGGACCATCACAAAGCAGCAATCCCAGACACAAGCAAATAAAGGATCATCTGCCGCCCACTATATGCAAGCTACACAACGTAAATACACAAAATAATCTGCCAAAGATGATAAAACAGGAACATGTGAGTTCCCTGAGACTAATTTGTCTGCAGATGGTACGTGTCAAAAATAGCTGGTATTCAGAACTGTCTTTTCAGAGCACGCTTCTTTAAGGTTACTGAAAAGTTCCTTTATTCAAGAAATTAGCTTAAATGTCCTAAGGCACAGAATGTACTCTGAAAATACTCACATTTCATTTGATTGCTGTTGTTAATGTTTTAGAAATGAAGTAAGTTTTCCCCTGGGGACATTGAGCCTGGCTTACCCATTTGTCTGAGCTTCTTCAAAGGAGGAATGACTCTTAGTTCTGGCCTGATAACAGCACAGGAGAAAAAACAAGCACAGTATTAGGAAAACAGCAATTTATTAATTTTTGGGGTGGAGGAGAAACCACAGGTAAATTTAGTAATAGCATATAAGTATTTGCATAAGAAAACTACTGTTATTTCATTACTTACATGAGAACACAGAACAAAAAACAAGCCAAACCAATTTCAACTTCAAGTGTATCTGAACATATTTCTATTGCTTTTTCTTACCCACTCTTTATGAATTTGAGTTTTCATTCAAGGGATTCATCACAGATGGGCTGTGGAGAAAGGTTTGGACCATGTAAGGCTCTTACTGAATTATAATGGACAGCAGAGGAAATGGTGTTAATCAGGCAAGAATTCTGCCATCTTTTAGAGCAGAAATCTCACTGTATTCAAATGAAACTGGAAAAGAAAATCTTTTAAAGGATCAAATCTGGATCCAGCCCCATGAGACACTTCAGATTAAAAGACTGGCATCCAGAAATCTGTTGTAAAAACTCCCCAAAAGCAACACACTCTGACTTAAGGTCTTCTTTTCTGTCATACTTAAATAGAGCCAATTTTTCAAATTAAGCCTATTTCAGCATATTATTTCCATCAGTGATGGTGGTTGCCCAGTCGACCCCAAAGTGTACAAGGTGCCCAGAGTCACCTACGAGGTGGTGGCAGTGCTCACCTGGTGCCAGCTCTGCACCAACACCACCAAGGAAGAAGGCTGCTCCCACAGACCCAGACCTCAGAGCCATCTCCAGTGCCAACGCAGCCCGCAGAAACAGATTTCTCAAGCCTGTTCCAGTCATGTGAGTTACTGAAGCTGCACATTTCTTCAGACAGAAGCAAAACATCTGATCCACCTAAAAGGGATTTAGCACCTATGGTGGGGTGTAATGTAAGCACACAATCCAAAAAGCATTCATACTGCTAATGTTTGACTCTAAAGCTTAAATTCTGATAAATTTATACATTTAAAATTCCTTATGGGGCCCTAGAGCTGTGCTGTTGTAGATTTGTAGCAGAGCCTCAGGCTTCATACTGTTAAGGACTCAATGCTCATCCCCTTTCAGGATCCAGAAACAAGGTGTTGCCCTGTCAAAATCCTCTTGGGATCTTGATGTCAAAGGCACACTTCTGGCTCATTTTCTACATGTCCACAGCATGAACCTTCTCACAAGCTGCTGCTGTTTTTCTTTGCTAAGCCACTGGCAGGTGGCATTTGGTGATGGTTCCCTTCTCTGATGTAGTAATCTATGAAGCAAGATAGTGCTCCAGCGGCCTGGAGATGCAGTACTGGCTCCTCCTGGCCCTGAGAAAGCCAAAATCCTCCTCAAACAGCCAAGACTGGCAGATTCATGGGACTGGAAAAAGAGAATGATGAGTCTACATCCTCTCAGCACGGGTACTGACCTGGGAGACTGGGACTCTGGTCCCTCTAAGAGGTCTATGTCCTTTTTATGGTCTAGTGATCCACCCCAATGAGTTGGAAATAATGACAAACCACAATAACAATAGCCAGCTAAACAAAACAAGTATAAACAGAAACAACAACTGAGGCTGGGAAGAGAAATGGCCTTTGGGGATATTATTTTGAAGAGACTCGAGACTTTGATTTCCCAGGCAGAGGAGATGGCAAATCAGCCATTGTGGCTCCTTTTTTCTTGAGAAAGAGGCAAACCACATTTTCCAAAATCTTCCTGTAGCCAAAGATGTTGAACTGACTCTGCTACAGTAAAAAAAGAGTGAGACGGGAAAATAAGGAGGTCAGCACAAAAACACAGAGTGGATACCCCACAACTCCACTCTGAAGCCTTTCTAAGTTGCTGCCTCAAAAGTAGAGAATCTCCCTTGGCACCGCATATCTTTGTTTGATTCCATGGGAAGGAGAAGGCTCTAATCAGCCTCCTGAGCCCTGTGTGGGATAAAGTTCACACTAAATGCAAAAATAGTCACAGCATATCCTATGTATTGACACAAGCACTGCATATACAGGAAAAAAATTGTCCCTGTTATACAGCACAGGGAGACTGGCAGAACACACACAAGCCACATTGATATTGTTTATGCCATTCAAACCTGAGGCAGGTGAGAAGGGTGCCCCAGCCAGCATCAGTGCAGCACCAGGCCACAGGCAGGCAGAGCAGGACCGGGGCAGCACTGGCCCAAGCTCGTGACCACAGCTGCCTAGTTGGGTGGGAAGGCGCAACAACAGGAGCTGGAGCCATGGGAGCAATTGGAAATATGAATTAATCCTGAGACTGATGGGCAGCAGAAACAGAACAGGTCAGAGACTTGGAAGGAAAAGTGGAGAAAAGAAGCCTGCTTTAACAAGCTACCCTTGAGATCTCATTTCAGGATGCTGTCTGCTGCCACCTGAACAGAAACAACCCACATTTCTAACCTGCCTAGCTGAAGTTACTTTCTTTTTCACTGTGAACTGACTTTGTCTCTGCAATATAGCCATCCTTCCTTCTCCTCACATCTCCCTCCCTCCACTCCCTCCCTCATTTAGGAGACTCCAAAATAAAGAAATTATCTACTCCTTGGAAATAGAAATTCACTGTTATATTTCTTTCTCAATACAGTACACATAACAGGGAACACAGAGTTTTAAATTTCTCCAGCTGCTTGGAAATTTGGAGTGGACACTAGGGAGCATCCATTTTCTCCTCAGCTGACCTGTGGATCTTGCTGCTGTAACAGGCCACCAAAAGCAAGTATTTTCTAGGATTCAGAATGGAACTGAATGTGCAAATGAACATGCATAAACACCCCTCAATGCATATTTATATAAATATTTATATACATATTTATATACATATTTATATACATATATAAATATTTATATACAAACAGCAACTACTTTTAGAAAGGACAATAACAACATCAAAGGAATCTGGTGAACAAAAGTGCTCTTCATTTGCCATGGACTGGCCTTTGTTGTAGACAGACTGGGCTCTGCCTCGTCTGCCATGGGTTCTCCCATGGCCAGAGTCTGCTCAAATCCCAAATTCCAAACAAGCAGCATTGGTGAGGGTGCTGAATACATCATAGATAACAACAACAACCTAATGGTTAGTAGTGCAGGAGAAGAGGAATAAGTAAACACATGCAAAGTATGCAAGTTGCTTTATTAAAAGCATACTCATTGGGCTGCTTCTGCTACTTACAGTGGCCAATAAATTCCCTCTGTCCTAACACACTCAAAGTGCCAGGATACATTATTCAGTGCATGAGTAATCAATCACATTATTTTGGCTAATAGTAAGTTTTTGAGCTGGACTCTGTTCATGAAGGTCAACAGCAGCACCACTATGATAGCTGGAGAGATGACAGAGCCTCATGACCCACCAGACTAAAACAAGGATCCGTGCAAGGATCCTGTGTGATGAAGGTAACAAGGTTCCCAGGTGGGCAGAGGCACTTCTGTGGATGATCAGGCTGTAAAGCCACATTGAAAACCACAGGAAGGGACTCAGCGCCCAGTCAAGTGGAGGACAAAGTGTTCATGTGGCCACCAGAAAAACCAGTTGGCTCACTGGATTTTCTCTCTTCGCATGGAATGATAATTCAGGTTCTGAAGGATAATTGCGGAGTTGAATTTGAGGGTGGCCTCAGTACCTTGGGGGACTCTGCACCAACTGCTGTAAAGGAACAGAGCAGGGGCTATGGTAACTGGGCTTTTTCTTGCAGTTTTTCAGACCAGGCAAGCTGCTGAACTCCTGTACTCATACTGTGCTCGGCAGCAGTAGCACTTGCCAGAAAAGGATGCCCCTCTACTTCAGGTTTTGTAACATATTCTTGTGCACAGGTCTGTTCTCTCTCTCTGTTTGCATTAGGTTAAATGCTGCTGAAGTAGACGGGCCTAATTATGGCCTTTCATTCAAGATTAATATGAAACCATTAGGCTGGTTTATGCAACCAGGTAGCTGAGCAATAGAAACATCTAAAACAAGTATGAGGCAATGTTGGAGGCTGAAACCATGCAATCAGCGGGCTTTCATTGTGAAAAGGCATGGGAAACACAGGAGTGAGCACTGCCTTCATCCACTGACTTGAGACAAAAATTGGCAAAGACGACAGAGGGGCTACCAAACCCAGCACCAGTCCAGCTCAGACTGGGGGCTGAGCTAAACAGGGGAGCTTGCCAATCCCAATGCCCCATCGCCCATGGTACTCAGCAAAATAAGCCCTAGTAGCTCTTTTCCAGTGACATGGAGAATTGCCCAATTTATTGCCAGCTTCTTCCCTGAGCAGAAACACCTCAAAGAAACTTGGGTGTTTTTCTAATGACTGGACCAGGAAAGGGCAATGGCACAGCAATATTTCTGGGAGCCCTCTCCCTATGCTCCAAAACATTGTGTTTACTTTTGCAGTTAGGTGAGATGCAGGGAGATGTTCTTAGCAGTTAACTGGGCCTTTGCTAACTTGGTTAATGCCATCCTAGCTATTTTGTAAAAGGAGGGGTTAGATGACATGTGAAAAGACAGTAATTAAGAGAGAAAAATCAGCTGAGGATAAATCAAAGTTTGATTGTAAGGAAAGAACATAGAATTTCAAGAAAGGACTTAGGAATCAGAGCTTTATGAGACAATAATGAAACTTTGAATTAATGACTGGTTTGAATATTAACATTTGCTAGCAAACTACATTTAAACTGACTCTTTCATTGGTTGTAAGATAAATTTCTTTTTAAAAGACCAGCATGCCTTTTCTCTTGAAGCTTGGAGGAAAGAAGAGATATGTACCCCAGAGCTGAACATACACAACCACTTGAATTTTTCATGTGAACTGTACTTCCACTTCCAAGGGAGAAACACAGACAAGAAGACACTGATATGGTAGGCATTGCATAGTGCTGCTGTGGGACCTTCCTGCCTTTCTAGGGCATGAAAGGAACTTTTTGGAGACAAGTTTCTTTTGGCCAACACTATTGATGAGTGTGAATAGGTCTTCACCATTTTGAAAGCGAGAAGGAATTTGTATACTTCTACACACCCAACAGGTAGGTACCTTTGATTTCCACTCATGCTACTGTGGATGGACAACTGCAACCATTTTCAGGCAACTGCTCAATTCCTTTTAAATTCAGATGGCAAAAAAGCACCAACCCTTATCCCTTCACAGTTATTATTTTCATCAGGGCGGGATGCAGAAGTGCCAGGTACTTTCCAAAGAGGCAGTCCCTATGTAGAAGAGACATTTTTTGCTTAATATTGTCAAGATTTCCAGCTTCCACTGCAAAACAAAGAACTTTCATTGTCAGGAGCTAGAGAAGAGCACACGTATGCACACACACATTAGGCACTTTGTTTTATTTTGCAAAAAAAAAAAAAAGTCTTTATATATAAACGATTTCATTCTCTCTCAAAACATTCTACAACTATACAGCTGTTTGCTCCATCATTTGCATAGGAAATACCACAATACAAAAATAAGGTAGGGGGGAGGCAAAAGAAGCAAAACAGCAACCAATTTCTGCATGTGTTTCAACGTATAAACATTTGAAGCCTTACAAAATTATTTACACCGTTTGTCAACTATTTACATTGAGACCAACATTTCTAACTATAACAAACAAAACTATAATTTATCAAGTATATGTAAAATTGTCTTAAAAAAAAAGAGTCTATTATATACCACAAATAAATAAAGACAAACAACAGTTTTAACAAAGCTAGGTTTTCCTGCAAGACCCTTTTTTTGGTATTTTGATTGTCTATTCTAGCCTTTGGTTGTCAGCTTAATATTACGGCTTGTGAAGTTCAGACACTTATTAGGTTTGTTTGGTTTTCTCCTGTTGTCTGGCCAAATCCTACCTGGTGTAACCTCATCTTTGGCCCTCCATCTACAATTTCAAGGCTGAGCACGGTGGAGCAAAGTCATTGTTAGCATAAAAGGGCACCATTTCATTGACTTCAGTGGAGTTTTAGCTACTTCTGTCAGCAGTAAATTTTTCCCTGCATGTGTCAATCTGAACAGTGGATTAACTAAACTGCACTGTAATTTTAAAAAAAAATTACTGTATCCTTTACCTTCTAGTAAATTACATCCCATGTCCACATGAAACTAGATCATACTGGTGCTGAACCAGCTTAACATGGCTATGCATGAAAACTGCACCCTAAATCCTTCTTTTTGAAGTGATACTAAGTTTAGCTTATACTAAGAGGTTTAACATTGTGTTCATTTTAACTATCCCTGCTACTTCAGCTTCCAATATTGACTTTACAGTTCATTCTGCATGTTTTGCCCTTTTATGCAATTTGAAAACAAACTCCTGCTTTGAATATTCAGTGCACACCATTGAGTTAACAGGTACAAAACATCTGACTAAATTGGTACTATTTTGAGAGGTATTTAAATAACTTCTTTTATAAATGTGCCACGTTATTAAATGTAAAACAACTGCTTTTTTCAGATGTTTCTTAGAAAACTTTTGTATTAAACCTAAAAAGCTGATTTGCATATTTACAAAATCTTTGTCATAGCAAACATGCAACACACAGAACAAAATGCTTTGTTCTATGGCTGTTTATGAATTTTTCTATGTATTTTATATCCACAGAATGGCTTAACATTTAAAAAAAAAAATCCACATGTACTTAAGTATGTCCAGTAAAAACCTGACAGATTACAGTTCATGGCTTTTCCACTGTGTGCATTCATCTGCATCCTCTTGTTAATTTGTTTACTAAACATTGTCACAATAATGACAGTGCTTTGGTCAAAACACTGCAAGAGGAAAAAAAAAATAAAGCTGCAATGTGTTGAGATATAATACTTGTAAAGAGATGAAACCTGCTGACTAAAGCCATATACATCATGAAAGCAAACAAACGACTGAACACTCTGGTAATTGTGATACAGTGTCTTCCCTTTTTCTGCATAAATATACAAAATATACATTTCCAGTTCCTCTTGAGATCTCTTTTAAATGGATATACTCAAAAATTCAACTAATTTCAGTTGTATGTCGAGAGTCAATAGGAAATTGCATAGATACAAATCAGCCTCAACGACCAGTCCAGCTCTTAGTTCTGGTGCCTCTTCATGTGGAGCGCCAGGTGGTCGGAGCGGGAGAAGCTCCGGTTGCAGACGGCGCACTGGAAGGGCTTTGCCCCCGTGTGCTTCCTGTAGTGGCGCGTCAGTTCATCCGAGCGGGCGAACCTCCAGTCGCAGCCTTCCCATGTGCACTTGTAGGGCTTCTCACCTGGAACACAGCACGGAGAAACGGAACTGTCAGCTGACACTCTTCAGCAGACAACTGACGCGAGTCCGCACTGAACGGCATCGCTCTTCCATTACAAACGAGGAGCTGACATATCCTAACAATTCACAGCTCTATTCTATCAGGCCCCAAACTAACAGCCCCTTTGTTTTTTTCAGCAAATTTTGCTCTTGAAAATGGGATTTAATATCTCATCAAAATGTACAAGAACTTTCAAACATGCAAGTTGGAGAGAGCTACAGTACAGAAATGCAGAGTTAAAAAGCCTGCATGAGACCAAAACATGCTTCTTTACACTCACCACTGTATGAGGGAGTAGGGGAAAAAAAGCAGTCTCAGGTGACAACCTAGCCTGGTTTGTAACCTACACCTTTCAAAAATGACTAAGTGAAGTTATACAGTGCTTTTTTAAGAGGTCTGAAATGGGAAAGAAGACTTCCAGAAGGATTCTTTGCAGTGTGCAGATCTGTTCAAGAGCTTCTGGTGTGTGAAGAAAGGGGCACAGTGTGCTACAAACACAATGGGGATAGTATTTTCTAAAATGTCACAAGCAATAAAAACTTGTGGTATCCTGCCTGGGGCTAGCTATAAATAGCAGAAAGCACCTCCAAGTTCAAAGCACCCATTTTCAGAATGAAATGTCTTTAACCAGGTGCTTAAATAGCCATATTTTAAGGTGGTAAGTGCTTGCTGTCTTCAGCAGTCTGCACTGACATAGGAGGAACATGGCATCTCTAAAAACTTGCTGTGGTACAGCAGCAACTTCAAAATATCCACCTAGTCTTGAATACACTAGACCAGGTACCTGAAATGTTCACATTCGTCCATTTTAGAACTATAAACACAGTATTTTAAGCATGCCTATAATTTACAGGTGTTTGTTGAAAGGGGAGAAATATGGAGTCACAAAGCCACAACAACTTCTGTGTGAAACTAGAATTTTACACAGGTAGGTACACCTGCCTAGGAGCTTGTGTGTGCATGATGCCACCACACAAGCAAGCTTCATATAAATAAAGAGGTTAATGTTTGGTGTTGTTTGACAAAAAAACCTTACAATTGGGAGAGTGAACTGCTACCTATATATTTTGTATTAATTTGACCCACTGGGCAAGAACAGAAAGAAAACCGAGAGTATCAAAGCACTTGGCAGTAGCTTCACCTGGAGCAGAAACTGAGCAAAGCTGAGCTTTTCAAACAGTTCTTTCTAATCCGTCTTACAGATCTTCTACATCTCCATTGGTCTCAAGACTTTACACTAACAGTCTCAATCCTACTGCAGAGTGAAGTGCTTCCCACTTTTCCCGGTTTTGCTAACACATATGCACGTGGAAGAAAGAGAGGGGCAGTATCCTGCAAACAGAGTGTTTATTCCACATCAGTTATGCAGGTAACACCTTCCGAGAAGCACCAAAACATTTCTTCAGAGGCCCTTATTTATCATGCAGATGAAATTATGAAACTGCTTTTATCTGGGAGTTTCTACTGCTTCATCTGATCAACTAGAAACTTTTCATCTGCTACTGAGTTTAGAACCACCTCTCTGCTCATAATGGGGATGTGACTTTGTACTGGCAGGTGTCGTCACAACCAGAACCAGACCTTTTCAAGATAAACTAACCGCCCACCCAATCAACAATCTCTTTGCATCAACAGCAACTAGGATTTATTGAAATCATGGTGGAAACATAACATCCCTTAGGAAAAACAAGAGCCCAGCATCACCTCTCACAGAATTCGTATTTATTTGGTGGATCGCAAATCAGAACAGAAATCATCATAGATTTCTGTCACAGCTGAATTAACACTGAGTAAATTCTGAATTTAGTCAGAGTAAATTCTGATGCTGATTGAAGCTTGGAATGATGTATCATATAGGGTTCTTTTTTGCTTGTGCAACACACTGTAGGCTAAAATACAGGTTTCATTCAAACCCAGTGTGTAAAGCGTTTCTAACACCAGTGAAGCCAGCTAACACATTTGGTCTTCACAGCAGAATTACAGGAAAGATACCTATTCAGTGAGGGATCTTCTGCACTATATAGAGATCCTCAATGTATTTTAACTGGGTTAACAATGGAGGCTGTAAAAACTTGTGTTGCTGATCCAGAAGCACAGCACCCAGGGAGATGATCTTTGAACACTTTGTGTTAAAGCACACATGCACACACAAAGTTACACTAAGGTATTATGCCTGTATTTGAAATGTCTTAGAGACAGTGTATTTATTTCTTTTCCTCCTTTCCTTTCTTTCTCCTTTTCTCTTTAAATTCTTCTTCAAAAGTCTCCACTCAAAACTGCCACATTATACTTGACACTGAACTCACAGTGCCGTGAGCAGGGAGAGCATATACAGCCAGGTCTCTATCTACTCCAAATGCTGCTTCTTGTGTTTTTCAAAGAGAAGGTAAAGAGGGCAGAAAAACGGCACTAGTTAACAAAAGCCTAGGAATATTCAGACCGGAATGGGGTCTCAGAGATTAAGACCTGTTTCCAAGTGTGGCACTGATCAAGAATGAAGTACATACAACTTTCACTGAATGTCGGACTATGCTGCGCTGTAAAAGCAGCCTCAAAGCTGTCCTGTGTAGGTGACACCTGACCCTGTCAGAGTCCAAACAACAACAAAAAAAGCTGTCTCCCATTAAAACTCTTCCTAACACAAAAGCAAGTGGCAGCAGGTGTTGTGAAGGTTCCTGGCAGAGGAAGTGCTGGAGTGCCAGCAGTCTGAGCAGCAGTGATCCCTGTGCCCTGCTGTGTGCCACAGCGTCCCAGGCAATGTTGTATCCATGGCCAGAACCCCCACCAAACTCCAGGGCACTCAACTTCGTAGAGACACTGTTTAGAAACTCACCACACTGTCATGGTCACATCACTGCCTGCCACAGCCACCAATCCTCCTGGGCAACAGCGTTGCTCCAGGGAAAAGCTCAGGCAGTGCCATGCAGAACAGCACTGCTCCTCCTCGCCGGCAGCCTTCTGCAGCCCTGGGCTAAACCAAGCACTGCTCAGGGGATGAGCAGACGCAAGGAGCTGGTGCCTTACTCAGATTGTTTTAATAGTGTTACTTTTATGTACTGGAAATTAAAGCCAGAATGCTGCTTTTAACCCCTGCTTCGGCCAACAGTGAGAACTGGAAAATATATTTTTAGTGCCAGTGTAGAGGCCCGGATTATTTTGAATAAATCCTAGGGGTAAAATACTGAATATCTATGTTTGTAATGCTAGTTTCCGTTGGAAAGTTCTATTTAAGAACTGAATCAATTTAAAATGTTTTCCTTTTGGGCAAGGAGAAGGGGGGTAAAAAAAGAAGTAGGTGGAGATTAATTTACACTCCTTTAGAGCAAGCAGAAGAACAACTAGCTGGTAGTGTTTTCTCTCTCTCAACCTATACACATGCTTTTTGTCATTTAGCAGAAATTAGAATTTGGTTCAAGTTCCTGCAAGCAAGGGAAAAAGAGTCTCACATATTTTCTGAAGTGATCCTACTTCTTTGCTATGCTGACTTTAAAGCTCTGAGAAATCTGGGTTGAAGACTTACTTTTTAAAAAAGCAGGTATACACAACAAGGGACACTGAACTCTTTATCCACTGTTTTCGTTGGCTACATAGTAATGTAAGATTTGTTTACTTTAATGATTGTGCGAAATACAGTAGCTGTAAAGTTTCAGAAGTATTTGGTTTTCCTCCAGCAATTTAGGGCTTCTATAGAGTGTTAAACCAAGAATGCCACTGGTCATCAAACACGAGGGCAGTACGGCTCAGTTACTGGAACACGATCACGGTATCAAACAGATATTTCACTGTAAAAGCAAGAAAACAGCTAACTCCTCCACTTCAGGGGAGCTTCCACGGGATTTGTTAGAATGTCAACACTGTTCAACTAAAACACCATGGAGGAAGCTGGTACCGATTTCCAGCCAAATAGCACACTCCAACCCTTTCTTCCCAAGCCAGAAATATTATACACAGCACTTCTGGGAAACAGAACTGCTTTCCTTTAAATTATACTTCAACAGGATAGGGATTTCATAAGTTTAATTGGATTTCTGCACAACCTCCTTCCAGTATCAATGGTTTAAAATATCTTGCTGGCTTATACATCACAAAATATATTTTTAAGTTCTTGAGCTCTTAATATGTATCCATTCTCCAGTTTTAAAAAAATACATTTGTGGAGCATGAGAATGAGACTTGTATTTAAGCACAGAAATTTTAAGCTCTGTTTAGATTGGAAGGTCTTTTAAAGAAAGCACGCAGCAAGAGATAAGGGAATTTAACCTGAAAGGAGACTATTCTGCTTCCAAAGTGCCTGTTTGTTCTAAAAAAACTATTCACAATGCTGTGAGATTACAAGGATGTCAAAAAGACATTTAGACGTTCACATATAACATGCTAGGCTAACCAGCCACTTCAACAGATAAAATCTCCCCCAGCAGATCCCATGGTTCGGGTTTCTTATCAACACCACAAAGGAGTGGTCTGGACCAGTAAAGTACACACACTGTGTTGCCTCTTCTCCCTTTAATTTATCTTCTGGTTCAGTTGTGTGAAAACGCACCAACTGCTTTCCTAACATTTAATTCTAGTTGCTGGCAGTGACCCTCGTGGCGATGCTTATTTGGGTAAGGCACAGTGCCACCAGTGGGGGGGAGACGGTCATTTTGAAGACACCCTCTATCTTCAACACACAGCCACTGTTCAAGAACCTGTCTCTGTTTAAAATTGTCTGGAAAAAACAAGTCATTGACAGACTCCATTATTAAGGAATCTCCCCATTAACAAGAAAATAAGCTTCCTTATTTCACCAAAGAGTTTCAGGACTTTAATTCTGCAATTCACTGCCAGGACAGCTTTCTTAAAAAGTAAAGTTGTAAACAGCAAGGACTGGATTTTCAAACCTGAAGTTAGGTAACTCTATTGGTATGCAGAAATCCAAATACAGATATTACACCAGCCAATGCTGCAACTTCATTTGTTTCCTATCAGAGATTTCTGTCAGAGCAGCGAGTTTGGAGCTTCCTTAAGGAATAACAACTAGTATACTTTTCAGAGACTCCAAAATTACAACACTTGATTACAGCTCATAAGGGTATAAAAGCATAAAGACAGCATCCTCCCCCTGCCCTCCAGTCTTGCCATCATTTTAATATTTCTTGTGCTTATTATGGAACTATTTCTAGTGGCAAGCGGTTGGCCTTAAAAAATATTCAGGTAGGTGTGATAATAAATTGTGGCAGGCAAAGTAGAAGTTTCTGTACCAAAACTGCACCAGTTATGTACATAACCTTTATCATTTTCAGCTTTAAAATAGATAATTAGAAAAATTTATGTAATCTCAAAGCTTTCTGGTGCATTTGTTTTCAAAATTTTCACACGTAAACATCAATTGTCCTAATTTCCTGACAAGTCATAGCCTCAAATATTAGAAAAAAAACCCGAAAAACAAATGAAATGTTTTTTCTGTTTTAGTTTGCTTGAAATAGTGTTTCTCTAGCTCACAGTGCCATGGTTTTAAACTCGGACTGTGTGACTGGACCTGAAAGTAGTTACTGGGGTGTATGTCTGCAAGCATTCAGAAGGTTTGTGCTCCCAACATTTACCCAAAATCAGATCTTCTTTCTCTTACTGACTAAGTCTAAGTGCTGTAGTCATCATTAAAAGCAGCGTCTTGGTTTGTGTTTGGGGTTTTTTTTGAGAAAAAACTGAAAGCTGGATTTTTAAAATAAATAATCCCTCGGGTGTTTAAAAGATCTTTAGTGCACTAAAATTCTCAGTTGTCCAAAATGGAGATGGATGAGAGGGCTGACAGCAAGCCAGGTATAGCCAGCTTATTCTGTGAGTGACAGAACAAATTTAGTCCTTGAAACATCCGTCCACAAATTAATGAGCAACATATGCTGCACACTTTTAAATGCAATTAAGTTTCTGCCTACTATAGTAGTGGCTAAAGGGGCACCATTAAATACTACTTCACAATGAAACAGCATTTTAAGGAATTTTCTAACACAGAGCTTTGAGCTCAGCACAAAGTCCGATCACTGATAAATGAAGCATGAGCAGGAATAAAAGATAACTCACTGGTGATCAAAGAGGACAGTGAAAAGAATTCACTTTCTGACTACAGAGGTGCAGAAAGCATTACCTTCTCAGCACTCCCACCAGGGCTAGAAGCACACTTATTTTGCTAAGTGTTGTCTTACGCAGTTCAAGGATTAGTGGGGAATCTTGACTGCCCTGTGCAATGGTTTATTTTCTTTCTGGTATAACATTCTGTCTTAACAGAGGTGGTCTCTCTTCAAGGAGATATGCAAACACAGAGGAAAGGAATTTTTTTTAAGTAGGTTTATAAGAAATCCATGCCATTTGGGGTGCGCGGCTGTGTCTACACATCCTGTGCTGAAGAACACATTTCCTCACCTATGCCTGTGGTACAAGAACTGCTCTTTAGCTCTCTTACCAATAACACTGGCTTTTGTACAGTCAGATAAGAGGTGCTCTTAAACTGGAATTTATTAAACACATACTGTAGACTTCCAGATTTCCATCTACTGTATGCACACACACACACCAAAAGAAAAAAAAAATTAAAGCAACACATTAAAGGTATTTTCACTCAAAGCAAAGCACTGTACACTTGCCAATATCAAAGGTTTTAATATGTCCTTTATCAGAGTTGTTAGAGTTCCCTGAATATAAATAATGCAGCCTGACAGGACAGGAATGCTGCTACCAAGATACTCAGACTAAACTAGGACATTACTTAAATGTTTCTAATCTTTCACCAATGGGAGGTGCAGGTCATCTAACAAACAAGCAACACTGCTTGTGTTCCCTGCCTGGAACCAGGAGTCAATCGTCCCAGTCAAGCCTCAGAAATTAATTACAATGAGGAATGTCTGATCAAATAATGGAAAGTTTTAATCACTGGCAATTGCTGTGAATCTTGGGACTATATTAGCCTATGTAGGGCGGTCTCAAAATGAACTATATTTAAAGCCGGTCTCTTAGGTCAACAGTTTCTTTATCAAGAATCAAATATCCTGGAACTGAAGTTTAATCCTCTCAGGGAGCAATTGACAGAAACAACAGTTCTTTTAAGCTTTCATGCTTAGAGGGACTTTCTAGGCTTTTAATCAAAAAGAAAATATTAGGCTTTTCTTTTCAATATGTCTAAAATATAACAGGAATACCTGACACCTTGGAATTTAATTCCTGCTTCATAGAAGTTGTACACTGGATGCCAGTGAGAACGATCGGTAACATTTAAATAAAATCTAGGTTTATGCTGCTAAGATTTCAACCTCTTTTGAGCAACACATTCAAACGCTTCCCATTCAGCTTCTGACTGCAGATAAAGAACCAGATCAATTATTCCCAAGGCCTGCGATCATTCATGAAGTGTTCGAAAAAAATGCATTATTTTCCCTTAAACTGTGGTTTGCACAGGAAAATAATGTACTTCCATTTCTCACACAGGCAACTAATGGATTTAGCAGAATTCATAAATAAAAGATACTAACATACCCTTCAGCAGTGTCTAGCATCACTGCACTCTAATGCACTTTGTCAACAGTTTTATTTAACTCTCTTCCAACTTTTCCTTACGGTCTCTATCAATGATGGCATTTACTGACAGCTCCTTAAAGTGTAATCTACGCAACTGACCCATTTAACAGGTCAAAGAAGCTGATCTGCACAGAAGTATTACTTAATTGCTGTTTTCACGATTTCAGGATGAGGTTTGCTATGGCTGCAACCATGAGCAAGGCAGAGTCTTTAAGGGCCTCCATTCCTCATTTGCGCACCGTGAAAGAAATCCCTCATCAGAGTCTAGACATGATTTGAGTTCCTACACGTTTTCCCAAAGTGTTTTTCTTCCAGCAGGAGCCCAACTACCAGTTGTCTTCCCTTCTGAACCAGGGGCATCCTGAATTCCCGGGCAAATGGCACCACCCTTAACAAGTGTCCCTACACAGGTATGGTGAACTGAGCGCGCCAAGTCCCGGGGACTGCTGAAATCTACTGCTTACAACTGGTTCTAATTCTGATGTACCATCAGTCTAATTCAGGATCTATTGAGGCAGAGATCTAAAATAAAATAAAACGCTTAACACCTTGAGGAACCACACAAGTCAGCAGCTGCTCCATGCCTATATAAACATTTGAAATAACCAGAGACAGTGGAAGTATTTTGAGCGCATCTCATTTGAGAAATGCCATTTCTCTTGAGTTATCTCGGCTTCCACTTCCCATCACCAAATACAAGCTAGATCTATAGATAGAGATGAAATAGTTCTGCAGTTAATGCTAGAAACTATTAATGGCAAGCCCACCATGTGACCAGAGAACATGTCCGTACAAAGACTCTGTATACGGAAAACCAGTATGCAGCTGGAAAATGTCCACAATGTGCGTGCCTTGATGTGTTCAAAACAATCACAGATTTTTCTCTTAAAAACATACACAATTCTGAAGTGTGCAGCTGCTCACAGAAATAGTTAACCCCCCCTCCCCCCCGACCCTGTAGCCAGCTGCTGTGCAGCATTACAGGTAGGGTACAGGTATGGCATTTCAGGTGCCTGCACGGCCAACAGTCAACATACACAATCCAAATGTTTGGCATATAAAGAAATCTAAAAGGATACATTATAGGACCACTGTTTCTAAATGATTACTTAATATATATGTAAATATTCGGATGTCCAAAGAAGAACTGAATTAAGTTTATCTGCAATACGCAAGTAACTGCCTTCCCCTGAGATTTGGCATGTTTCAATTTAGACATACAGCTGTTTTGCCAGAGCTTTCAGGTGGCTTTGCTGCTGAACAGCCCACGATAAATGCACAACCCCCTCACACATTAGATACCGCAGTTGCACAACGCCGGGTACAAAACTGAACTTGTTCCATGACGAACAGGTAATATTATTTTAAAAGAAACTCCCTGCTTCAAAAGGTCAAAAATCCAACCCGTTTCGAAAGATGTTCCAATAGGTACTTTAAAATACTGAGTAACATTTTATCTGTTTCAGAAGTAACTAACATCAGAATCAGGTACTATACTGAAGTGTTTTAAGATATTAAAATGTACCACACATCTGTGCCAGAACTGCATGAAAATGGACAAAAAGTGTTCTGTATCTTTTCAACACTCGAACCTTTGTTCATGTTCTGTTTTGGAGATACCAGTTTACCAACTAAAATTTATTTCATCATGAACAAATGCTAAAGCATTACATAGAGAAAGAAAAAGGTGTGCCTGCTTCAACAACCAGTACAAATACATAACCCTATCTTAGCTTTTAACAGGAATACTGGACTCCTGATCAACAGCAAGAGTCCAATGTAACTACATTAAACCAGCATAACTATATCACTTTATGCCACTTGACTTGGTGTAAGGTGAACAGCTTGAGAACACCAAAGAATAAAGAAAAAAAAAAGGTATTTTCCTCTTGCTAATTTCTTATAGTTTTGTTTAGATGTAATTTATAAAATCACTGTGCATTCACATCTGAACGGAAAAAAAAAAATAGACTACACCCTACATTCTATCTATCAAAAGTAACATTTCCCTTAGGTTTCTTCTCAAAGAATATCTACTAGACCCTTTCAGAAGAGAAAGGCTGCTAAATAAATACTGTGAAAAGGCTGAGATTTTCCAATACAAAGGGAAAACTATGAGGTCTGTCTTAACTTTTAACGGCAGACAAACTTTGCTGCAGGCTCTTTTATTTTAAGATGACAGATTGCTGAGAAGGGCAGGGACTGCTTGGGATGAGAGAGACTGCAGCCAATTTTAAAAGGTATTGTTAAGAAACTAAGAATAAGGAGAGAACAACTTCAGTGGTCCATGATTACTAAAGAACGGGTTTAGCCAGATAAACAGGTCTGCTATCCCTGAAGGGATTTGAAAGAATATCACACACAACTTTATTAAAACTGCTTACGTGACATTTGCTTTAGACTTTGAAGGTAAAAGCTTCACAGAGTCCTTTAAAAATGTTTTAAAACTAAAAAATCAAAACTTATTAGTGCTGTATGAATTCACAGTTCTGGGGCCATGGGATGAACAGAGGCATATCCTCTAATTTAGCCGTCGGCATCAATCCCTTCGGAGATCAATAACAAGACCCCTTGCACTCTTGGGAAAGGCTGAGCAACTTCACAAGTTTCCCTGAGTTTGCATCCCTTTACTTTAGCAACCCTTAATCAATCAAACATTAAGTCAGAGATATGGCTCTTAAAACAGACTTCAACCCTATGTTGAGGCAGAGATCAGGATCACTGCTGGAAATCTTCAAGTATGAAGTGAATATTCAGGAGAGTTAAACTAATCCAAACTCTGAAATACAGCAGGTAACAGGATAGGGACTCACATTCTTGCATGTAATGCACTCTTTAGACAGTTTATCCCTTCATTCACCTCCCCAGAAGACCCTTTGTATTACAGACCTGCTTAAGTTCACCAGATTTTTATCTAAAACAACATTCTTGTTTCCATGAATACATCAGCTCCTCTGACCTCTGCACATTTATCCACATTTCTAGGTAAAAAAGTGAAGGCAACAATAAACATTAGTGACCCTAAGCAATATATGCTAGCAATGAGGTATGTATTCCTATGCATACAAGAACTAACTTTGTAAGCCCTGAAGTCATTAATACTCAAGGTACAGAAAAACATAAATTGATTTAAAAAAGGAAAAGCATTCATTTCAAATGCTAACTATGTAGCGTTAATGTTTAGACTAAAGCTTTGCTTTTATCTCTCTTCCTAGTTATTTTGTAATAGCAATCAAGATATTTAAAACTGGTATTTAGTTCCTGGCTGAAGTGCGCAAGGGGAAATCATACACCTAAATTTACAGATTATTTATTAAACAGGGATTCTACTCTCTGACACTACTCAGATTTACAGCCTCATGAAAATATTCTTTTCTTACTAAACTTACTGCTAGCAAGCAAGGAGTGATTCTACATTAAGAATATTTTTAACAGTGTTGGTGTTTAGCCTGTCACTTATGCAAAACAGTAATCTTCTACTTGCTTTTAATTTTTCACTGTACAACACAGGTAGCTTTCATTTCTGAAAACAAGATTTCCATAGTAACACTTAGCCTGGGCATACTCAAGTTCTTCAAAATAATCTAACAATCCATTTGTAATAGCTGCCGAACAGAAGGCCTTGTTTCCACAGAGATAGTGAAACATTTTGTTAGACCAAAGCTCAGGACAAGTTTTCATTAGGTGAAAACTCACTCCATGAGCGGCACAGCTGTAGCGCTGACAGTCTGCTTCAGTAAGAAAGCTGCTTGCACTGTGACTCGTATTTTGCTCTGATTCTAAGCCCACGTATAAAAGATTCGGGGTTCACACTCACTTCTAAAAACAGAGTCACAGTCCTTTCGTTTCATTTCTTTACAAAATCATTCATGTGTTTTTCACTGACTTAGCACGAGTAGCTCTGTACCAAGATCCCAACAAAGAACTGTCCTAAACAGTTTCAGGCATGCTGGTGGTGAGCAATGTTTTTTTCCTTCTCGCCCTCTCTCCTTCGTCCCCCTGCCTCAGCAGGTGAACACTTGGGAAGAACATCTGGGGCAGTTCCACCTCCCAACCACTGTCCTCAGCACTCACAGCTCCTGTGCCCACACACAACCAACACCGTCCCCAGCTCCACTCCTCGCAGGCCCAGGAACAGGGACTGCCTCTGTAGTTGCCAGCAGAGTTTGATCAGGGTACAAAAAACAACTGTGACACACTGACACTTTTAATTTTCTTCATTTTAATGTCTTTCCCTGACAGAACAAAAGTTTTAAAAAATAGAGATTATGTCCTTTTTTTAAAAAAATAAACATGGACAGCACCACTTGCCTTTCAAAAAAAAAATAAAGTCCACTTAATGCCAAGGACGAAGTAAATGGACATATCTTGGGAGTTTTCATGATTGTGAAAAAGTCTAAGATTAAATAATCCTAAAAGGTCAGAAAGAAAGTCCAAGCTAGAAAATTCTATCTACTCAGATAAATCTTCAAAAGTAGAACATCTTTACTACGTTTAATTCACTCTTCAGGGAGGAAAAAAGATTTTTTTTTTTAACACTTTAATGGCACTTTAGACTGAAAGTTTCCATCTACTTTATTGTCAGCTATTTTGAGTTCCACTGAGGTTTAACAAAACTGCACTAATAAAACAAATTTTACTTCTCTCTGACCAATCCTCAAATATTTTGAAGCTGAATTGCCAGTCTGTCCACACCACCCTAGAGAAAACAGGGAGAAGCTGGCAGACCCAGCGTGCTTGCTTTGTCAGAAAACGCGTCAGGCACGGATGAGCGAGAGACAGCAAGAGAAGGAATACATACATACCTGTGTGAGTTCTCAGGTGCGCTTTTAAGTGAGAAGACTTTGTATAAACTTTTGTGCAGCCTAAACAAAACAAAACAAATGAAAAAAAAAACAAAGCAAAGAGGTTCAGTAGGAAGAACAGAAACATTCCACACTGTGTTTAAACTTTCTCATTCAGGGCTGGGGTACTACCTGGACACACTCAAGTTTACTATTTTCTGGCATAATTTTTGCCACTTAGAAGCAAAATTTTATACAGTACACTCCTAGAGACAAAGAACAGAGATGCTTTACACAGAAAAGAGGAAAAACCTGTATGCTTCTGGTTGACTTACTGCTTTGTAAAGTAGTATATAGGCCAATAGCTGCTACAATCTATGTACGGTAACACCTGCCAGGTGTAAATCAACAACTTAGCAGGAGCAGATTATTTTTTTTAAATTTCCAAGAGGACCTGATCAAGCCAGACCCTATGCAATCGTGACCCAGGGCTCAACACAACTCTTCCACTGGGCATTTACTGTACGGCGCACAAATGGGCGGCATGGCACCAAGAGATGGTAAAGGGGGAGCAGCAATTTCTCTCTGCGCTACAATGGGTGTGCACGCCTTGTATCTGGGACCACATACTATATGGAGGCACACTTTACAGTCAAGTCCCTCTTCCCCTTCAGTGCAGGAGGCAACCCATCTGCGGACAATTTGCAAAGATGGTTTTAATGGATTTATGTGGGCAGCCAAATCTCCTGTTCCTTACAGGGAAGACTGGCCGTGGCCTTGGCTACTGGACAAACTGAGCCTCTGATCCATCATGAGTACTGGACAGTCACACTGATTTACACTAGCAAAGGCCAAAGTTTTTAGTTTTTGTTTTCTACAGAGCCCATATTTTGTAACACAGTAAAATGAGCCCAAGAGAATGACAAAAAGAGTATATGACATAAAGAGTACCTATTATTTAAAGAATGTGAGAGTCTTTCACTCAAAATAAAACACCGACAAAACCAAATTCTACTTAGACAAACTATTTGGTTCTCCCTAGGTGTAGACCACAGCTAAAGAAAGTAACTTATACCTCATCCATGATTATTCACACCTTTTTTTTATTTTTATTGCAAGAGCCGGGATTTTCTGGCACAGATTACTTACCTGGATAGTCACAGTAGTGGATACGTCTCTTCTCCAAATCTGGGTTACTTCTCCTGTTGTATCTGACAGGTTGGATGTTCTGGGGGGTTATGGGCAGAGTTGCTGGTAAATTCGGGTTGTGAATCGCCAGCTTGGAAGCTATAGTTGCGGCGTATGATGGAGGAGGGGTTAAATTCTGCAGCATCTCTGCTTGTCTGTCTGGACTTCCAGGCTCTGAGCTTGGGGGTGAAGGAGGGAAGTAAGTGGCCTGCTGCTGCAGGAACTGGTTTGGCATGGTGTAGGTACAGGGGGGCATGCCCTGGAACTGTTTCATTGCAGTCTGTGGAACAGCTGAGGAGAGTGTGTTAAGGCCTGCCATGGCTGAGGGCATGGAGACATTGTTAAGGGAGTCCATCACGGCTGCCTGAGGAGTGGTGCTGGGCATGTCTAAATCCGGTGAGCTCAAGAGCTGATACAACTGGCCTTGCTGGGGCGTGATGGAAAGATGGACATCTGGAGTAGGAAGCTCCTGCTTGATGAAAATGTTGTTCACATCAGGAGTTTGGTGGGAGCTGAAGATGCTGGTAAATTCTGGGAGGGCCTGAGTGGGGGCAGGGGCAGGAGCAGTAGTTTCATTCTGGTGACTGAAGATGGTGACCGGCTCTGTCTTGATGTGAGTTACACAGGGTCGCTGAGATTTGTACAGGCCAGTTCTCAGGTGGCTGATGTCAGGCAGGAAGACGTTCATGTTGATGCTGTAAGGCAACCCTTCGCTGTCAGTGAAAAACTGGTCTACAACCGAGGCACTGTCTCTTCTGTATTTCTTATGTTCAGGGATGACGGGGACGGGCGGGAGCTGAGGTGCCAGGTATTTCTCCATTTCACATCTCGTCTACAAAGACAAAACAGATCATAATCCACATGATTTGCTGCCATCTAAGAAAAATTACGGCATCCAAGTCGTGAGGTTTTACAAATAAAAGGCAATACTGTTCATCCAGCCACAAGACACCTACAGAGGAAGTTATGAACGCTCGCACTAATGAAAACCTGCTTGATTTTACCATCAGCACATTGATCAACATCATCAAGGACAAGGAGATAAAGTCACGGTACAAAGCGTTCACACATTAAGACAGATCTGATGTTTCAGCATACACAAACTTTTCATCTTTTATGCCTAAAAGACAGAGCAAGGCGCAGAAGTGACAGGCGATGTGCCTAATCTGCAGATCTGCTGCTCTGGAATTCACTGCTCCAGCAGGGTGACTGCCTATCTGTTTCACCCGCTTCTCTTTGAAATGCTAACTGTAAAAGCCACATCCTCAGCTGAGTATTTGAATACTAATAATACTTCAAATAATGTTTATATATACATATATATATTCCATGCTTCCATGATTTTTCATCCCTACAAAAACGGCATTTAATTAGAAACACAACACTGAAGTGTAAAGTTATTAATAATATCGAACAAAACAGAGACGAGTTGACTACATCAGAGTACTCTTTGTGTAAAGCGTCTCCAGGACTACACTTAAACCAATAATAATCTATGCAGTGTATAATTGTCTAATGGCGTGATAAACATGTCCCTATCCATGCCTCGGTTCTCGGAGAGGTCTTTAATTACTGGAGAATCATCCTCTTAGCACAGTAGTGTGAGGGAATCCGTGGGTGGCTGGAGCCCTATACATTACTGGTGTACAGTCATCGGCAAAACATTTATCATGCACTCTCCAGTGGGCAAATGCTACATTCCCCCCTGCCCTGTCAAGAGAGTGCTCATACCAGACCCGTTTAGCACCCCGCAAGCGAAAGCAGCTGACAAACAGCAACTCTGCCCGAAAGTGGATTTTAGGACCTTTCTTCAAAGACCCCCGGTAAACACCACAAACAAACACAGCCGCCTTCCCGTCCCTTTGATCTGGATCTGCCCCGACATGCCAGGCTACTTTTTCCAGCTCTTGTTTACGAGTCGAGGGCAGCTCGCTTTGAAGACGGGGAGTTATTTACTCCTTAGGGAAGACACCACCGAAAGGCAGCGCCCGACAGAGCGCTGCCCGGCACCGGGGTTCCCTCCCCGCCGAGCCGGGCCACGCCGGTGCCTCGCAGGGCGCGGGGAGCCGCCCCTGGAGCGGCACCGTCAGCGGGCTGGAGCCTGGCTGCGGTTGGCACCTTCCCGCTTTTAGCTCCTCCAGCTGTTTGCCTGCGGATCCGCTCCCAAACAGCGTCCTGGGACAAGCACAAAGTCCTGGGAAGTCCCCCCCTTACCAGTGAGTCGTTGCTCTGCCCCCCCGCCCCCCGAACATGACTCCTTGCGTGGGCGAGGAGGACAGGCGGCCGCTCTAATTCTGCCGCCGGGCAAGTGCGAAGGCAGCAGCTGTAGCTTTCAACACACCCGCGGGGGCAGCCCCGCTCCCCCCGCCGCCCCGGCCGCTGCCTCCGGAGCTCGCGCCCCGCCTCGGCCGCCCGGCCGCGCACCGCCGGCGGGAACAGGGGAGCGCTCCCCGCTCCGCGGCGCTCCGCATAGGCGGGATGGGGCGGCGTGACCGCTCTACCGCACACACACACAGACCCGCACACACTCCGCCGCTGCCGCCACAGCCCCGGACTTCGGTGTCCACCGCCCTCGCCCGGCCCCACCCAGTCCCGCCCGCTCCGCAGCGGCCGCTCCCGCCGGGGAGAGTCGC
This sequence comes from Cyanoderma ruficeps, assembly GCA_008694505.1. NCBI lineage: Eukaryota > Metazoa > Chordata > Aves > Passeriformes > Timaliidae > Cyanoderma > Cyanoderma ruficeps. The sequence continues at coordinate 1,501,695 of VZDJ01007754.1, read as the reverse complement.
GGTGGCCGGGGAGCTGTGCGGACACCGAGTGCAGTGTAGTGAGCGGTGCCCGCTGCCTACCTGCACCATCTCCTCCGCCGGCAGGTTCCCGCCGCCGCCCCCGCCGCCGCCTCCCGGGTGCTGCTGCTGCTGCGGCGGCGGCGGCTGCTGCTGCTTCAGGTCGTCTCCGGGGAAGATCACTGCTTCCCGGGCCCCCAGCACGGGCTTCAACTGCGCGAACACCGGCTCCTCGGGCTGCTGCACGGGCCCCAGGCGGGCGCTCATGGTCAACACCCTGGTGGCCATGGGGCTGGCGGCGGGCGCGGCTCGGAAGGGCTGCCCGCCCCGGCGCAGGGCGAGTGACCCGCGGGCGGCTCCGGGCGGGCGGTGGCTACTCGTGCGCTCACTCCCCAGGAGCACCAGCCCAGAGCGCATCCACTCCCGTATCGTCAATGCCTCCGCCCGTACCTGGCCGCGGGTATCCACTCGGTGACACACGCCCGCCTCTATTTCACCCTACTCCGCCCCCGGCCCCCCCCATACCCCACCCAGCCCGGAGAGGGGGCCGGCCCTGCCGCCCGCCCTGCCTACGGGGAGTGCGGGCCGCTCCTCCCCGCCGCCCCGTCCGGCCCGGCCCGGTCCGGTGCGGTCCGGAGCGGTCCGGCCCTGCCCCGAAACGGCGGCACCGGCGAGCGCGGCTGTGGTGGCGGAGCGGTCCCGGTCCCGGTCCCGATCCTGGTGCCGGTGCCGGTGCCAGCCCCGGCGGGGCGGTACCGCCCGGCCAGCGGCCGGGTGCGCTGCCCGGCGCAGAGTCCTCGGAAAGGAGCGGCCGGCGCGGCGCTCGCCCCGGAGTGGAAGCGGGTTTTCAGCAAGTGCGGCGCTCCGCCGGGCTTCTCTCGTGCTTTTACTATTATTTATAGTCTTGTAAAGAAGCGCTGCTAATGTGGGCACTTTAAAACAACTGACTTGACCTACCTTTCATGTTTAAAAAGGTTTTAAAGGCAGTCGTTCAGATTTATTATTTTTTGTCCTGAAGGCAACTCGTACTCGAAACCTGCTGCTAATAATTATCTGCCCGGCAGTACACATCCACTCGCCCCCCCCGGTACACTGTGAAAATAAAGTTTTTCAGCATTTTACAGAAATAGCGCAGAGGACAAGGAAGACGGGTAGAGGAAAAGAGGTAGCGACAATTGAATCTTCTCTTTCCTCCTTCCCTCNCCCCCGAAATGAGGCAAGTTTCTATTTACTTGTTTTGAGGTGTGGTTTCGACGCAAAGCATATTTCCCCGTAGACACAGGACGGTGAGCTAAGCTACCGCATGTTTCGCTGAAGCAGAAAAAGAAGGGGCGCCGTCCTTTCGTGCAACACCGACCGGCTCACGTCGTATGGAGAAAGTACAGCATGTAGTGGAGCTTTGGAAAAAGCACAAACTTTCCACCTTTCTCCCAGCCCTGTCAGTTCTGCGCCTTCGGTTTGCAGGGAGAGAGTCTGGGAATCCACAGAAATGTTGGCAACCTCCCCCTTCCCGTATTTATCCCCTATCATTTACAGACAAGGTTCTTTTTTAAAACTTAGAAAAAGCAATTTTTTTTTCCTGGTCAACCTGGCACTCTTCCCCTTTGCCGCCCAGTCCACAGCGAGTAGGATGTCTCAGAGTCTGCATGCAGAAAGCTAATTACGGAACCAGGGAAGAGCTCAGCATAACATTTCTTTACACGAACTGTCTGTTTAGCAATATGTAACCTCTTGATGCTTTATTACTAACGTCGATCTGGCTACTCCCGTCAGTGCAGCATTTAAAGCCGTGCGGGCTCATTTCCATCCGACACTAACACGTATTCCCGTTTAGGGAACACGCAACTTCAGTGTCCTTTACTGAAGACTCATGGGTGGCATTTCTTTCCCCACTCAAGCCTAGGAACAGGTGTTTTAATCATCAGATTTTTAAATCATGTCTTGTTTTTGTGTGAATGCCCTTCACATAACCCTAGTTTAGGGTTAAACTTCAAACTATGCTTTTTGAATATCCGACATGTCCCTTATGTCAATCCTGTTAGGCTTCAAATTATGGTTTTGACCATCTGAAATTTAATATAATCTGCTCTCTATCAGCTTTAAAAGTACAAAACTAGCGATGTTAAACTTCTGCTGTCTGGGAACTAATTCTTATAGATCAGGCACAACATAGGACTAGGCAGCATCTGATGTTGTGTGTGTACTGATAACTTTCAGATATTTATATGAATCCTGTGGCTGTAGTAACTGAAGTGTTTCTGAGACTTGCATACCTTCTTTGCATGTTTTATCTGTATTTGATTAAATTAATGATAAACAGATAATTTCAAAAGTTTTGTTTGTTTATTTGGGTTATTTTTGTTTCTTTTGCTTTGTTTTATATATATGCATTAATAAAGGGCCTGCCCTGGCAAAAGCTTTGGCGGGTTAATTAGAATGGTATCACAGAGTAAAGCTCTGTGTATACTTTAAACATTTTAAGAAGCATCTCTGAATGTGTTTTAATTTTTTAAGAAAGGATATAATTAGATCTGAACTGCAGATAAATCCAATCTTATCACCATGTTTTTGTGATACTGATGGTCTAGGTCCTACAGCCTTTTGTCAAGCAACAATCAGTGGAAGTTGACTAAAGACTGTATCATTTTTAAAGAGCAATTTTTTATTTTGAAAAGAGCAATTTTTTATTTTCTACTACCATTAACAATTAAACAGGAAAGTCAGATAGACTCTTGTTCCTGCTCAGGTTCACTGCTTATCTGACCTACATATTGCTGCACTATTTAGTTTACAGATTGTCTAAATGCACTTTTAGATCCAGACAGAAAAATTATTTGATAGACCATTTCAAGAATTCCCATTGTTACTAGATTTTACACTTCTTGGAACAAATAATTTTTATTTACAAATTTAAAGATAATAATAAGCAGCCAACTAATATTATCTCCTAAATTAAATTGAAATGAGAGTTTGTTCAGAATTAATCATCATAAAAAAAGAGTTCATAGCTATAATAATTTTGGAATGTTTCTGCTTCTTCACTGATTTTGCAGACTGTGGTAGAAGTGAATTTACACCTTAACAGATGAATTTGCAGCAGAAAACCAAGTAAGCTGTTTTCAACCCAGCACAGCCCTGTTTGTGTAAGTAAGACTTCAGGCAGACACATTTAGTAGTTTTGATAAGTGGTCATTCCTCTGCAGCACAAGACCTCGGGCATCTTCTAAAAATGACACTTCAGGATCCTTAGTTATTGTCCTGCAGAACAAAAAAAGGAGAAATAAGGCATTGATTGGTAAACACCTAGAGCTAGGTATGTGAAAGACACTTCTTAGTGTCCACGGTCAGTGCAAGAGAAGTGCAACTCTCTGCGCTCAAGAGCATTACCAGGTTCAGGGGAGAAGGGTTAAACTTTCTGAAACTATGTTAATGCTGCAGGTTCTGAGCGGGCAAAGATCCAGGCTTTCTAAATGAATGTAGACTCAATTACTTTGAACTCTCTTGTTCTGTACATTCCTATTCGCTTAGTAGTGCTATGCCCATTAGGGGAGACAGGAGAAAACAAGAACAAATGTCAAGTTCCAGGCGGTTGGGAGCTTGGCAGTGGAGGAGCAGAGCACTGCCTTGTGGGAGTGGGGTTGGGAGCAAAGGAGTTCAGCAGGGGGGCCAGGATGGAGACAGGGTCTCTGGTTTCCTAACTCCTCGCTCCACAGGACCCACCTGTTAGGAAAAGTTCTTGTGTCCTGCTGTCCCGCTGGGAGAAGTAGGGTCAGAGTTACAGGGACCTGCACATGTTGTTTGGAAGCATAGGGAAGAACTGGAAAGACATGGACAAGTTGTTTCATAATGATGAGGTGAGGGAAAACCAAGGACCTCAGCTGAACTAAGCCAGACCTGAAAGCCACAGGAAGATGTCTGATTATAATTTCAGGAGGTTTTAGCACATAGAGAGGCCTGTTCTGATTCAGCAAATACCCACCTCATTTTTTCACGTAAATTTACTGGAGAAGTGGCCATGAGCTTTCTTCTTGAAGAATACTAGCTGTCTGTACTTTTGGCCACTCATTAGACTCCATCTACCCAAGGGAAGAAATGGTTTCTCTTTTTACCTCTTAACTTTCAGAAGAGAGCCAGCACAATCCTTTTACTTTAAGAAAGTAATTATTTTTCTTGTGCTAACTTTCCTCTGAAGACAGGATTGCACCAGCCACGAGGTACCATCTTAACTCATGACAGGCTTTGCGAATGCCACTCGTGCTATATAATGCAGCACCACCACACCGAGGAATGTGGCAGGGTGACTTTCTGTTAAAGCAAATGTGGGAAATCATGAAATGCATCTGTTCCTGTGTACCTTTATGTCTTCTGTTTCAGGATTAGCTGACAGAGGTGTTCCCTTTGCTTATGAAAGGCAAGCCTGGTTCCCGTTTTTCATTCCACTTTACCAGAAATACTGTGACAGAACATATGGAGAGAAGGATATTCCTGCTGAAATAACAAAGGGCAGTCCTTAATTATTTCAGCCTGGCATTTGAGTAAAAACACATTTCATCTTGACTTCTTTCCCCTCTTGACATTTCAGTAGTCATCCCATTCCACTTCTGCTCTAGTGTGCAGAGCCTTACAATGAGGAAAATACCTCTAGCTCCCCTCGGACAAGGCTTTGTTTTGAAGAATTTACAGAAAATGAGATTTCAGTTTGCCAACTCCCCAGTATACTCTAGAGGACAGTTGTGTCAAACCTTCCCATTTCCAGTGGAATTCCTCAGGCTTTCTTTGCTGCTCTGCTGGGAGTGAAGTGTGTACCTTCCTGAACTAGCTTGGCATTTTTGTTAATGAAATTGAATTGGCACATCATATCAGGTAGAAACCTTCTCAACAGAGTGACTCCAGAATGGGATTTGACAGGTTTTTAGGATATAAAGACTATTACAAATCTGTAAAAAGAAATTATTCCTTTATTCTACAGACTCAGGGAGAGTCACCATTGCAAAATTTGGTACAGACTTTATAAAATGAGAGGTGTATGCAAGGTTTTACTTTGCACAGTTAAAAATTAAGCAAACTTAAAGTTATGTTTGAAGTTTGCTGAGATTACTAAAAGCACGCAGATGCAGTTGTACTTGTGGTTTGTTTTTATCCTTTAGCTAAACATATTTTTCTTCCATTGTAAGATGAGTAACTTAAAACAGCAGTGAAGGTTTGTGACAACTAAATAAAGGTATGTAAACTTACCCACAAACAACCCTTGAAAAAAACTTTTTGCAGCAACAGGTAAAGATCCTACCATGTCTGCATTTTCTGTGTTTTGACCTGAGTCAGTCTGCACTGTACAAAGCCTAATTACAGATTAATTATATAAATCTGTCTATGCAGAGGTCTGTTCAAGTATTTTCCCTCAAGTTTAACTTGAGCATGTGTGTATACACTTGCATGCATCAGTCTGATTTGCTATTTATCAAGGCCAGTGCTGACTTGGCGGAACAGATGTTTCAAGATGGAAACTTCAACTGCTCATTACTTGAATTCTTGGATTAAGAATCATCAACCTGTCTGGAGGGAAGAAAACATCTTACTCAGTAGCTAAACCCAATCTTTAGCCAGATTTTAAGAAGTCTTTACTTCAGGTAAACAGCCTCATTACTTACGTTTCAGGTACAGTTCAAATATTTTCAGCCCGTCTGATGAGAAAAAATAGAGAAAAATAATTTATTACCAGTTTGGGGTTTTTTTTGATCTTTCTATGTTCAGTGTCTGTCTGAACTCGAGGCTGTTTATTACAACAGGTCTTTTTGAGAACAACAGGTCATTGACTCAGCTTTAGGAGATGAGTCTTTCCTGTATTTTCATCCGTTGTCATACAGCTGCTCAGCTCTGACTTGTTGCACGGAAGGGCCAGAAATGACAACGACATGCTCCTTCAGCATGTCATTTAATTATTTATGTACTATTAGAGCAGATGGAAATCTCTACATGCGGGGTGATTAGACAAGATCAATTAACATGCTAATGTGCTTTAAAAATAACATTCACAGTTTTTGGAAAGGTGGTTTGCCCATTACTTGGAAGTTTCGTGGGAGCCATTACTATTCTTTACTTCCACCTCCCCTGTCCAACATGGAGACTGCCTGCTTTAAAAGAGCAAACGATGTTGGCAATGCTTGCTAGCAATAGGTGGTCATATGTGGTGTTTTAACTGCTTGAATATACAAGACAAACCCACATTTTTTACTACTAAAGAAAGCACTTTTTGGCTCCAGAATGTTTATGCTGAGGATCTGTTAACAAATGCTAACTGTAAAGCTACTCTAGTTGTGTATTTTGGCTGAAATCTCCTGATTAGTAGAGAGTGGTTTGGGTCTTGTGAAATACTGGTCTGCCAGGTGGGAGATGAAGCCTATACTGGCTTGGACGTGGCAGAGGGGATGGTCTGGCTGGACAACCTAGGAGGGCATTAAAGCAATGAGCTGCTAGGTTAACAATCCCTAGGAGCATAATGAGGTCGGGCAGTGAATGCTCATTTGGAACTAAATTGTGATGTGGAGAGAAAAAATAACTAAGAGATGTGGTCAGAAAAGATTCCTTCACTTCTTATGCTGTGTTCTCTCAAGTAGGGGAAGAAAGAATTAACTCCTTAATCAACTGCCTGTGAGGTGCTCAAAGAAGATTCTGGGGCCCCTAGAGGCCAGTATCTGCAGGGTACAGTGTGCAGCACACTGTGATTCTGGAGAAGTGCAGAGGCCCTGAGAGACAGCTTGGGCTATCCAGAGGAGCTAACGAGCCTGTGTGGTTATGTTCCCTGTGGGACCTGAACTGCCTCATTCAGAGAAGTGTAGAAACCTAAATTTCAGTGTGCCATGGAGCTCTGCCCTTAGGGGTGAGGCAGGAGAGTTCATGCTGTTAGTGCAAATGTCTGCATAAATCCTAAAGCTAAGCCATATCTGTACTCAGTCCTGTATCTAGGGTAGGGAAATTTTGCATTAGACAAAGCTGAAATAAACTGTAGGCTGAATGGAGTGAATGCAGTCCTGAAAGTCTACAATGCCATGGAAGTCAAAACACTTCTTCCCCAAACTAACAACCCCTTCCTTACCTTCTGCCTCTTTAGAGGGCATTTTTTTAAAGCAGTTATAATTATAGACACTCAACAGCTGGGAAAAGAACTAGTAACAGTAAATATAACTTTGATGGCAATTATTATGGAAAAATAACATGGAGAAAGAAAGATGCCTAAGAAGTCAGTGATCCACCTTGAAAAAAAAAACATTTAAAAAATGTCCTTGAAATGTATTAAGAACTCTAACAATTGTCTGGTTTTAGATAAATGATGTAGAATTGTTGATAAGCAAAGAGAAAAAAAAAACATGCTAGATATTTCTGTGCTGCATTTGGGGAAAGAGAAGGAAATATGTTTGTATCATATAATGACAAAATACTTTACATTTCAACACTAATTCAAGAGCATATTAAACCAGCTACTATTTTTGGTCCTAGATGAGCATGTCTGGAAAACTTCACACCAGGAATTTTAAAAGAGATGATCAGTGAGCTTTCAGGATTAATATTCAGTAATTGTTTGATGAGACATGTTCCAGAATTCTGTTAAGAAAGCTAGGGCTAGATCCAGTATTTAGAAAATGTAAATTAAATTATGTAACTAATTATGAACTTGCACTGTGACATTAATTTGAGCAGCTTAATGTGAAGAGTCAGTATGTGAATCTATTAAAATAGATAGTATTATTTGTCACTCAGTGTATGCTAATGAAAAACAAGATTTTGTTGAATTACCTTTGGATAAAGTTGGTCACAAAATGTAACAGTTTATTAAAACCACGTTTTTGCAAAGTATATCACTGGATTCAGCTCAGCATTTTTGACTGAAATTCCTAACTGACAAATCTCAACTTTTTTAAAATGGAATATTGCCAGGCTGGTGTATAAGGTCACATGCAGGGCCACTGATTAGTTTTTAACAACAAGCTGTTTGCCTTTCTAAAAGAAAACATAATAGTTGATCAATTTTATTGAGATTAAGTGTGGGGGAAAATAAATAATGAAGGTCGGAAATTTGCCTATTGGAACAACAAATTCCTTGGTGTGTGGGATGCTTCTAAACTATACATCTTTCAGTAGAGATACAAATGAAGGCATGAAAAGGTTCATGGCTTAATTATGGCTAGTCAGCTAGATTCCTCAGATGGCCAAGAAAGATGGGAATCTTAGGTGTCTAAACATCTAAGGTGAACCTTGTAGAGCTATTACACTAACTCACAGGGTTCTGTCACTGAAGTGCTCAATCTTTTTTGGCATCCACAGCTCAAGTTGGGCTGCAATCAGTCCCTCACACTTTAGCTGCTGAGCCTGCATGCACTTGCAGTGTCTGTTGGAATATTCCTTGTGTAGCCAGAGGAGAGAGCTGCGCCTCAAGATGGAAGCAGACACTGCTTCCTTTGGAACACCTGAATTTTGGATGGACCGTGCAGGAAACTGAAGTGCTCATTTTAAGAATGCAGGTTTCAGTCTCTGTGACCCCCTCCTTATGCCTCCTTTTACTTTTTGTTAAAAATAAATAATAATAATAATACCCCAAAATTGTATAATTATTTTAAAATTGGCACCAGCAAACTTGTTTTTCTTGGTTTCATTTTGAGGAGTCCTAGTTCAAGAGCACAAGCTCACAGACTGACAGCTGTTCAGAAGGACTTTTACAGCACACACTTAAAACTTATATGCAGTATGGATGTCTACATAGAGCAGAAACTGAAAATGGATTCTTTGAGCTATTGTATAAAGATCTACTGAGGCTGGAGTTTGAGTGATTTGAGTTAAATCTAGACAATTTCAATCTTGATCAGACTCCCATGGTGAGGTTGCTTCACTATCATTGTTTGTGGTCTGATGGATCTTTCTTGTTAGTATTTGTGAATCATTCAGATGCAGCTTACAGAGCACTGATGGCATATGCAGCATGGCTCAGGAATTCCCAATTAAAGTAACTGGGTAATGCAGTTTTGTTGCTCCATTTCCATCATCTGTGCAGAGAAGGCCCCTAGCTCAAAGGAGCAGAAAGAATTAGGTAGCATCTCCTGTCTGTTTAAACAGTATGGCCTTGGGGAGGAAAACCCCCAACAGCTGGAAGGAACCAGCCTTTCTGCAATCAGAAACAGCTGCTGCAGGAGCAAAAGCAGATTTTCAGTCAGTCAGAGGATATTAATATTACCACAGGATTCTCACTTGCTTAATAATAAGGGTAATAACTCAGGTGACCATTACCATTTTTCAAAATACCCTGGTAACTCAATTGAGGTGTTTTGAATAGAAGTTTAGGAACGAACAAGTGATTTCAAAAAACTCTCAATAGCAAGTACTGATTTTCTATGCATCTGCCTCAAGACTGAATGATGTTTGACCTCACTTAATGTGTGAAGACACATTAAACATCTTTCCATAAGTGAGCTGGCTAACTGGATGTCACTTGTCAGGAGGGGTAACAGCAAAGTAGAGATTACAGAAGCATATCTCAGGTTGCAGTAGAAAGGCGAGTCAGGAGTTGGAAAGGTGCTTCCCAAGAAAACTTAGGAAGGTGGGCTTCATTTTTTATCCCAGTTGCTCCATAGAAGACGATTTACAGTACACACTTAACATTTTGTGCTGAAAATGTTTAAAATTATGATCACCAAAACTCCAGAAATCAGAGAATATATTTGAACTCACTACTGAAGCTAAAAACTCATCAGAATATCTGTTGTGTTTAGTGGCCATCACAAGATGACCAATAAGAAGGATGAATGAACCAAAGGCTGCCAACCTCAGAGACTCCAGTCCTCTTCTACAAGGAAGCTGATCAGAAGCTGATCAGCCTTGATAAAATGTCTGCACATGAGTCCTATCTCCTGTTCACTTGGGGGCTTACAGAATTGGTGACAACATTCATCTTGCTAGATGAGGAAATGTCTGCATTTCTAATGGTGTAGTGTAATAAAAAGGCACAGCTGTGTCCCCCTTTGAGGTTTCTGTTTGCCTCATGAGGAACTCATTCCATCAAGGAAGCAACTGGCTCCACACAGTTTGTTTAGTTGCATTTACTCTAGGTAAGGCATAGCCAGGAAGTGACAGATTTGCCAACACTACAACAATCTAGAAATAAGATGATAGGTAAAAATGACAGTGGCTATCAGTGATGGCTCAAATGTCTGTTCACAGTAGGGACTGAAAAGTGACATACATGCATCAGATTGCTGACACACAGAGATATCTCTCTTCTCAAATAAATCACGTAAGATGTCCATTTAAAAAGTCAAACGAAATGTTACAGAGGAGAAAATATCTAATGACATAGGACAGTATTACATATCTTTCCCTAGTTTTGCTAATTATACTATTCATGTGAGCTGCAGATGCATTCAAAGTCCTTTAGAATGTTTGTAATTTCTCAGACATATGTTAAGTAATAGATTATGGTAAATAATACTCAACATAGTTCAACAGTTAGTTAATGCAATGTTACTTTCCTCCCTCATTATTTTTTTGCCTATTTGAAAATATTTAGAACTTGATTAATAGAAATAAGTAATTTTTCAGGGTGAAAGACATGAAACACTTTGTTAACATATTGGTACTCATAGCTTCAGCTTCAAGTGTCAGATTATTTTCTACAAAACATGCTGGAAAAGCATGCAACAAAATATTCAGTATAATATTCAACACAGCTTTGTTCTGATCCTAGTTTAAGGATATGAATTTATTTAGGTAACAAAGGATACTGTTTTTCAAAATGAGACATTTAATTTACAGTCATATGTTACAAGCACCTTAGCTAATTTCCACTAATATTTTTTAAAAGTTTTTTTTTCATAATTTGCTTTTGAAAATGCTTTTTGAATTATTAAAAAAGAAAATAAATAAAAAAATAAATGCTTTCAGAGCAAGAGACCAATATAAAAACTTTTCTCCATTTTAATTATGCTTTTAAATTTGTTTTTCTTAACTAGAACAGCTCTAGATTAAAAAAAAAAAAAGTGTTTTCAGATGTTCACATTTGACCTCTAAGTCATATTCTTGCTGGGTGACTTAATGGAAGTTTGGTGTATGCCTATTGTGTTGTGGTATGGAAAACTGCTGTTCATGAATGCACAGCTCATTTCCAACGCGTTTACCTGACCGGTTCACAACATGCTTAGTTAAGCTACAGAGCCCGCTTACGCACGAACTCGGAGGTAATGTGGCAAGTGGGATGAGGCAAGACTTTAACAGCATGTCTTAATCCCTGTGCTGCCTAAAAGATATAAATAAGATAATGGAGAGGAAAAGTTGATTCAATCTTTTAACAAAACAAGGCTTCTTTCTCTCTAGATTGCATATTGATAACTTTGTAGAGTAACAAAATACAAAGCTTCTTTTAATGATTAGAAAACCTTGTTTCTGTGCACTTCAAGAGTAGGGCCTAATGATTCATAAATCTGGCACATGGTATTGGGTACAAATAACCATAAGGTACGACATAACTACATGTAATATGGAAAAAAATCTGCATTTTAATGCACAGGAGAAACAAACTAGTATTAAAACAAGCATTTAGTCAGGACCAGGATAAACATCTTGTTCTACGTATTTTAAAGTGTTTTGCCATGCAGTATTACAGTTTTTCAAATTTTAAGTTCGGATAAGCATTCAGATATGACTTTACTGACAAATGGAAGAAGTAAAGTATAAGGGACAAAGAAATTACCTCTTTTCCTTTTGCTTCATGTTCATGGTTTCCTTTTGCTTAATGTTCCAGACCATGTGAACAGACCAGGTTGCAAATGCTCAAACTGTCTTTCATCAATACCATCTGCATCCATCACAGCTGTTTTAAATCTTACATTAAAACAACTATTTGAAGATAGTGAAATTCACCTATGAGATAATTCATCATAGTAGGTTAGACTAGCTTGGTCCACTGTGTTCTATCAACAGAAGCATTTTGCAATGATCCATTGCATCACTTCCAATCCAGGTGACATTATTTATAGTACGAAGCAGTGGCAATGAACTTTCCTGGTATCTAATTTAAGAATATCAAAACCAGCTCCATGTTCTTTATCCCAAAGACATTGTGGTACTATTAAACTAGTCTCATGTCAATGTTTTCTCAAAAATATCACACTGAGACACAAGGTGATGCAATGTCCATTTCCCTCTTCTCTGAATGCAGGAGCGAAAAGTGCTCAGAGAGAGCTAAGTAATAACCAAACAGCCAAAGAAGTTGTGTGTTCACACTGAATTATGCAACTTAAGGAATTCCCCTCTACAATTAGTTGAACATTAAAACCTTGAATTTTTTAAAAATTCACCCTCCATCAGAGGCTATGGCCATAATTTGTTTTATTGGATTAAATGCACTTAACTGGCAATATACAGCTTAAAAAGTTCTACCCTTGGCAAAGTCAAGTGTTCAAGTAGTCACAGTATTCATACTTGCTAATATTTGCCAAAGGTTTCTTACTATTTCATAGAGTCAGGTGCTTAAGAATGGGATAAATAAAAACTAGAAAACTGGTATTTTTAAAGCAGACATCAGAAAATAAGGAAGAGGTGTATATTAAGTTCAGTGTTGTAACTGTACTGAGGGGCTTTATGCAGTCTGTAGAAGGTGCCTCAAGCCAGTAGACTGGAAACTCAGAATGTTGTCTTGGCAGTTTCTTTCCAAAGCTGAAGGTCACTCCTTCCTTCAGAAATGCCCCTATTATCATCTTACCCAAAAGGAACTTCTGTGAATACTCAGCAGGGATGAACATATTAAATCCTGTCCATCACCTGAGGAAAATGGGATATACTCAGTTTCCTATGGAAGCAATATAACAGCTATAAAGCTGTTAAGCCAGTAGCCTTGCCAGGTTTGTTCAGATGGAGTTCAGTTTTTGCTCCAATAAATCCGTGTTCAGCATCACACTTGTTCCTATTCCAAACCCAACAACTGGTATTTCATAAGAGTGAAGCAATGTTAGAGTTGTCGTCTCTCTGTGCAGAGTAGGACTTTGCGGTGTCACGACTAGGACAAGACAAGGTGATTCCTGAGAATGCCAGCACATCTCTGCTTTTGGTACCTCCAAGGCTGAGGGGCACCCAAGCAGGAGAACCTTATGGTTACATCTTTATGTTTTCAGAAATTACATAGAACTGATAAGAACACAAAAAACCTCTTACATGAAAGAATAACCAAACAAAGCTGAGAAGGTGGATCAGGTAACCCTGTTTCCAGAAACATCCAGTGAATCTGGAAGTTTGCTTGTCAAAGATACTGTATATTTCCATGAAAATCAGGACTGCCATTTAAATCAGTAAATGTGGTGTTTGCCCACTCCCCACTGTTGGCCCATGGGGAGTTTGCACCTTGTTGTCATGAATCTGACAATTCTTCACGCCAAAACAGTAGATCAGACAAGTCCATGAAGATGATGTAATAGAGTAATATATTTTAGAATAAAATTAATTTCAATATACTTTATTGGCATCTAACTCATTACCAGAAGCACCTTAAAACATGGATGTTCACAGAAAAATATTTTGCTTTGTATTAAAAATAACCAAACTCAAATAATTTAACTTTTAATGTTAAAAATGTGTATGTACTTACATATAATATTTCAGTTTACAGCTTACAAAATAACAATATAGTTTACAAAATAATAGTATATTATGAAAATTTCTTGATATTGCTGCAGCTGGAAACATAAGAACTTTACATAGTTTGTTTCACTGTAATTTCACATAGTTTGATGGATTGAAAATACTCTGTACTTGTTTTTAAATCACTCAGCTATCCCAGAATTACTATCATGGTGTAAATCTATTTGACAAAGGTTTCAGCCTGCCCAGATGCGAAACGGTGCGTCAGAATGAAAAACCGCTATATTTCATAGGATTGGGTATTTGGCTTTCTTGGACAAGAGATCTAATCAGCTCACTCAGCTCCCTAAGGGAGGTTTCAGACAGTCTCCATTGTGTAGGAGGGCACCCTGGCTGCACACTGAGATTAGCCTGCAGAGATTTTATGGGGTTGAGAAAGAAAGGTAAGCTCCCTCCTGCTGCTGGTAAACACTGTTATTGTTCTCCATTCCCTGCTGAATGGCACAAATGCAATTCTGCAACGTTAATTACTGCAATAATGAAAGAAATGACACAAAATGACATGGAATGTGCTAATTCAGTAAGATTCAAGTCATTGACATATTAGTCCCTTTATTGCTTGTTGTTACTTTCAGGCACATACTCTTTACTCAAAAATACAGAGTGGATTCTGGGAACTTAGTATTTAAATAATAAATCAGTAAAACAAACGTAAATGTGAAAGAAGTGGTGCCCAATGATCTTTTAGAAGCTCTCTGGTCAGTACCTGAACACAGAACATGTCTGATGAAGTATATGAAAAAGGACTTAGCCATCCTTGCAGGACTTGCAAGCTGCTTCCTTTTCAATGTCCAAAAATGAAGACTTGCTAAACTTTATTTATATGCTAACCAGGAAGGAAAAGCTGGCAAGTGAATAGGCTGCACTGAAATACTGTATTTTTCCCCTGCTTAGACTTCCCATAGTACCATGAAGGAGATGAGTGATATTAATGTTTTTGTGAACGTCTTACATGTAGCTGTGGATGACAATGTGTGAATCTGTGTTTACACTGCTTGGAAACCACAGTCCTGTGAAACAGAGTGACAGGTCTCCTGTATCTGCGGCCCTGTGCGGGCAATGGGGAGCGCGAGAAAGCTTGGGCACAGAATCAACCCTCTCTCAAGGTCTCAGAGAGAACTCAACATATTTTCAACTCTTTTTCTAAAAAGGACTGCTGCACTTAGGTAACAATCCTGTTTAAAACCCACATATACACTGCATATGTAAATTCCCTTGTAGAAGTCAGGCATTACCTAACAATAATGCACAAAGAAACAAATTCTTCTAAAGAACTGAATAAGAAACCAAGTCTTGCATGCCACAATATGTATCTCTGAAATCACGAAAAACAGGACCACTGGGAATTGCTAACAGTTTCAGCTGCAACACTGAATAATCTAAGTAATCCTTTTTCTGTTGAACCAAAAGGAAAAATGAAAAGACTTTCATTGAAATACAGTCATAAATTCCATCCATAAGACTTTTCCTGCAATTAAGTTACATTTACTGATCCACTACTCTCTTAAAAGGAGCATTTACACAAAGACTTCAATTATTCATGGTCAAACAAAGTTGATTCTATTGCTACAGTCAAAGCGGCATTCTCTTTTACTGTGGTTATTTCTGTAGTATCTTCAAAAAGGGCACATGGTCTGTGAAAACATGTAAGTTTTTGAGTAAAAGCTATTTCCATAATCAATCCTAGCTTCTTACATTTAATACTTCTGCCATTTGCTTCTTTCATGAGGATGAAATTTGCTGGGAGTTTTTGTCCCCTTCATCCTTTAAAGGGTAAGCTGATTGAAATACACCATTTTTTTTTTAAACCTAGTTCAAATGTCCTGAGAAAAAGAAGTCTTTCTCTCTCTGAAAGAAAAAAACAATAAACAAAACCCACAGGTATTTACTGTTATGGAAAACTTATCAGTGAGGAAAGAAACACAGGGAACTCCACAGAATGAACTCTGTGGAAGAAAGTTTGTGATTTTTGTCCTGTCAGCAGAGGGCTTAAAAGAGCTGCAGAGGGTCTAACATCTATGGAGAGCCGTACCTATTTCTCCTACTGCTAAAAGCTTCTGCAGTACTCGCCACTCACTCTTCCACAATTCCGAAGTGCTGTCCATTTCCACTCATGATGCTGTCCCCTGAGAGTTGGCACCCTCTGCTGCTGCTGATTGCTGCCCAGCTTCAGTCTGAAATACCCGAAGTGTAACTGCCTTAATTAGGCTGCGGAAGTATGTGTTTTAAAGGTCAAGAGTTCCCAATCAATCCTAGGAATTTAAGAAGGGGATAATATTGCCCAAAGATACTAAGCAAAGCTTGATCTTCTAGAGATACTTGTTTCATTTTCAAAGGTCGAGAATGAATACAGATTCTCGATATTCTTTGGTATAAGAAAATACCAGGGATACATTTCTTTGACTCAGTAAGAAGCCTGGCATATGATCTATTAAATGTAATGTTAACAGGGAGAGAAATGCTTTCCTCAGACCTCCCTAATAAGCACAACCCTGAAAAATGACAGGATGTTACAGACTCAAACTGTTGTGTATAAATCTGTTTTCATGTAAATGTACTACAGACTGATGATTGAGACACATATACATAATAACATAAATACTTCTTCAAAAGGTAGTAATTTGTTTCTACAATGTCATGCTCTCTGAGTCACATCTTTCAAAGACATGGAAGTTAATGAATGCCTACCAGGAGTAAAAGAATTCTGCCTGACCATCTTGCAAATGTCAGAGGTTTAATTGATTTAAGTGTTCCTCTTTTTTTGCTGGAATTAAGTATCATTAAAAAGTGTAACTGAAACAGAAAATAATGACTAATGTGTAAGAGCTAGGAAATTGTATTCCAGCCATACTGACAAATTCTCAATTAATATCTGGATTCATAGATGTTCCTCTTTTAAAGGTTTCATTGCTGTTTTGTACAGAAAGTCTTGAAGGAAATTCAGAAGTACAAATCTATAAGGCATATTGTTTCTTTGCACGGGAAATATTTAGAAACTACAGTGCCAGTGAATTATGACCACAAGATTCAGCAGTAAGCCTTAAAAGTTTGGGTCCTTATTAAAAAAAAGCAATTATGTTTTCAATTTTTTTCCTCAAACAAGAGATTAATTTGATGCACTACAGCTTATTGGCTTCAAACAAGGGACAGAAAGGTGAGAAAGCAATTAGTGTTAAAAACCCCCTAAAATCCTAACCTGTTCTAAAGCATTGTTTTTCTTTCTTTCCTGTTCAACCCATGTATTTACGAAACTTATCACTTAAGTAACACCTACTTAATGTACCAAGAAATGTAATAGTGGATAGAGATTTTTTTTTTTGGCTTTGCTCCCTTTGCTTTGAAAAAGAGGAACTGAAGATGATTATGTGGGTTGGGCACTTCAGTCACAAGTTGCTTACATGCATGACTACCCTTCAAAATTTCTCTTTACTTCATTATTTTTGACTCACACATCATTGACACAAGGCCTGTGACAATAGGAGACGGCAAAGAGCATGAAGAATTTCGGAATAATTCATTTGACAACTATGTTTGTGGGAAAGAACATCAGTAAAAGTGCTGTACAGGTACTGCAACTGAGCCTTTTCATAACATGAAGAGCAAAAAGCTTCATTAATTTTTGCTGCAGGGCATCTCATGTTTGAATAGTTGTATTTAAGTGACATTCTAGCTTTCTCATGAGAAGCTTAGAAGGTTTCCTCCTAGATAATTAATTATAGCCTTGCAGTTTAATGAAGACTCAGGAAAAATACAGTCTTCAACTAAAAAAACCCCAACATATTGAGGGTCCTTACACAAGGACCATATGTATTACAAGAATTTACCAAGAGCATTGTGTGTTATCGGTATATTCTAAAAAAACCAATAAAATTTTATTTTTGCACATTTAAATATGAACCTTGTTAATAATTACAAAAAAAACGTAAAAACCACAACCCTTTGACAGAAGAAATCCCTTTGTCATCTGAAGAACTGTTTAAATATCAGTAAAATTTCACCACAAAATCAGCCAAATTTTCTGTCAGCCTTCTTAGAAAATCAGGCTGCCTGGAGGACACAGAAATTTACAATGCAGTTATTCTCTAAGAGTAAAAATGAACCTGTATATTGCATTTCCATGGAAGAATTAAACAGAATCTTGCCTTTTGGATGGTGCAAAATAAATTAATGTCACTATCTGCTATCAGATTATTTAGTAATAACACCAGAGAGTAATTTAATTGGAATTCTGAAAATCAGTCATCTAGTCCATCTCAAAGTCAGGTCCAATTATACCAGTTTGCTCAGCAGTTTATTGAGTTCTGAACAGCTCCAAGGACGAAGATTCCACCATCTCTCTAAGCAACCTGTTCCAGTATCTGACCATCCTTACAATTAAAGCATTTTTTGTAATAACTAATTGAGTTTTCTAGTGCTCCATCTGCTGTCCATTGTCTCAGGCTATTGTTGTGCACCTCTGAGCTCAGAGTCAGGCTCTGTTGTCTCTGTACCACCCCATTTGTAGTTGGAGACTACAAGTTCTTCCTGTAAGTCCTCTAATATTAATGGTGTACAAGTCCCTCCTACATCAGGTGCTTCAGCCCCTGACCATCTCGGTGCACCTCTGCTGGACTCACTGCAGTATGTCAATGCCTTTCTTGAACAAGCCCAAAACTGGATGCAAGACTCCAGATGTGACCTCCCATTTGCCAAACAGAAGGGAAGGATCACTTCCCTGCATCTGCTGGCTATCCTGTTGGTAATAACCACCCAGGATGTGGCTGGCTGGCACACTGCTGACTCATATTCCATTTGTTGTCCACTGAGATCTTAAGGTCTGTTTCTGTCAAGCTGCTTTGCAGCAGTACTGGCATATGGGGTTATTACATCCTGGATATGGGGCTGCAATTGCTTTTGTTGAACTTCACACAATTCTTGTTGACCCAATTTCCAGCCTGCTCAGATCCTCTGAGACCTTTCCTTCCAGTATATAGACTATTCCCTCAAACCTGGTATTGCCTGTGAACTTGCCAAGGGATGACACTATTCCAGCAGGACATGGCATTGTTGATCATGTTTTGTTCAGGTGGGTGACGCACCCACCTTACAGTCTGTATCTCACCAATTTGTCTATAAAGATACCATAAGAAAACAAATTGTAAATACTTAAGATTCCAAGTAATATCTTGCCTGAAAAAGCTCACAGTCCTTCTAAATAATACAATTAATTATTCACTGATAACAGACAAACAGAATAGTATGGAAAGTTCAGTTAGGGACTGAATCATATCATGTATCTATTGCAATCTACAAAATTAGTATCTGCATATGGGAGCTGTTTCATAGGAAATGAAAATTAAGGATTCTAGTCACATAAAAATAGATGCTAGATAAAACCTAGGCTTGAGAAAAGCAGTTATTCAGAAATGACAGTACTGAAGGTTTGTGAGCCCAAAAGGTTTGTCTGATTTTTCCCCAGTGAAGAGCAGTTAGTCTAATAAAAGATTTTCACCTCTGTCTACACACTTGGCTTCCCTCACTTGCAGAATGATAATTTTAAACCTGTGATATGCAATTGCCAGCATTTTTACCTTGCTCTCTCAGAACAAGAAAAGGAAAAAAAAAGGAAAGAGAAGCTTTTCTGGAGCAGAGGCAGTACTACTGTGCTTCAACTGTTTGGAGAATGAAGGAAAGTGTATCTGGGAATCATACACTTGTAATAGCTCAGTATTATATAGTAAATAATTATTGTTCATGACCAAGTTAGAAAAATAATCAATTTAAGAGATAATGTCAAGGAAAAAGGTGTTAAGAAGAAGGAGCTTTCTTAAATGAAAGCTGAGCAATATTTTCAGTACACAGTATTTAAAAGGTCTATATTTAAGTTATACATAGAAACGTACCACATGCAGTCAAGAATGCTTTGAAAAATTAGAGAACTTTTGTATAGTCAGAGTACATAGTGGAGTGGAATAAACAATGTGTTCTTGGACTTTGGGGCTTATTTTCATACTATTAAATATGGTAAGTTACCCATTTCCCCATAACACACTACAGTCCTCACCCCTCATGGTTCTACTTTTATAATTACATTGATGTAACTACACTACTGTCTAGCCCTTTAAGTATCAGTGCTGATAAGTAAGGTGTATTTTATTGCTTCTTTAAAGTATTTTTAATGTCTGTTTGGTTACAAATGACATCAAGTGATAAACTACAAATCAAGGCCAGTAGGAACTTTTTTCCCAGCTGACATGAATTTCCTTCATAGAAAGTACCATGTAGTTTGATACTAATGTATGTATATTTTGAAAATTTCCATTATGCCAGAATAGTTGCGAGAAATGTGGAATGAAACACAGGGTCCAGGAAAAACAACATAAAAAGGCTGAAATATGCATTAATTTGAACACTCTGAATAATACATCCTGAACTGTCCAGATTACAATGTATACAACACACTAGTGTTTATCTTTTAAAATTGAAATATGTTAGAAAAATTAACGCATGCATCATTTTTCACACATTTTATTCACATGACAGATCTAAAAATTATTTTATGAAGCATAAGATTATTTGACAGCTTAAAAAGAAACAGTTAAAACCAAAACAGTTGTTTGCTTTTATAGTAAAATGGGCATCATTATGGTAAAAATAACTTTCTTTAATGAAAAGCTCCCCAAAGGATTATTTTGAATAATTTTGGAAAAATGCTATGCTGATGTTTTCTTCTGCAGTTTCTTGTACCATACAGGTGCCTCCTTATTTGTCTGTAAAAGAAAGAACATTTAGTTGTGAGACAGTGAACAGAAGAAAAACATGCAATCTACGCAATTTAAACAATCTACACAAATCTCCCTCCTTCCTATGTAGTTCACAGTTGAGTTCTTTGCTTAAATGCAAGTATCAAAAACAAGATTATGCATTTAAAGCTACTACTACAACATACCAGTATTAAAACCTCCCTATTTCCAGGTCATAAAAAGCAGATTATACGGTGAAAATGAAATAATTTTTTAAAAAAATACCTGTCACAATGAAAACAATCATCAACTGTGCCATAAATAGGTTTCATTTGAAATAACACCATCTGTGTTTTCCAGCTGAGAAAGGAATGGATCTTAGAAAAGAGGTCTTCGGTATGCCAACACTTTATGCAGAAACATAAAATTCTGCATAAAAGTTCTTAAAATTTTTTACTTGGAAATAAAAGAATACAGTAGTTTTATAACTCTGTAGAAGGTATTTTAATTGCAGAGAATTATCTGTGAGCAACTTTTCCTTGTCTTCATAATCCTATGGGTTACTGCTGCACAGTCAGGATTGCTTGTGGCAAATTCAGTGGTGGTTTGTATAAAATAAAATAGTTTAAGCTTTAATAGAAATAAAACTAATCAAGTGGAGGTAGAACAAGGAAAGGACTATTCTGCTTCCAGAGTTGGGTATAATCTCTAGAGTTAGCACTGTCTCAGTCTGCTGTTCCTAAACTTGTTCCTTTCTAGTTCCCTTTTCTGACTGCTCTCTATTTATTCTTTCCTTCAAGACTTAAAAAGCATTAAATTTAAAAATCTACTTTATTAATTTTGAAGATTTCAGTTACAAAAACAAATCTGCTCTATCTGTGCCAGCTTTTAGAATTCTAGAAATTGACCTAAACTGGCAGGGTTTTCTAAGGACTACTGATTTCCTATCTAAGAAGAAAACCTCTGCCATCTGCCCATTCTCAGTTCCCTACTCCGAAATCTGCAAAGGCTAGAGTTTTTCACACAATTTCTTAGTGTAAATGCAGTTTTTCTGGATTCCTACACAGTTTCTATATCCCTAAGTAAGACAGGACAGATTATTCACTGAAACTGTTTGCTTATATTTTGGATCACTAAATAGCTCCATCAAAAATTAAGTTTGGGCAGTATGACTTAGCACTGTCAAAAAGACTATGGATGAGACAGCACTGGATAAGCCTGTGTTTAGTCTAATAATGCAATTCAAGCAAAATTTGAACTGCTGAAATCCCCCAGTGTCCTCACATCATGTCCCAGAGTTGCTACCGTTTCCTACTTTTTGCATTATAAACCCAGTACGTGGTGTGCTACACTACAAACCCAGTATTGTTTAAGACACTGCCTGTTAAAGTCTCTACCAGGAAAAAAAGGAAAAAGACAAAAGAAGAAAAAAAAAAAAAGACAAAAAAGAAAAAAAGAGTTCTCTTTGGACCAAATCAGCACATGTGCTATTCAGTGTGGATAGACTCAGTCCACCTCAGAAAAAGGCAGCATCATGAAGTTTGTAAATAGGAGTTATAATTTGTTTTGTGATTCAGCATTGCAACTTGGCTGTCTTGAATCTATCAGTTCAGAAAAAGTCATAGTCAGAAACATCTAAACTATTTTTATGAAGCTTTCCAATACCAGAGGCACTACATCTGAAGTGGGCCACTTCAAATACTAAAATCCAAGCTTTTTGTTTCTGAAGGAATAAAACAGGGTTTCATAATGGTTTTATAACATCAGGCTTCCTTAGCAACAGAAGTGATATCAATACTGGTGTTCTGTTTTTTATATACATTTCGACACACACACATCAATATACATCAATTCAACTATGCAGAAATACACCTATTTCCTCGCTCCTGCTTCTCAATATAGATATGCACAAACTCCACTTATACACAATCACGGTAGATTTAAATTAGTATACATGGCCTGTGAATCCCTACAACTATTAAAATCTTGCTAGCCATTCAGTATTGTAATACAATGGTATTTTTTTTTAAAAGACCTGGTTTACTGTGAACTTAGGATATAGAAAGTAACCAAATAGTTAAAAAAATCAGAAACTAATTTTTCTCCTCAACATTGACTGTTTCTATAAAGAGCTGAATTAATTATACATCTCCCTTAAGGATGAATCCACATTTTTCTTTTTAAAAAGTGAGGAGATGGCACTTACTCTTATCATCATACTTACAAATAATGTTGGCTTAGGTGTAAATATATTTTCTTCTTCATGTTCTGGCAGCAGTTTTAGCAGAGGGATTGATTTTTTTCCAGTTGCACTTTTTACATTAATATGAGACTGAGGTAGATTTTGTTCACAGTGTTTATCATGTAGACTAATTATAATCTGCTTCATTGTGGCTAGTTCCTATAAAACCACAAAAGAACAACGGTAAGTTATTTAAATTACACTTGAACCTATAAATACTGCTTTGTTAATAATAAATTTATATTCACCAAACATGCATCAGTAAATGTAAAAATGAACATATACTTGCTATAATTAATAAGAATATTACTTAAACCCTAGCAAGTAAGAAAATAAAATAGGCACAGAGGATTTATAAAATTCAATTTTTGTTTTGCTCAAAGGCTTTAAAAGAGAACATTTACTGTGTAGTAAGAAGCACATTATCTCTTTTAACTTAGACCTCCATTCCATTTAAAAGAATTCTTTTGCATTTATTTTTTCAGGCTGAGGGAGTGTACAAATCTAATTTGAATGACTGTTACAAGTTGTACTTTTGAGCACTAGGTCTTGCACAGAAATTTTATAAATACATAAGTAGGAATATTTCTTAATATCCAGATTACAAAAGAAAAATCAAGGAAGAAACTTTAGAGGATATACAGCAAAAAGAGGATCAGAATGGAAAAGAAGTTTTGCAAAAAATGAAAGTTCCACTGTGGAAAAGGGAATGTGAACATATAGAAATGCAGCCTTTTTTTGGATATCCTAGTAATTTGCTTTGAAAATAATTTGAATTAAAAATGTAATCTTTCCTTAAAACTTGGCTGAACAAAACAGATTACTCAAATGTAAAATAGAGTGAGAAAGGAAAAAACATAGCGTTTTCTGACTTTAATTGGACATCTTCTTTTGCCGTCTTTCACCACACCTATCTCCTAACTTTTCCCCTCCACCCCATGTAATACGTATGATTACTATAAAATACAGAATTTAAAGCATTATTATTATTCTTATTATTACTATTGCTATTAGTAGCATTATTTAGAGCATTCATTATTGTACAATAAGAACAGCAAGATCAGTGCAAAAGCCTTTCAGTGTCAATTTTAAGATGATTTTACATGTTTTAAAATATTAATGTTTTTGTTTGCTTGCTTATTACAAATGGCGTTGTCTTCAATAAGC
This sequence comes from Cyanoderma ruficeps, assembly GCA_008694505.1. Classification (NCBI taxonomy): domain Eukaryota; kingdom Metazoa; phylum Chordata; class Aves; order Passeriformes; family Timaliidae; genus Cyanoderma; species Cyanoderma ruficeps. Next base: position 1,477,893 of record VZDJ01007754.1, on the reverse strand, counting down.
AACACTATTACTGTATTAGCCTTATATATAATAAACATTCTGTCCCACCTCTCAACCAGAAAAGGATAATTTGTGTTTATAGCTGAATGACAAATATTGGTTAAATCTTACCTATTTAGTATCTGCTGGAAAATTACACTGATGCACATTCTATTTTCATTGAATTATTAGTAATGAACTAAAAAAACCCCTCAGCCTTTTAAAATACTCCTGCCATATACCTTCTCTCTGTCCACTGCTGCCTTTAATATAACAAACAAACTCAAAAGAAGCATGCTGAAGCCTTTAAATTGTTGAACACTAACTCAGTTACATGAATGGAAGTTACACTCCACAGACCAGCTTTATTGAGTGTACAAATTGTTCTTGTATCTCAGTCATTTAATATTAACTATTTGCATAATTCAGCCATGTGTGGTGGCATGTTGAAACAGCATGACTGCAGAGCAGCTGTTTAAAAGGACTGCATAGCTGATGCCAACATGTTTTTCAAAGTTGTAAACTCTGCAAAGATGTTGCCAAAGCAACACATAGACAGAATTTCTTGATGAAAATAACTCAAGCAAGTATACAGCAAATAAATACGCCATCACGGGAGATTAAGTTGTACATAAACAATGTTTTGACATTAGCAAATGGCGTTCCTATACTTAAACTGTGTTATTCTATGGATCAAATAGTTGCACGTTTGAACAAGGCAAAACCCAAAAACTGTCACACAGATTTATTCCAGAAACAGAGCTGAAACTTGTATGTGTAGGGTCAAAATCTCTTGTGTCAAGATCCACTTGGCAGTTTAAAGTCTTCTCTACTTAATAGAATCTGTCCTGTACTTGACAGCACTGTCTGTTTTCAGACTTGGAATAGGCTCTGGAGAGTCAGCTCTCAGACAAGCTTCCCTTGTGACAGGAGTATTCTCTAATGTGAAGCTCCAGGAAGGAATGACAGGGAGTGGGGCGAAGAAGCTATTTCGACATCACAGCCAGATTTATCATGAGGATTTAGCTAAGGTTGCCTTAATATTTGTTTTAAACCCCCTCCACATTTAGCAAGAAAGACCTCAAGAAACTTGGCAAAATAAATAGCACTAGAAACACTGAATCCAATAGAATTACTAGTTATGTGTATTGCTAAACAATTAAAGAAAATTGCCCCAACATATTTGCAAGAGATTTTCTGTTTTCAATAAAGGATATACTGAAAAAAAGCTCTGTTTTGAACAGCAGTTATTTTAACCATCTCTTTAGATTTCTCTGCTCCTGAACACAATCTTAATTCTTACCTTCACTTTTAAGTTCCAAACATACAGTTGTGAGTATCTGCTACTGCTGACATGCTACCTTGATTCTATGAGTATATTTTCCAATCCAAAAATCCAGCAAATTGCTCTAGAAAGCTAGCAGGGAAAAAGCAGCTCTGGAGATTGTACTTAGCAGTAATAAATGAACTTGTTCCAGTGGGAACAAGACCTTATGAAAGAAGGGGAAAATAGGTAGAGGGTTCAAAAGAGATGGGAACAACCTTTTGTGGAAAAGGACATGTACTAGTTTCAGGATACACTAAGTAAAGGAAGATGTGAAGAGAAATGGATGATTAAAATTCTTATATTTTTTACTGTGTCCAGTCCATGCTTCTATGTCCAGGCAGAGCTGTGCAAATTGTTTACATACAATATTGCCTTCAGTTACTTGGTGCACTGTAGAAAGGGGTGTTACTAAAGCTCTGTGTTTCCCAGTTTCTCTAGGGAAGTATTTGGTCTTTGCCACGCTGGCTCCTGGACATACAAGCCATGTTGAGGGGTCCAGGTCTGAGGGCTTTGGCTTTGGAGAGCCAAACAGCAATCCTTCTTGGGAGGATTATGAGTACCAACACCTCTGAGTGGATTCACCCAGCTCCTCCCTGGGCTGGCTTTTCACCTTTGGTCTCACTGTCACAAAGTACGGAACACAGGCACCCACTCATCACTTACGCAACATTCTGTGGGGATGTGGCAGTGTGGATACATGGAAAACAATGTAGTTGGCAAAAAGAGGTGGGTTAAGACGACACACGGAAAAAGAAACTTATGCAGCCAGCACAAAAACAGTGCTTATACACAATTAAGTATCAGGGACTATATCGGGGACTGTATTATAAATATTTTCAAAGTTTGCCCACAGTTACCTGATGAATTTTTGTTAAGGAGGTTGCTATGTGTACCAGCTCAAGTCCCGGAAATCAAAGTAATGAGCTATGTGACACATCAACTGGGATTTCACTCAAACTCAGAACACCTAAATTGCTGTATCTAAACATAAGCATCTAACCATGAGCTAAGAATCTAATTTTCCATCACAGACAATGTAGCTTGGAAAGTGACTCCATTCAGAAGTGGGACACTACTGGTGTTGTAACATTAGTCTTGCTGATTAGGCTCCTGTTAACTATAATGCACAGAAAGATACCAAGATACCTCATTACAGACACCTTCATTTTGATACCTAAATTTAGTTGTGATAAGGTGAATCCATTTCTCACCTCACTCTCCTTATCATTTACTTTTCTCAGGCTTTTACTTCACCTAAAACAACTTTCATCCTGAATAGCCAGTGTGCAATCATAATTCCCCTTGCACATAGATTTGAAGCATCAAATTATCTTAAAAAGATCTGGGTTTTTAGAACAAGCTTTCACATCACAGATTATTTACCTGGTAAGTTTTCCAAAACAGAGATTCACACTTTAGGACAATCTAACATCCTGTATTCCACTTACGGATATTAATTCATATTTAGTAAAGATTACTTAACTATAAAAGAATACTTGAAAATTCTAATATCTAACCAGAAATGAGTTGGAATTCAAAGTGAGTGATTAGAATGAATGGACTGGGAACACTGGGAGTGATGTGGCAGGAGGTGAAGTAAGGTAACATGTATTGCATTGTAAATAGTATCAGAAGAAACTACTTGCTTATTTCCATTTATTTTTGGTAAGTTATGTCCAACGACCTTAGTTAAAAATAGCAAAAGCAATTTTGTGTGCCAATACACAAGCAGAGAAGGAGATATAAAGGTTGAACTCAATGATCTTAGAGGTCTTTTCCACCTTTAGTGTTTCTGTGACTCTATTTAGGTACAGACAAAGGATAGACAGCAGTCTTTTCCACAGTGTCCATTAATTAAAATGTTTTCTGGTTTGGCATATTTCCTAAATTCTACCATGCTAATTTATTAGGCTAAATGCTGGTGTTGTTGTGGAATTAACTGAAAATCATCATGCTTAAAAACAGTGTTAATAGAACCAAAACAAAGTAGTGTAAGTCATTTTTAAAAGGTGAAATAAAAAAGGGTGTTACCTGCTCATATTAGTCATATTTCAGAAAATTCAGAGACGTTTTAATGACGTTTGAGCTTAAGTTAAAAGTAAAAATAAGTTGTAGTTTATTTAAAATAGATTTTACCTGTTTGTTATGGATAATTGAAATAGTACCTAGAAAAATGGAGACTGAAGATCAATTTTGGAATACAAAGGATGAAGTTTGATTCCTTCAACTAGGAATGCAACTAGAAGATAAGAAAATGCAAAAATAAGGCATGCAGCCATATAAAATAAAAATGTATTTTGAGTTACAGATACTATAAAGGGATCTCTATTAACAGTGACTTTGATGCCACTGATACACACTCAAACCCTACATGTACCAAAAAAGCAGCTTCCATCTTCCTTATTCAAAATAAATAGAAGTATTATAACAAAACAACGACTTACATCATCAAAGCAAAATGAAAAAGATCTGTCTCATGTGGGAAATAATTGAGGCATAAAAAGGTGCTCTTTTATCATGTAACTGATGAAGTATGTGAAAGAAATGCCTACATTAAGCATTTTAATCAAGTATAGTATCAAGATAGTAATTTCATTTTTTTCCACTTATTTGTCAACAGTATACAGTTTTTTTTCTTTCTGTCTCTGTCATGTACCTATAATCAAAGGAAGAAAGAATCTTCTGTGTGCACTCAAAAGCTTGCAATAGCACTTAACATTATATACGTGTTTATAGAGTTATAATAACTATGTAAGTTTATGTAGGCAGTTAATGAGACATATCTATATATCATGCTCAGGAAACAGATGTAAAACAACCGTCTCAAGAAAAAGTAACTGGCTAACAAGAATCAATCACATACATGCCAATTCTTAGGTTTTCACGGCAGGGAAGTCTTGCACCTCCAATAATCTCCATACAATGATCTTGAAAAGAAGCTTTAGATCAAACCAAACAGTTGGAACTCCTCAGCAGGAGGAGACATACACCTATGTGGTCTCAACATAGCCCATTCTAATGGTATATTTAACTAAAATAACAGAAGAGGCCAATGGGTGTCAGCTCCATCTGACTCCTCATGCAGTAAAGCTCACAGTTACTGTACTCAGGTAAATGTCCTCTAAAGCAAAACAGACCCTGATAATAGCATATCCAGTTAGCTAGACCTTTATCATAGCAAGCGGCATTCTACTTTTAGCTCTGCATATAGAATTTATGAATTCTAATTTAGAATTGCATATATTTATGAATTTACAATTGCAAACTTCACCTTAGATTATAACTCCATTTTGAAGCAGAGAACTTGTATTGTGGAAGTTGAAGAAGAGATTTCTGCCCTAAAAAATGTATCAAGTTCTGGCAGAACCACTGAATTTTGATGACTGACAAGTGTTCCCGGAGAAGAACACAGCATAAAAGAATAGCACAGAAAACCAATTTCACTGTCAGAATAAGAAAAATCAGATGAAAGAGGGATAAAAACTAGAGGTCTCCTCCCTCAAGGGATGCTGATAAAAAGTTAAGGTCTCTCAAAATTTGTGAGTCAAGCACTAAAGTGATGATTTTAGATGTATATTTCTCACTCCCAATCTGTAAGTCTCCTGTACTGTGAGAGCAAAGCATGTATGGTCAGGACCTCCTTTGGAAAGCTGGTATTCTTCACTTTAACTGCCATATGGTCCCCATGTGGTTAAACTATAACTCAAAATAAAATATGTATCCAGTCTGGAGTTTGACTGTACACCCCCCATGCATGGAAGGGATTGAACAAAAAACTGCTTCACAAAAAGACTTTTAGTGCACCACAACTTGAGTCCAGAGACTGGACTCTTCTCAATGTGGAAGCAAAATAGTAGCTTTGAATGCAACAGCCTGGTGACTATTATAGCTGTATTAACTTTTAAAATAACGTTAACAATAAAAACTATATTAGAACACACAACTAAGGGAAGATAGCCATACTGGCATGAAAAACATGTTCATGGCAAGTCAGCGCAATATGTCTTCACATGCATGTTTCCTCTTAGTTATTTAGCTATTGTAGTCTTCAAACAAGTCTGCACAGGGAAAAACAGAAATTGATGCTAAGAGTTTGTTAAAAAATACCGATTTGAGAAACTTAAACCAGCATTTAAGAATGCTAGACCCATTTGGTAGTGTTCTGTAAAGAGCACATCCTGGAATGACTTCTCAGTCTCTGAAGAATTAAACGTTCATGTTCAATATACAAATGTCCGAGAGAGGATTCAGAGAAAAGAAAAATTATTTCCTGTATCTTCTTCTTGAGAGAAAATTATCTTAATCTGGAAAAAGGCAGGGCAGGGTGGTTCAGAAGGAACCATCTTCACAGTTGTCTGTCTCAAGGTGTTCACTAGGATCAGGCTTTATGGGCATATCAGGTGATGGTAGAGAAATACTAAGGACATTGCTGTCTATGAAAGTCCTGTGCAGTTCTTACTTGGATCCCTTTTAGACTCCTACTGTAACTTTTCTGAAAGCAAGGGTATATTAAAAATAAAGTTGTATCATTTAATTGCTAATACTAAGGTGGAGACGATCTTTGTAAGAACGCTGATTGCAGTTTGGCTTTGGAACATGTGACTGGATACTTGGTTGGATTTCCTCACATGCATTTTTAGGTATCTTCAGTAACAATATTTAAACCTAGGCAAGCTAGCTTGTCTGATTCCAATATGTTGCTGTTGGTGAGAAATTCAAAAGTGATAATAATTTTGCTTATTTTTAATGAGGTTATGGTAAATCCATAATAGTGACTGTTTCTTTTTTCTGACTGCAAATCCCTGGATGATTTTCAGACGTAAATACCTACAAGATATATATTTAAAATTAGGCAAGATCCATCTCCGCTACTTTGTCACTTGACAAGCAACTTCTCAGATGATCTTTACACTGGCAGTTCTCTTTGACAGCACTGGAGTTCACCAGTTAAAACGGTGGTAAACAAATGAAGCTTACTGTATGGATTCCTGGCATAAACATATTTCTGCACAACAGACTAGATGACTGAAACAGAACCTGGTTCCACCTTTCAACATATGCAATGACTTGCATACAGCACTTTGAAGTTTGAGTATGGCACTCAAGCTTTGGAGTGCATTAGAGAAAGGAGACATATGTGTCATTATCAAGGCATGAGACTCTCAAGCAAAAGTTGTACCTACAATGTCTCCTCTTCAGAAGTGCTGACAATTTGCACAAAGAACTATCCTTCTGAAATACTTTAGAATTATTCTTCAAAGGCTTTACTTCTGCTAGAGACATACTGCAGAAGACAGCCTATAGCCTGAAATGAATTATTTGTTCCCTTTTTTGGCTGGAAATGGAAAAAAGACCAACACCATTAGTAGCATGAACTCACAACACTGGACAGTAACATCAATGATGACAAGTTGTGAAATAGGAGAAAGACACTGCAGAAGTGCCATTTTTACATGACAGCAAAATTAAGCAAATGGTCAGTCAGCCCATTCTCTTGTTTAAGACTGCAGATGGATAGGAAGCAGTGGCACAACTGGTACAAACTCAGCTTCAACAGTGGAGCTCCTTGAGCTTGTGCCTATCATAAGTAGAATCTACATCCATAACAGAGCTCAAAGAAGATTTTAACAACCACCTATAAAATCAAGAAAGCATCACAAGTCATTGTTCAATCCTTCAAGTAAGGCAGAGTTTATTTGACATAGTTGTGCCCTAATTGCAGCTGTGGTGGAAATATAAGAAGTCAGCACGAATTCCAGTGTGAGAATTGCACATATGGTCATCTAAGGCACATGGATACACACTGTAAAGCTGTAAACTGGAAGACAGTATGAAATGTCCCGATCAAACAAATGAACCTGGTAACTGGGTGGTGGAAAGATGCCAGACCATATGTAGGATGTTGATAGCTTCTCTGCACTACACTTAATTCACTAGTTATCTATATCCCAGTGCATATGAAAAACTTTAAATGAACTGACAGATCTGCGACTATATGGATCTACAAACTACTTCCAGTTTTATAAAGTGAACGCATTAGAACTGTGGCAACAATAAAATGAAAGAGACTGCAGAGAACAGTTCTGCAGAGAACAGCTTCTGTCTTTTTAGGTACATAAAAATTTCTTCCTATTTCAGCTCTATTTTAAATTTGTTCTTAAGAGTTTAATCTTGCTAACTTCTTAAAAATAGGAAATAATTTGTCTCATAGTTCAGAACTAGCATGTCAAAGTCTTAGGGTTTTTTTCACTTTTGCATAGTAGATCAGAAATATATTTTTAATTGTAACTAGGACTAATTCTCAAAATACATTTTTTATCTGAGCCATTGTGACATCATTTATTTACTCCACATTTAATAAAAAGTATGCTTTCTTGACTAAGTTCACCTAACAGGAAATGGATGCTAACATGCTAATGTGTTAAAACAGCCTTATTTTCATAAATTATTATGTAAAAGTTACTGTATTTTCTGATATGGTAATATTCTAGTTTAATTCTCCCTGTCTTTCCTATTTCTTACAGAGTACTTAAATTCACATTCCACTTGGTAATAGTCAAATGCTACCATGAAATGAACAAAAGTAAAATTTTTACACAGCTGGATATGCAGTAGAATGAGACAGAAATATACAAATGTAAGGTGGGATACATGTTGAGAAAATCTGAACAATTTCAGACAGAACAACAACTAACAATTTCTTGTTTAAAAGTTTATCCCTTTGATTCTAGCTCTCTCAAAACCATATAATTTAAAATACATATGCCAGTTCCATCCCATAATTCATATATATGTTGCATTTTGCCTATGAAACTTCCTATTTAGTATACAACTGCTTACTGTATACCACTGTGAATAGAGAGATAATTCTTGCAAAAATATATATGAAAAACAGGAACACATTCTGAATAACACAGCTTAAAGAAAAGAATCAGTGCTGTTAAGTCCTTACTCTTCCTAAATTCAGTACTATTTGGAATTTAATTTTTATTAAAGCTTGATAGAAAAAAAAACCATAACAAAAATATGAGAAATATTGCTTGGGAGCATATTTTTCTTTGTAAAAAATGAGCCAGAAACTTCTCTACACTCGTTTAGCAATGTAAATGTCACTTTGTTTCTCCAAGCTTAAAGCTGAGAATAGCTCCAGGGCTTATTTGTGATGCAGAAATGTCCCTGTAATCTACTTAGAAAACATGCACTACATTAATAGAAACTAGAATCTTGGAACATGAACGTAGCATAAGAAAAATGATAATTACTCTGTGGCTTAACATTTAAAAAGAGAGCTAAGCATTGTACATCAGCATTTTTTTTATATAAAACAAGTTGCAGCACATAGATGAGCAGGAAGTCATTCACTTTAGAAACACAAATAATTTTGACATTATCGTGTACCATCTTTTTACACAGAAAAGAGGGGGAAGAGGCAGAGATAGAGATTGTTTGAAGGCACCTGTTACCAATCACATCTTTTCATTCGTGTCTTCCCAACCCCTGCAGATACCCCTTCCTTCCCCTCTCTCCAACAAAGCAGTTTTCTCCTTTTATCCACTAAGCTTCCATCCCTGATTAAACACGTACTGCCCTCCCCCTTACGACTCCAAAGCTTTTCATGAGTGTCTGAACTTCTCTCCACCTCTGTTTTTTGCAGATGGCAGCTGTTGCTACTCTCCAGGTTCCTAAATCCAACATACTGGCTTTCTGTCCTAGGTTATTCCTAGTCAATCTTCTACAGCGTAACTTAATTACAGCTAAGGATAGTATTAGCCAGACTTTAAAGTATGACTAATAATGAAATGCTGAAAACTCATCTGGAATTCTCAAGGTCACTGCTATGATGGAATTAAAATCTGGGCACAGAGAATTTGGCAGTGAGGGGCAGTCCCCAAAGGCAGTATGAAAGTAAGAATGGTAAACCTAGTAATATAGAATGAAATGGTCAAAGTAAGGTAAAACAGAGATACTTCAGGATACCTTGCATTTCCATAAAAGAAGAAAAACAGAATCAAAGCATCTGACTTTTCTTTCACTCTTGTGGGCAAAAAACCAGGATAACTATTGAGAAGTACTAGGATTTTGTGCAGGATACTGACTTAAGATGAATGCAAGGACAGAGACTACTAGATTCTCAAACACTGTGAACATTAAAATTTTGGAACAATGTCATGGAATTCTGAAATTCATTTGGCCATGTTTCCAATCTAACATTCATAAACATTTATCTAAATCCTTGGAAACCTTAGCCTGATAATTTATAGAAGCTCTGAAAAAAAACACTTAGAGCCCTTCACAAACTACGCATATCCTAATATGACTAATTAGTAACTGTTTCTCCTCTTGATCACGTGGACTCTCTCTAATCTTAAACATACTTTGAAAACGCATTTGGCAACCATTTATCAAAAGCTAAAACGTAAGTCAGATTTTTTACATTTTAAAGATAATGAAATAACTATTTTGTGTTCTTGACTTCATCTTTTTCACCTATTCTGGCTTTTTCTCTGTGCTTACTTATTACCTACACAATGTTACCTTATGCTTATCTCCTTTTCTTGCATCCCACCACATCCTTCGTTTGCTTGGACAAAATAAGCTAGACCTTTAATCTCACTCACATAAGACCTCCAGCCAGTTGTGAAATTTATCTTTTTCTCCCCCCCCGAAAATATTATATAAAAATACAAAATATCCATCTTACAGATTAAATAAACCTTTTTAAAAATTTACATTTTGAATTTTTAAGATTTAATCTTTAAGAGACTGGCAGGACATTGGAAGGTGGCCTTTTTCTGGAGACATTGATTAAAAAGTGAATGTAAATTCTCAGAATGACGTAAAGTGAAAATGCAATTGTGACACTGCTCCCAAATGCAATCCGTTCCTATGTAAGAAGATGACTTAGAGAAAAGAGTTAATTTGTGTCTTGTTAGGAAAAATAAACACCGAGGAGATTTTATTTTCAGGCTTTTGAACTGAAACATTTAAGAAACAAAAAATGGCTGTGAGTAAGATACTGCATTAAGACACATGAACTCTTAACTTCTTCCACAAATGGGGGAGTTTTGGACAAAGTACCATTTCTTTTGATTATTGTTTCTGCAAAACAGGGACAGTAATAGTTTTCTGCTTAACTTGTGGGTATAATATTTGTAGGACAGGTGTTCAGTTACAGTGGTGAGGGCCACAGAAATATTTGGTTAATAAATAGGATTATTTTGATATATTGATAAGAAACTGAAAACCTGGGAAGGGGAAAAAGTGATATGGTTTTAAGGGAAAAGCTTTAGGTTTACTCATAAATGCTGAGTTATACATCACATGTGCAATGCTCCTCACCTCCCAACTGAAAGTAAGTTCAACGTAACAGTCACTCAGGCAATTAGCATTTTAATATTACCTGGTAGACTATTTTCAGAATGAACAGCTGACTAAGAATTTTTTATACTTTAATATGTTTTAAATAGAATAAGAGCTTGCAATGGTTAACTGAACTAGTTGAAGATTCCTACCCATTCAGGTACACATATTTAGACAGATTTAACACTCAATTTGAGTGACACAACAATTTACTGACATAAGCTAACTGGATTTAAGTAAACAAATAGCAATCAAACTCCATGTGTCTGTAGCCATTTAACTGATTGATATCAACCTGGTTAATTTAAACTACTACTACACGTTTTCTACTTTGTCCCCTAGCAGACAGCCAGAGCCTGGTTTCTGGTTGCTAGCTTCACTTGAAGAGCTTTGGCACAGTAACACATGAATGTGTCAATAAGGCAGGTGACTAGCTCAGCAAGTTTACATTCTATCACTTGTATGCACAGCTGCTAATGTACGGTGAGTGCACAGATGTGTAAAGCAGATAAAATATCAGCAGGTTGTCATATCTTCTTACCTTGTATGTAATATCCATGGGCTGATAATGAATCATGTCTGCATAAACAATTGCATTGTAGGAAATTATTGGCTATTGTAAAGTGCCTGAATTTGCAGCATTTATACCATAAATGTTACCCTTCTATTTCTTACGAAAATAATTTCATAGTTTTAGTTTTACTTTTTTAGGTTAAAAATTACTGTACTGCCAGACTGCATCACATACTGGTGATTTCAAGCAGTTAAAAAAAATAGTGTAAATGAAATATTCATACAAACAGAACCTTAGGAACAGATCTCAGGACTTGAGGGAAGACCTATTAAAGTCTTCTACTGGTGTCTCTTACACTACTGTCTCATTTTTTGTTTTAAGGTCTCCTACACTATTTCTAGTATTTCTATTTGAAACATAAAAAGAACTCCATTTGTTCTACTTGTTCTGCCTTTTTTTTTTCTTTTCCAAAATCCAGTGGATTATGAACTTCACATTAAAAACATAAACCCCAGCTAGTTAATTTTCAAGATTTTGGAACTGTTTCTACACTCTGTTTGAATTGGAAAAGCTAAAATAGGTTTAATTGTGCACATTATTGGTTTTATTATGACACATCTGCATCTTAAATTTCTGAAGAAATAGTACAATGCTGTACATCAAAGCATAGCAAATTTATAACATCTTAAATGTAACCTCAGGAAATTATTACTAAAACTTCTTGCCAAACATCTGAGTGCTGACAGACTGCCCTTCCAAGTTTTCATCTGGAGTTAGAAAGCCAAGGGATAAAGTCTAGAATTGCACTTCTGATGTTACAAAATACTAACAACTGCATCAAGCATGAAAGGCAATGGAATTGCCAGGATCACAGAGCTCATGGCAAATATTTCTTTTAGCCAAAGGCTGACCGTTGGAAAGAAAAAAATAAAAACAAGCCAACAAACTAGATAAAAGGAATCATATATCAAGAGCTGCACCAAAAAGATTTGGTGGTTTCATCCCACTTTAGCACTTAACAGAGAACTGCATTTCAGTGCCTTTAAGTTATAGATGCCCTTTATATGCACAAAAGGATAATCTCTGGATGCAGATAAAGGATGGTACAGAAGCTGGTGTTCTATACCGTTTTGGACACAAAATGCCCTCTTTATCACAGGTAAGTAATATTGACATATAAATATTTTCACATATTTTCTTCATTTGCTGGACTCTTTCCAAAGATCATTCAAACTGCTGATTTAACAGACAGCAATACACTTTCGTAGGGGTTTTTTTTTGGCCAGGCTAGGTTTCTGTTTAGTGATTTGAATGGTCCTGCTGCAGCATTGGAAGTGTCTCAGACCTGGTGCAACAGAAGGAGAGAGGAGGAGAATCAGGAGCAAAGGGGTAAGGCAGTGTTATAGCTGTTGGGTCAACTCATGGTGTGTAAGTTCATCTGGATTTATGTTTTGAAGAAACATCTTCCTTACTCATTCTTCCCTGACTATACAAAGACATGTAGGCACTAAGTTCCAAAGATGAGGACAGGTCATGCAGTTAATTAGTCAGTGGGAAGAATCAAAACTACAAGTTGGGGTTGGTGTGGTTTGGTTGAGTGTCAACAGTGTGAAGTTCAGCTGATTAAAATGACAACAGAGACTACAAATAATAATGCCAAAAAAAAAAAGAATTTGGAGATCTGAAATATCCCTTTTTAAAAAAAAAAAACAAACACCACACTATTTACTGGAAGGTTATTAATGAGAGTTTTAAAGCATAAAACTCCAAACAATGTTTTATGCTTTTCTGATGGATCTGGAAAACCAATTAAATAATACTGCCTTGTCAAAACATATAAAACATCTTATTCTAAAATCAATTGAATAATCTGGCTGCATTAACTTGCTGTCTTGCACTAAGGGGTGTACAAATGGCATCAGAATTACTGTGCACCCCAGAGCCTTCTGAGAGCTCAAAGAAAACAAGGGGCACTGGGAAGGCTGTATTATGGACCTCCAACATGATCTCAGCATCATCCTAGATCCTGATCATTGACGATAATGCCACTGAACTCCCTCTAATAGGAAAGTTTGCATTTAACCGCATGAAATATGCAAGAAATTTTATCTTGCCAGCTGCTTCTCAGTGATCTAAATGCAAAACTAGATTAAAAGGTTTTCCACATTCATTTACTAACTAATTCAGACAAAAAAGGAAGCAGCAGGCCAAGAAACAACTCAGAATTTGGGCCAGAAATATAGTCTGAAAAAAATCCCAACCTTCCTTTTTTCTCCTTCATGGGTGGACAGAAGCTTTTAAGGTTTTGCATAATCAAATAACTACTTTTCACTTTAATTTCCTACAACGAAATATGAGATTCATCATCAAATTAGATGTCTGTATAATTTGAAATAATGAACTATTTTATGACATTAACATTTAGTGCCATTTTTTCCTGTAATGAAAGAGCTCATGTAAGAATGCTACATAAGTTCTTCCAAGATTCAAAGCAGAACTTTCAACTTTCTTCTTCTAAAATTAAAATCTGTGAAAAGAGAAGATTAATCATGAATGTAAGTTCTTTATTTAAAAAGTGTATAAAATGCTATAATTGTCTCCAAAGCAGCATTATGAATGTAGCTGATATCACAAAGAGATAAAAATAAAAAACCTTCCAACCCCTCAAACTCTAACATTCCATTAAAAAGAGTTAATAGAATCTGAGACCACACAGGCTGGAATACCTTAAGTCAGAACTGTACACTTATTGAAACATGTTGCTGGAAGACAGCATTAACATTGTTTTGGCATTTTGCTTGTACTTTCAGCATTTACTTTTAACATACCTAAACTTCATTTTATCTTAACTATGAATATCTTTGGTTTATCTATTCAAGAATTCTAATGTTTCTACTTGCAAACATGAGAGCAACAAGGTAATTCCTAACAAGACATGACAGTTTAGTATGTGCAATGACTGAACAAGGCTGATAGTAACCCTGTTACATGATAGCACGTACCGAACACACAAACCTGTAATTCATCTTTCTTTTTTCAAATTGTATGAATCTGTATTTACAGGTTGCGTGCCAGTTTTATTTAAAATTGCAAACTGTTTAAATGCAGTTAACTCTCTACTAACCTTAAGTGAGAAAATTTGTATTCCTTACTTCTGTCAGCAAGGATAATTACTGGAAAATTGTGATGTTCCTGCAAATTTAAATCTTTTATTAAGATGGCAAAGAAGTAATAATCAAAGACTAAATCACTACCCTGTACAAAGATTTCAATACATGAGATTTTGATGATGACAATGACGATGATGATGAGATGAGCCTTTTAGAGAAATTCAGAAAGTGTAAAAAGACTGGAAGAATTTTGCTTTAGAAGTAGAAAATAAAAGGTTGCATTAGGAATAAACAGAAGTGACAAAAGGTAAACCTACACACAAACACAAAAACTATTTGATCTTTTCAAACATTTTCCTGAAACAATTTTAGCTTATATTTTGTTTCTTACGGAGGTTTTTTTTTGTGTGTTGTACTAGCATTTCATAGTTTTCCTCCCTCAAACATGCAACTTCTAATGTTTTTTTTTCACTGTTTATAACCTGTTTTAAGGATACCTCTGCAGAAAACATTATCACTGTTTGACAAAACCAGTATGACTAATATGTCCTATTTTTAACAGATGTAAAAAGAAATTCGAGAAAACAGTACTAATTTTGGAAATATTTGTTCAATTTCTGAACATTCAGGGTATGAAGAACATCGAAGAAGTCTGTTTCAGACTCAAGCATTTGCTTTTCTTTTTCACTCAAGCTTTCCTCTGCCAGCCTTTTTTGATGGTTTAACACAGTTTAAAATTTGAAATGGTGAAATGACACAAAGCAGCAAACTGTTGCCTATCAGGAATAGTTTATGAGGGTACTTACAAGGGCTAATACAGTGTGGATTTTGTAGTGGAAATAATGGCTTTAAGTTAGAAATGTTATCATTTTCCTAGAAAATGTAGCAGAATTTTTCTTTTATCACTTTCTACTGTTTTTAATCAGCTGCACTGCATGCTCATTGATATGAAACTACTCAAAATTGACACCCAAGGTGCAACTACTTTGCAAACATAACTAGTTGGCAGCACCCCTGCTTGGGAAAGAAAGTAGGAACAGGAAATTTTGAAAGAAATTAATTTGAAATTAGGCCAAGGGCCTCTCATATTGGAAAAAACATTACATGTTTATACAATTATGTCATGTTTCCTCGAAGTATTTTTCATATCATTAATATAATGATATGATAAATCATGACTATAATGGTAAGGTTTATAAACGATCTAGAAATGTTTAAATCCTAGATTAGTTTGGCTTGGAACTCAGCAAACAGAAATAGTGGTTTTCATTTAAGTTGAAGCTCACTTGGACTCTGCTGTCAGTGAAACTGTTTTGTTTTGGTTCTAACAAAAAGGAGTTTTTAAAGTGCTTGGGAGAGAAACTAGTTTGGACCAATCAATGACACGGATAGTTTGGACCAATTAATGACACGGATTTTAGTTTACTGATCTAAGAAGGGGAATGTGATGAATAGCACGAAAAGGAGATGAGGGAAAACAATTCTGGAGGTGGACTGAGACTTCACAGGGTGGATAGTCAGTTTTCAATGAATATAATGTATTAAAATGAATGACAATCCAATCTCTAACAGCATCATTTAGGGGAGTTGTAGCTTCCCTGTAAGGATCTCTCCATCTTTTCCCTTACCAGTAAGAGAAAAGAAAGATGTTGTCAGACAACTATTGATATACCTCTACGATCACTTTCTGAACAGGTAACTGAGTAGCTAGGTCCCATAATTCTGGATCTATAATTTACACTGTTTTTCCTCATATTCATAATTCCTGATTTGTTAATGTTGTATTTTCTCTGCAAATCCTTGCCAAATCAATCAGCAGCTCTGGGAGAAGATTTAATAGTTGCTTAGGTCAGGTTTTGGTTTTGTATCTTCAGTACTCTTTAGCTTCAGAAAATTCTGTGGTACTATTCACATTCTCAGATTCCTACAGTAAACTTCATTTATTTTCATCCTTTGTTGCAGATATTTAAGCAAATTTTCTGTCACACGCCATAACACATTAGTCTCTTAAGATTGTTTAGATAAAAATCTCAACAAAAGCCTTTAGGGTTCCCCTAAATGGCACAATTTTGCATACTTTTAGATCTGAGAGTCTATTCCAGTCCAGTAGCACCCCGATTCTTGCTCAGATGAAGTTCAGGTAAGTACATAAAAAAGTATCCCCAACTCTTCTTGAAAACCTGTGTAACTATCATCTTCTTTTCTCTCCCTAACCCCTATTTTGGAGTTGAAAAGGAATTCAGAAGAGCATATGGGAAATGAACAATGCTTTGGTCCAATGTTTGGCTACAAGGATTGGGGAGCACAGAAGAGATCCTGAGGCATACTGTGGCACATGCAGACCTTGCAGATTACATGTGTAACGATTTCATTGCCTTTATCTAGATTCTTGTTAAATGCTTGCATCACCAAACACTGTTCAAGGCAAAAAAAAAGATAAAGAACAGAGACAATAAATCATCAACTGGGGGTACAACTGAGACCCTCCGCAGTACCCAACAGACAGGGTCACCTGTGTTGCTGAAAATGACACAGACAAGAAAACCCCAACAAATCAAAGCAAAGTAAACCATTTTTTTCTCCATGGTTTAAGGGCCAGTAGCAAAGAAGTGCACTTATGGTAGTAATGCTAAAAGAGGAAGATTACCTCACGGTCATTTAGAAGTCTCTCCAAATCTGCTGCCATTTGATTCTTGACACGCAGCAAAGCTGTCTTTTCTTTATTTAAAAGACTGGTAAAAAAGAGGATAGGAAATGCAGTAATAGCAACAGATAATCTCTTTTAATCTTGTGTTCTGGCTGAAACATGCATTTTCTAAAGCTGAATACTGGCAACAATAAAAATCTGCTCAAGTAATTGTATCAAATGATCCTTCTCTAATATTCAAGAACTGAAATTTTTATAAATGGGCCTAAATGTACTGATATACACAACATCTTATTTTAGTCAAACAGAAAAACCATTCAAAGCCTTCATAAAATGCCTTTTTTTTCCCCTCTGATGGCTAATTTAAATGATCAGAATCTTGTATTATCATTTCTTAGTTTCTTCTAGGCAAAATGAGATTATTTTATATACAAAGTAAGTCTCCTTATATCTACACTTCCGTATCAAAATGTGGATTTCTTTGTTGTATTAATCACTAGTAGTAGCACACTGTATGAACTCTTTTTATACTACTGTATTTAGAATTCTGAAAATAGCAAATCCAAGGAAGAAAAACATCCAGCTCTTTCCCCTTTAGCTTTGTAGTTTCTGCAGAAATTGTAAATGTATTTTTGTTATTTTTAGCTTTTTTTATTCCAGGATAATGCATGGGATCAAGTTTGTCCTATGAACCAAGTATGAAAACTGATTTAGCATGAAGGCATGCCTTTATAGCAGTTTAACTTTAACCATTCTTTGTCTTCATAGTTATAGAACATGAACATTTGAAATGTTTAGCATACGCATTGTGATTCCAGGCAGCAGTTCTATAATAATTAAATGTATTTTCCTATTTAGCCCCAGCATCAGTTTCTAACACTGAATTTTAGACTAATGCATGCATAATACTAGTATATATTCCATTTTGTTAAATCAGCCATAGAGATTTTCTTGGAAGACACGTTACAGATGCCATTAGCATGACTTACTAAATAAGTTGTACAATATAAACTGTAACATAAATCAACAGCTATGAAAAATGCAATTCTGCATATGGAATGCAAATATGTAAAAACAGGTCAGGAGTTCAAAAGCAAATGTATTATAATTTTATAAATGAAGCAATTACATATGTCGCAAACACAAATTATTTAGTATTTCCAATATTTGATCCAGAAATGATAAAAAAAAAATCTTTAATTGGCTGTATATCATCCGCTTGTTTCAAATAAGCAACATCATCCTTTGCCCCAGGGATTTTCTGGCAGTTCCTTACAAGCTCTGTATTGTAAATTACGACTGTCAATTCCTTCTAGGCATTCATTAATTCTCAGAAAAAAATGTATCCTTTTGCCAAATTGCTCAGTTTTTTCAACTATTTAAGAGAAAACTACTAAAATTTTAAAAATCTATACAATATTTTAATATTTTCAAGAGTTTTATTTTCTGTCACATTTTTAATTAAGATGAAATTGCTGTACTTTTTTTTCTTGGGTTCATGTGTTGTAACTTACATGTCATTTTTTCTTGGATTTCTGTATTTCCTAAGAACATAAACTAATCCTTCTAGAGATTCACAAACTTATTAGAGAAGCAATAATACAAGTTTTTCTGTGACTTAAGTAGTGTACTGAATAAGCATAAGCATCAGTGGTCATGACTGAACCAGAAGTTCATGTTTGAGGGTCAGTTTCATTTTCTGTCAAACACATTGATACAGAATTAGTGAAGCATGTGCACATCTTAGATTTTGTAGTTTTGCAATACTTGTGCTTTTTCATCACTGCAGATAGAAGGGAATAATTCTCATAAAAGAATACTGCAAGGGGCATATACACATTTAACAGAGTGAGAAAGCAGTTACTGACAAAATGATAATATACGACAAGGTTAAACAGAAATACATTCAAAAGTTCCATCCTGGGAAGTAGACTGATGGTTTCAGTCCCGGGCTTTAAAATGTTCTGAACCAGCATTTTGGATAGCAGCAAAGAGGTTCTAGTTTTAACCTACTTCATTCCCATTGAAGAGTAGTTTAACTAGTCCAGTGTGACAAATCAGAAAGCAGGTTTACAATTTGTTTTAGCTGACCTAAGTGAGAACTGTGGAAGGATCATCCTTCCCTCGTCACATTCTGGTAACCTACTTTCTGTTGGTACTAGACAATTTGTCACCACATAAGGTCCCTTCACTGATCTGGATGGACACTGGAGTCTTTTTAAAGGTTATCTTTCACATGGACCACCAAAATAACTTGATTTACCATGTACAGTGGAGACCTACAGCTGAAGGCAAGTATGAGCTGCTCCATTTGATGATGGAGTGCCCCAAGTGTCCTGCTATGATTCTGAAACCACAATCTATGAGTCTAGGCAAACCAGCTTCTCTCACTGGAGCTCAAGGGTTGTAGCTTTCATCTAAAAAGATGGGACCATGATGTGTTCCACAGTGGCCACTGATGGCCTCACCCTGAATGTGGAGAAGGTGCCCATTGTGAGATGTCAAAACTGTGGCCCCCAAAGTCCAGGTTAGAGAACTAGCTGAAAACCAGTGCAGGTCCGGCTTTTTCTGTGTGCTTTTCTAGAAGAAAACAAATTGTCTGCGAGGACATCCAGTTTCATTCCACCATGCTTTTAAAGCCTAGCCAGGTATGAATCCAAGTACCAGGAATGCAGGCTTACCAAAACGTGCACTTGTCATATGCATACACATTGCTCATAGCAACCACTGGCTTGTTTTGTCTTGCTTCACTCAGGATCTAAAGCCAAGGTAGCTTGGATATTGTATCCAAGACATTTTTAGGTAACGTGATTTCTCTGGAGAATGAATACTAACATTTCCCAGTTTCAGCCTTATAAATTCTTTTCAATTTGGGCAACTAAACAATTTTAATGCTTAAGTGCAAATATACTAGTTACTATCCTGTTCAGAAGCTTCTATTATTAGATACTCTGAATAATATGTTTATGCTGGACACACAAGATAAACATGGATTTATATAGTACTAGATTTTATAATTACTTCCACTCAGTTTGAAAAAAAAAGTATGTTTCTTTTTCAGTGAACTGTGTACTCCAGATGCTGTAAGAAATGGATTGTGCCTTTCTGTTAATTTGCCCTTACAGAATGAAGCTGAATAATCCAATATTGAATTTTTTGTTTTGCATTTTATATTCAGATACAGTATTGCCATTTAACAAAACAAATACAAATAGTATATATAAAAGTTTTGTACATATAACTGAATATATAATATAGCCATATAGTGAAGCTATCCTTTGTCTGCAAATTACAGATTGATTGCTCAAAATAGCCAGTTAATTATTTGTCTAGGTCAAATTTTGTTCTTAAGTCACATAGTTAGAAAGGGAGGTATAAGATGTTTTGCAAAGAAAAGTTCCTTGCAAGAGAGAATACATGTCAAATCAGTGATCTCTCATTGTGTAGCTAAATATCGACAGCTCAGACTTTTAAACAGATTTAGGAGAGTATTGCTTAATGATTTTAATTGGAATACTTCAGGAGGTTTAAAAACCTATACATGAAGAGTCCAAATTAAAATTACTTTTTCAAAATATTAAAAAAAACCCAATAAGTTTTTAAAAGCTGCATTACGGGTCAGAAAATTTACAAAAAAGAACATATTTCTACAAATTTTGCTTGGAGCATTTCTCTGGTAAGCTGCAGTACTATTGGAATAGATGGTGCACATTTCACAGAATGGTAATGTTCTCATAAAAAGCTCATTGCCCATTCTTTGATGGGAAAAACTCATCTAACACACTCTACGCTGAGTTTTATGTTTGGATGCCAATTAGAGAACCCAAAATGTTTAGGTAAGGAACATTTCAGTACAAAGCTTCTTAGTGAGCAAAACACTTACATGGCTTCTGGATTTGCCACACAATTAAGGCTTTTGAGTAGTGCTTTTGGGTAAGTGAACCTCTTTTAAAACCAGCCATTGGTACTGAGAAATTTGAGTAGCAGCATTTAAAATAAATACCCTCTCTTTATGAATGAATTCCTTTTAACATCTCCAGTTATTTATAAACCTAGATGTTTTTAGCAGAAAATTATGTACTAAAACTACAATTACTTCACTACATACATAAGAATGAAAGACAGAGATTTGTTTTCCCACAGCATGACATAGTTACAAGCATTTCTTTTCAAAAGGAGTGCTAAATGTGATGTTTTCACTTTTGGCTAAAGAACCGTAAGCTAGAGAGATTTCTTTATAGCAGCAAGGAGTCATCCTCACACACAGCACTGCCCTTATTAACCATCACTATTTACTTTTATTAATGAGAGTGCTATGTGGTCTAATATAAATAAGAAGTTACTTAACAGAGTATTTTGAGATATGTAGACCACCTGTAAATTCATCCTGCAGATGCCCTGTCCCTCAAGACCAAGGTTTTGTATCCTAAACATATCTGCAGGTGCGTGGCACAGTTCGGAAGTACATGAAGTGTTCTGCTCCCAGAGCCAAGTTCTGTTTGAGACCAAGTGCCAGCACAGCCCATGACCTGCCTGGGAGAATCCTGGAGGGATGGAAATGAGAGCGGGAGTGAACACCGTATGAGCAACACTGGACAGAGTCTCCATTACTCCTAAACAACCTCTCTTTCTCTTTGAGTGGTAATATGCTTGTGCCTTCACACTTAAACCTCAGCAGTGTGCGTATCAGTATGCCTTTAATAACCTGGCAGTGGGTCTCCAAGTTGTTCATGCAAATGACAGCAATGGCAGCAGCTCAGCTAAGCATTACCCCAACCACAACAGTTCCGCAGCTCTTATAAAGGTATGGCTAAAGACCCACAGAGCTGTGTGAAACGTGTCCTGAACAGACACACTCCTCAGCAAACCAACAAATATGTTCAACTCTGCTGGATATACTACTTAATTCTGTCAGGTAAGTATTCTGACTGTTTCTCTCCTTTCAGTGAGAAGCTGAATGGGGCTTTGAGCAACTTGATTTAGTGGAAGATGTCCTTACCCATGGCAGGGAGTTAGAACTAGATGATCTTTATAGGTTGCTTCCAATTCAAACCACTCTGTGATTCTGACAGCTACTGACACAGGTAACCTTGAGCACCACTTGAACAGTCCTTCCAAGTCAGGAAGACATTTTGATAAGAAGGCTCTGAAAGACAACCTTAGCTCTACAGGTGTGACACTTAAGGATGAAGGCAGGTAAGCTGCTCTAGTTAAAGTGAACTTTGAAGACCATGCTGGAAAGAGACTTAGATGGGTCTGCAGGACTTGTCAAAAATACTGTATCAAAATGATTTGCCTGAATCTTTCCCATTCCTCTTGCATTAATAACTGCTGCCAGAAATGACACTTTAATAGAATTATGAGAGTGTTGAATCCTGAACACATCTGTTGCATGTTAAGGAACAATTACATAAGTGAATTTAGGCAATTTTGTGAAAATTTTATGAAGATATGGCCCAAGGACATCCAAAATGAGATTTTTGTCATAGACAATCTTCCTTGTGCTTGTCTTCCTCTTGTGCTGATTCAACAACAGTCTGTTTCATCACGGAATCAAACTCACATCCAGTAAAACCAACAAACGTCTCAACAGACATGGAAATACAAAGTGCTGCAGGTTGCTGCAAAACATTTATAGGTTGCGAGAAAGTACTGATTCATCATTCTGGGAAATCTGCTGGAACCTAATCACCCCAGGAGTATGTTCTAAAAAGACTATTGGCCATGATCACTGTGTGCAGAAGGTAATTATGGATTAAGAGTGAAAAAGTAAATTCACTTGCAAATAAGTCCTTGCTGATCCGTCCACACTCAAGTTAAGTGGGAAGTGCTAGAGAACACTGGCACTGGTAACACAGATGTGCCTGTTCTGCTTGGGGAATCCATGACTTACATAATGCAGAACCATCTCTCATGATGAGCAGATGAGATAAAAACACAACACAAAAAGAAAAGCCCTCCACCATTGAATCAGCACACTAAACAAGAAGGAAGCAAAATTATGATCAAGCATGGAGCAACTGTAAGGATAAATTAAGTATTCAGACTTGTGTCTCAGGGTTCAGGCATATCAACACAACAATAATTCATCTCCTTCCTGGTACTCTAACATGAGATTAAAACAAAGTATCCAAAAAATCACTAGTATTTTTAAGCTCTGTCTGAAAACAAGAATTCAAGCACTATTTCCCTTTTAGCTGGTTCTTGTGAAATTGCTTTTTAGAAATAAAACTAATGCATTATTGTACTTAAAAGTTTTAAAAGTAATGTACCTTGCGTAACTAGCACAAATTAAACCTCAGTTTAAAGGGTGCTGCAGAATTGTAGTATTAACTATTAATCATAACTAATTGTTGAAAGAACAATTTATTTTTGAAATGGTTTTACAAGTATTAAAATTTTCCCTCAGCTCTGAGATACTGCGAAACCAGGCTTCATAAACCATGTTTAGTGTTTTCACTAATACTTTTCTAATAGCACCAACATTATCTGCAGAACTTAAGACTCTCCTTGAGGAGCACTAATTCTCTAAACACATCCTCTCAAAAATATTCCACGCACAAACCAACAAAACGCTGTTGAATAAACTAAGAGGGATAGGAATAGTGGGCTAAATCTTTTGATCCAGCAGAGCTTCACTTGGCATATATTTGGTAGGGATTATCATTAATTTACTCAAATCCTATTCTGATTCAGTTCTGGAATAGCTGAGAGTAATCTGAAATCACCTAAGGGATATTTTAATTTAAAACTGTCATCAACAGATTCCAAAAGGTTATCTTCATGACAAAAATTTTCTTGAATGTAATGGTTCTCTGGTTAGAAATCCCTACCTCTAACTTTCTTCTCACTTATGGGAAAACAAACGACCAACATTATCAATCTTATCCCAGATTATGATTTCTCATGTATGCCAGGGAATACCAACCAACAATTTAGGACCTTTGTTTTAAATGTTAAGTTATGAATAGCAAAATTAGGGACTACTAATACACATGAAAAGCCCTAAGACATTAGGCTGTTACCAAGAATTTCTCTGGCCTGTGAAACTAGGCAAACTTGTGATAGTGGAGTAAAAGCTATTTTCAGTTTACAAGGAATACTGGAAACTACAGGAAAAAAATCTTACCAAAATATTTGATGCGCAAAGTGTTACTTTTTTTTTGCTACAATATTTTTTGTCAGGGCACACTTTCATTTACAGAAACACAGACTAATGGTGAGCACACCCCAGCTCCCCACAGTAGAGACAGTAGAGCATTGCTGGTATGTTTACCATGAATGCTCACAAATCCATTTTCTTTCTTAACCCTAGGCCATTTAAGATGCAAAAAATTTCCTTTACAGTAAATGAAGAGTAATAGGCATCTCTAGGAAATAACTGACTCCACCCAAAATCTGAATTGCATTTTGGAGATGCCACTGCCTCCATGAACTGCCTAGCAAGGTTGACCTAAGTCTCTAATTTAGGTACCTTAATATGTAGGGTAAATTTAAAGAAAATATCTAAGCATACAGATTATTGGCAATAAGCCATTTAACTCAAGAAAATCAGTGTTAATAACGTATTTAAATTCTTTTAGATTTTAAAGCATGAAACATACCCTTTCAGAAATGACCTCATCTATTTACTCCCTTTCTACCTTTCTTTTGAGAGACTTTTGGACTACTTAGTGAATAATGGAACCATGCCATTATTATTACCATAATCTAAAAATTTGTGACCAATTCTTTGATATTTTTCACAATTGGAAAGTAAGACACTGTGTGTAGAGAACACTGTGATTTTTCATTTTCTGGAAAAATACAATTTATCTTTGAAGTGGTTCTTATAATGTAACAAGTCTAGGAAAATATTAAAAAATGCTTGATTCTGGAATTAAAGAACCATCTATTCTTACTGAATCAAAATTAGACGCAGTGAAAGATGTTTTGTCAGGAAGTATGAATGAATATTTCAGTTTATTTATAAACTTATCGATTAATATATAGATTTGCTTGGATAATAAGAATTTTTAGGTATTCCTTAAGGGATAACAAATGCTATCCCAAACCATCAAAACACTCTGAATAGATACATATATAAGATAGTATGTAAGACTGAGTATTAGCTAGGGTGAACCCCATTTTTTTTATTTTAATTGCTTCAGTAGATTAGTGGAAAAGTCTGTATTTTTCATGTAATTGCTTCATAACAGAATTACATTTATGTCTCCTAATAGTTACTGTTTGCTTTTCCTAAACCAAGACACCACATAGACACCTAATACTTAAAATGTTAATTCTTCTGTAGAGCAGTGGGACATGGCTGTCACCTTCCTTGAAAATCAAGGACACATTATTTTATAACAGCTTATCTGGGAATCAGATGTTAGGGAAGTTGCTGGCAAGTTGATGCCGGGAAGTTGCTCGGTGGTCAGAGAGCTCTGACAGATGGATACAGCAGCAAACCAGAGTGTCTCCACGAGAGCATATGCTCTAATTATGGCTGAAATACCCTTTACTGGTGGACTACTCTATTATTTTTCTCTCACTTTTTTTCTTTATTTTTACTGTTGTATAGCTGGTGTGTCATTCTTGTATAGCTGGTGTGTCATTCTTTTACTCTTCTGAACTCTGCTCTACTTCATGAGAGTTATTCTCAACTCCAAAATCACTTTAAACCTGACACAACTACTTTTCCAAACCTAAAGTACCATTTTCTGACATTGTAAGAGAAATAACAAGTGCCACAGCTCCAGCACGAAGACTGGAGTTGCTCAATGATGGAGTGTTAACATCTTAACTGTGTGGACAATAGCATCACTTTTTTCTAATGATAAAAATATAAGTGATTTATCCATCATTTTAAGAGAAAGTAAAACAAGAATCAGTGATTTTAATTACCTGACATCTTTTTCAAGTTGGGTAATGTGTTCTTTCTGTAGACTTATTTGAAAATCTCTCTGTTGCACAGTCTCAATGAGGTATTTGTATGGCTGTTGTGCTTGGTTCAACAAAGAATTTGCTCTGTCAAGCTGCAAAACAAAAGGTATAACTACTATAAATTTTTTACCTTATAAAGCACAAATAATTGATTATTACTGAATTATTATTGGATATTATTGATTTTTACCAATTGCACACAAACTCCAAACCTGTTATTATGCACACAAAAAAGGAAACATACCACCTTCCAACTGAGAACTAGCGCATTATCCTCTCACTATTCTATTCCTATTTTCACTGCAGTAATGGTACCACTCTCTACACTTCCCTAATCTGCATTTTCAAGGGTTTTCATGTAACAGCTTCAATTGATTAAAAAAAAAAGTAGAGTCAATGCCTGTTTACACCTCTAATTAAAAAAAACCAAGTAGAGTCAATGCATCTTGTTGACTTACTGTGGTCTTTTTCTCTCTCCCTTAAAAAGCTGAAAAGGTTGTATCATAAATACTGCATGTAAGTAGCAGTATTTGAGCCAAGTTCAACCCAAAAGCTGATAAAATCACTTTTGTGTCAGCTTTTTAGTCATGTTCTAGACTTCATCTAGATGACTGCACGAATTGTCAGTCAAAAGAATAATAATGGGCTACCTAAGCATGCTGCAGTCTACAGGATCTCTGGTTTGTTCTTAAATAAAAAAAATCAAGAAAGACAATAGCCTGGTGTAAACATTATGCAAAGACAGCAAAGAGAAGTTTTAGAACTTTACACAAAACCTCCCAATGTTTAACTTTGTACAGGACTGTATTGTGATTTAAACTATACAATTATATGGTAAAAGATCAAAAATTTAATGGCAGGATGAAAATGAGCTGTAGATGTTCCTGTGGAAAATTGTAGGAATTTGAACTAAGGTCACTGATACTGAATCTCTCATCAGTGATCTAGAAGCAAGTATAAAACTACTGTGAATAAGGAATATATTGAAGTGAAACACAGAAAATTTTAAGATAAAGAATAGTGATATGGAAGAATACCAAGCATAGCAATGGATTCACCAATTTCCTGATGTCTTCCAAGTAAGAACCTGACAGAATATGTCCTAGTCAATTAGAAATTATCATGATACACCTAAGAATACATAACAAATTATAGTATTGCTTAAAAAAATCCCCAAACTTCACTGTTCATGTATCTTTCACTGAAATAATCTATATAATAATATATATACATACAAAATTTATAAAATTCATGTAATTTAAAAATACAAAGAAATTCCAGTATTTGCACTGTGTGAAGTACTTGGATGCACTAATTATTGTGGCTTTAAAAATCAAACTGTTAACGACATTCCCAAAATAGTAACTCTACAAATTACATATGCTGGCAACATCTAATAGCAAACGTAGTTGTCCTTTTGTTCCTATGAGAAAAATTAAAAGACAATCTTAAAAATTTTTTTAAAAATTAGTCTGCCCTAATTCTGGGACATTTCAAGCTGAGGTTTGTTAAATATCTTCAAAAGTGATTTAGCAGAAGAGCTGTGTAAGAAGAAGTGATGCATCCATTGAACAATTAAGTATCAAACAGAACAAACTAGCTTGGCTGGCTGTTCTTCTGTTCAGAAATCAAAATGTTGTCTGTCTGGCTTGCATTCTTGTTTAGCCTGTAAAGTAATCCTCCTTTCAATATTAGTTGCAAAACACAATATAAACTTCTTTGAAAATGTCTATCATGGAGTTTTGGTTAATTATGAGGCCATTTCTTTAACATCAAATAGATAAAAAACACTGTTTAGAAAGTATTTCATTTTATGAACAGCTGTTCTGCAATGTTTCTACATATTTGAATTTTTGTGTAATAATGATTTACCTCTTGTGAAATCTGTATTACTTGTTCCTTCTGATGTTCCAGATCTTTTACAAGCAACGAGTTTTGCTTTTCTAGCTGCAGTAATCTTCTTGCCAAGTGAACACTGTGCCAATAAAAAGAAAGCTCAACTTGAATTTTTTCCAAAATAGGCAAAAGGAATTCTCACATTTATGCTTCAGGATTGACTGCCTTTATTTTTCACCCATGCTTAAATATTAACATATATAATCTACATAGTCAAACATGCTGCATGGTCAAAGTTAGAAAAACAGTTAGAAAATGCTACAAAATTTAACAGCACTAAAATAACCTTCCCACAGTTATGCTATTGTAATATCTTATACAAAGTAACTACCTATACACAACTGTAGGAATACTGTCAAAATCCTTCATCTAATTATGATTATTTACTTCTTAGCAACTTTACGGACTCACTTTAATTCCAACTAAAACAATTGCTTAAAAAAGCTCATTAATATATGTTTTGCAGAAAAACACTGAAAAATGTATTTTATCACTTTCAAAAGAGAGGCAAAATTGTTTTGTCTGACATTTAATATGTTGAATAATTAAATGTTATTGCCAATTTTGTTTTCAATAAACTCTTACGTAGAGCAGTCACAGATTAACCTTGAAGAGAAAGGATAATTGAGCTACTTAAACAACGTAGTTAAAAAATTAGATCAACCTCTTGCAAGCTTCATGTCCAGAATCAAAGAGTTTATAATCCACTCAAGAGCACAAGTCCATAGGCAGCAATGGGAAGATTCAATATGCACTGCAGAGCCTACTAGCAGACATCTAACCTAGTCTTCCAAACTCTTATGAACTGCAGAATGGGCAAGGCTGGAAGGGACCATAGGGGTCATTGGGTCCAACCTCCAGAGCATGTTGTGCAGGACTGCATCCAGGTGGTTCTTGAGTAACTCCACAACCAGTTCCTGACTATGATACAGAATCTGTAAGAGGGTAAGTGGTCTAAAGCAGAACGATGGGGAGAGTGTATCTACCCTGAAGCTCAAGCTTAA
The DNA here is from genome assembly GCA_008694505.1 of Cyanoderma ruficeps. NCBI lineage: Eukaryota > Metazoa > Chordata > Aves > Passeriformes > Timaliidae > Cyanoderma > Cyanoderma ruficeps. The sequence goes on along the minus strand of VZDJ01007754.1, from coordinate 1,449,131 downwards.
GAGTGCGTAAATCTAGGTGACTGTACAAAGTTTATCTGAAAATTTGACCAGTCATAACCTCCATCTCTTCCTCAGTAAAATGGAATAGACTTCTGGATTTGGCAGAAGTCTTAATATTCTTCACCTGTGTTATAAATATACTCTTTCATGCACTAATCTCATCTAGTAAAACAGAGAAAGGAATCACTTCTTTGACTAGTAGCTATTAGGGGAGAACATAAGGTAGCTATGTAAGGGAGACCTTGGATACCTTCCCATGGCAAATTTAAGAATGCAGCCCATTGTAATTTTCCCAGCTACAACTATTTAGTGAACTTCACCTCAATTTGCAAATATTTAAGGAAAATACAAGTACATCTTCCAAATATACTTGTCAGTATGTTTTTTGACTAGTTAAAATTGAAAGCAAAGAGACAAAGGAACTGATGTGCAAGGACACCTTATGCTGGAAACATTTGATTCCAACTATACTAGAAAATTATGCAGTGCTCGAGAATGTGATAATTCCTTGTTAGCAAACCACCAAAGTCACCCTGGTAGGGTTCTGCATTCTCTCATTAACACCTCCCAAGCAGTTCCTAGGCATAGCTGAGAAGTCAGCATGGGCAAGCAAATCATTGCCAGTATGTCGTTCACATGTTGCTTAACCTACACCGAGAACTGTTTTATGGCAATGGGCTACTACAGGCCATGTGGTCTTAACGCTTCAGAGTGTTCCCAGAATAATTTAGCATGCTTAATCTAATACTACGGGTGTACAATGCCTACGTCTGAAGTAACAAAAGAATTGTTTCTGCCAAGTGGGAAAAGAGGTATAGACCCCACACTGCTTGAAAAGATTGCTTTTGTACCAACTTTCAGAGACTTAAGTGCATGATGTGAACTTAAAAGAGCTCCTCATTTAGGATCCCATATATCAGGGATTAAAGAGCAGGTAGTGGACTCCAGAAAGATTATTCACATTTGTAATAGATTCTCTTTCCTACAGCAATCCTAGACAGCAGAAAATTTATCTGTGTTTCTTTAAAGGTGCTAAACATAGAGGATGGTGTCAGAGTCTTTGCTTTTACAAACTTTGGCAGCCAAAGGCATCACACGCATTATCTGCATGCCAGTTTTCCTTGATTCAAAACAGCAGGTAAACCATACACAGTCTTTTATGGCTTTTTTAATCTTTTTAATTCTAAAGACAAAGTAAGTCTATGAAGCCTCCAACATTATTATGAAGGATTAAGCCCGTTTATTAGTCAATGCCTTTTAGAACAAAAGTGGAGTATATGAGTCATTCTGATAGAGCCACTTCTGAGCTCAGAAAGTGTCTTCCAAGCATATATGAAATCCTGGCCTGATCATCAGATTCAGCATTCAATGGAAATTTAACAGAGTTTTTATATACATAAGTAATCTAAACTGAATCTAATCAGGTGAGGAAAAAGAAGGATCAACGTGGAACTCAGGAAAGTGCCCAAACTATTGACAAAACAGAAATAAACTGATGCTTTAGGAAATGGTGCTATAGAACCCTCAACACTTTTCTAAACCAGATGTGCAACAGGGTTATGGAGGTTTTTTGCACACTCTTCACCTTCCAGGGATGGTGACTCTACCACCTTCCTGGGCAGCCTATTTCAATGCTTGACAACCACTTACGTGAAGAAATTGTCCAACCTGAACCTCTCCCCGGGCAAGCCTGAGGTCATTTCCTTTTACCCTGTTGTTGCGTGGGAGAAGTGAGTCATACCCACAATGCACAGGCTCACAATGAGCCATTCAAATGTCACTATTATTTCTTAAAGACCATTCATAATATAAATTTATTAGTTCAAAATTACTATGATCAAGAGATACATTTTTCACCTATGCATCATTTTAGTCTATTGATCAAATTTTCAAATTGGCGAAACCAGAGCAAACTCAAAAAAATGCAAGGGGAATCAGATGCTGTATTAGTGAAGATAAAATACTGATGCTCTGAATCGCCGTCCTTCTTAATATCTTGACAGATACATTTATCTTACTATTAAATACAATTATTTTTAGGGTATTAATAATGCATATCCTATTATATAAATGTAAATAATGTAACTAATCTGTTTTTACAGTTGCTTAGTTTTATACAATTATAATCAATGTTTCTGAAAGTCAATGAGAAGAGATTTTAAAATGACCTAGAAAAATATGTATATGCCCATTCATACGCACCAACCACATTAACAGGTCCCAGTCATCAATCTATTCCTGTATACTTCAGTCATTAAAAAAACTTGTTGTATTAATCAAACTGGCTGGATTCTAAGACAAAGCATAATGCATCTAATCTTCATTTAGTTTATCTCAAATAAGCAAATTCATGAGGTAGTTTTTTTACCTTTGCTTTAGTCTCCTTTTGGCTGTTGTAGGAACATTAGCACCATATCCATATGAGAAGAGAACCCTTTCAGCTTCAGCTTCATCTTCCACTGCAAAAAATTACAGAAAGCTGCTGTTGAAGAATAGTGCCAGAACTTACAAACTTCTAAGCAATTCTATTTACAACTCAACATGCAAAAACATTTTTCTAGAAGCTAAATTTTCAGTTGGTGCAACCTTCTGGACTTGAGTGGAACAGTTTTTTCGCCATTAGCATTGAGGTTAGTGCTACACTTTAATTACTTACAACACTTTTTATTTTTATGATTAACATAAGACTTATGCAACATGAAAGTAAAAGAAAAATAGTTCAGTTGCCTTGAAGATTCATATTGTTGGTATGATCACAAATTACATAGCACTTGTATAAGTTCAATTCATCAGTAGAAGGCCAGTTTGCTTAAGTTTTTAATCTAAAGGAATAATTTTCTGTGCATACATGAGAAGGCAGAGAAAGATAAAATTAGGGAGTGTTTAAGGTGACAGGACATAACCAAGTCCATGGGACTAGAAGGGATTTATAACTGCTTTGAAAAGAAATCTCAATAGCAGCAAGATTAAAATGTGTATGTTAATATTTCAAGTTCTGAAATTCAGATTTGCTCTTTCCTGTAAGATGAAGTGGACCAGGAAAAAAAAAAAAAAGAACAAGGGTATGTGTCAAATAGACTGGGGCAGAGAGAGGGGGACAGAGAGAGAGAGAGGGGGACAGAGAGGAGGGGTAAAAGGGGACAATGAGAAAATGGGAGTGGCACAGGTGTGAGAGAAGGAGGGAGAACAAGCAAACACCAGCCCAAGCACCACACAAAAGCTTTGATGAATCAAATAGCTGGGAACAGGAAAAACAAATGTAGGAAATGATGTGAGTCCTATCTGACTCATCTTTCTTAATGCTCAAGTGCCTCAAAACCAGAAATACCTTCATTTCTCAACAACTTGCAAAATGCTATAACTTCTGTACTCACTTGTCTAATGCCCTTGTAATGCTATTTTAAACAAGGATTCTTAAAACACATTTAGAAAGAGAAAAGCCTCTAGAAGAGCACCTGTGGTCATCTACATATCTAGTTACATTAAAAGCAATATAGAAATTTCAGTAAGTGTGACAGAAAGAGTTTATTAATGTGGCACTACAAAGACACCAGCACTTCAGACCTGTCTTAAATATGACAGGCAATTCTTCAGTGCTGTAAACACCTCCGATTCAGAAAACTATAAAGAATTATTTAACCTGCCTTTGTTAATACCCTTCTTTTTGGTTACATATTCAGCGTCATGTATCTCAGAAAAATGTCAGTAAGATCCTGTCCTGTATTGTCCAGTAAATGTCACATCATGAAGACAAACACAAAAGAAATTGGAAATGTTGTAGGTAGCAAAATAATATTCTGTATCAGTGTGTGCTTCTCTCCTCTTACAACATTCCAGGCTCTTTACCTGACTTTGTGGTGTAAAATATGCATTTTACAAGTTAGGAGACACTTATTAACAACAGTTTCTTACGCTACACAGCAAGCACGTGCCATTGTGAGGATACAGATAGGTTCAATCTTTTTCTTAGAAAGATACTAACCAATGGAAACAAGAAAAATTAAACAACTAGTCTACAACAAAAATACCCTAATGTGAAGATTGCACCCTGAAAAGGAAGAATAGACAAATGCCAAGGAAATTTACTACAGTTATTCATCTGGAAACCTCTCAGGCGCTGTAAGAAGTGGCTATATAAATTCTTCATAGCTTTCTGAATAGGCTGTTTAGTGTCTTTTCAGAATTAATAAAGTGAGGCATAATGATCAGGGAGTAACAGTAAAAATTCAGTGATCTCTTCCACATGCATATTTTCCAAAGGAAAATATAAAAAGTTTATATATATATATAAATAATTTAAATATTATATGACAAAAGCTATCTCACTTGTGTTAATAAAGACACAGTTAATTAAAAACTCCAGAGAACCCAATCCCCGCTGGCATCCTTAAATACTGTAAAACAGCAAAGGCTTCATGACTCAGAATGAAGAAAAAAAATTATATGCTATTTAAAGAGGTGACCACAGGAATGAAGATTAATCCTTATTATCACTAAAGTTTGTAGAAAACTCTAATTGTCTTCCACACAACGCTTCAGTCTAAATTATATTCCCTGCAAGATGGATTTGGATTGAAGTATTTCCACAACACATTCAGTTTGAAAAATAGTTATATTTCCTTTCAGCTATTTTTCTACCTTTAGCTATTTATGACATATAACTATCAGGGCATAATTTGAGACACAGGAGGAACTATATCTGTCTTCTCCTTCAAAGTGTTTTTTTTTAAAAAAAATACTTTATTTTCTTCTGTTTTCCCTAAGATACTAGACTTAGCTAGTATTAATCTTAACTTTCTATAGCAAATACACTGAAATAGAAAGTTCATTATTAAACAGAAAATATATTGAAATAATATTAAGCTATAACTGTTTTTCCTTCAAGGTAATCAGAAAATAAAGTCATTATATTTTAAAAGAACAGTTAATTTGGAAACTTTCCTTTCTTTAGCATTCTGTAGCATGGAATGTAAATTGTAATTAAAATAGATATTTAAGAAGAAGTTAAGAATTTAAGAAGAAGTTAAGAATGATCTGGAAAAAACTTCATTACTGTCCCAAGATGCTTAAGAAAATTCAAACCAGTGTAAACAAAACCCAGTGTTCTGAGCTCTAACTTCCCCTTGAAGAAAATGAAAGTAAGATCCAAAAATTCTGTGTTAATACATAAATACTCATTAGGCAAGTTTATATATATATACACACTTCAAAAAACATGTTACTGACTAAAACAGAAGCGTGTATACAGCAAACATGCTTATGGTCAGACTGGAACCTCTGGGCAGTCAGGCCATTCTAAGTACAGGCTGCAGTGCATAAAATTAATAAAGCATGTGCAGTCTGGTTACTAAAGATACCCCAACATCACTGCATCTTGCTAATGCACACTTTGCTAGACACTATGGTTTATATTAAAGCTTATGCAATAATCTTCTATACAGAATACTTTATAAACTGTGACTATTTTTTGAAGGAGGAAATAAAGAGAAAAGGAGAAGAAGACAGTTGAATTAGTCTGAAATTTTAGAATGTCCTACTCTGCTTATGCACTGGCTAGAAGATTTCAACATTAGAGTCAGAGTTTCAAATTAGAAATTAATTGTTCTGTGGATTGATTTAGGCTGAGAACCAAATGGATAGAATTTTACACAAATTTTGCTGTGTCTGTGAACATTAAAATTTTTGTGAATGACAGACAAAAATTTTCAAAAGTAATCAGGTATGAATTTAATCCATGGTTTAGTACGTGGAACAGACTGAGCTCCCACAAGCAACTACTTAATGTCTAATTATTATTAATTCAACAGAAAGAAGAGTTTTTTTCCTCCTTCCAATTAGTTAAAAAATTCACATTAATCACTGTATTGAAATATAAAACCTGTTTTTGCCTGTCAACAAAGAGGGCTTTCTGACATTTAAAATGTACTCAAATAATGGAAGAATCCTAAAGACTGTATCTAATTATAATGGATTATTAGAATAAGGAAAAGAGAAATGACTGAATACTGAGATGATTTTCAATAAGCACAAACTTAAGACATATGGATGTTTGATACACATTTACAGGTGCACTTAGAAACCTGCCATTAATATTTTCTATCAAAATAATTACTGCCTTTTACTTGTCAGGCATAATGAAGAAGAATGATGGGCACTGTAATACTTTCCAAGTGTCATGAGAAGAATGGTATCATAATGCCAGAAACACCTACAGATAAAACAATTTGTGACAGAACTTACTTTCTGCTGTCTGCAGAATTATCTCATCAAGCTCTTTTTCAAGTTTTTCGTAAGTATCTAGTCTTGCTTGAAACTCAGAATTCTGTGTTTGAAGCTCAGTAATGCGGGTTTCACTAGAAGACTGAAGACTATAAAATTCCTTTGTAAGCACCTGTGAGAATGAATAATGGAAAGATCTGGGATTCAGCATTACAGTGATTTTGAAAGAGGCAAAACATAATAAATATAAAATGTGTACCAGTATGATATTAAATATTTGATGTAAGTTTTGCACAGCAAAGATTAAAATACTTTAAAAAGCAGTTATTTCAATAATATTATCTTGCACAGATTAAACTCTCAGATCTTAGGCCTGTCTGCAGAGGCCTTAGTAATTCTAAGAAGCTGTCTGAAAAAGCTACAAGCATTTTTAAGGAAATGTACGAAAAGCCAGGTAACAATTAAAACAAAAAAATCACAGAGAGCAGTCTAAATAGTGTAAATGCAATGATTTTTGTTGCTCTAATTGATTTCTGATTTCAGTCATCAATTTATGAAGATTCCTTTGAAGAACGCAAATATAAAAATTTGTTATTAAAGCTGTATCAGTCTTATTACTTATTAATAAAAGGTAGTATGCCATCAACATTCAAGACTCATGTAAATACTTAATCTACTAAGTTTAAACAAAAAAGTCTAATATTCAAAAGTAAAACTATGACGTCCATAATAATAATGGAAATTTGATAAAGTGCTTGATAATAGGAAACAACATTGACCAAATAAATACACACCAAACTGGAATAAGAAAATCGCGGGTATGTAAAGTAGCAATCTACATACTTTGCAGAAAAAATCCCACCAAAACAGGTAAAGTAATAACCAAGTGGTACTGCTGTCAAATTTCATACTAACTTCCTAAGTAAAAATCACGACCACTCAGAATGACAAGTGAATACAGATTTGGAGACACAGAAATACATGCACGGTGTGCAGAGCAGCAATACTACAATCATTGTCAAAACCACGAAAGAATACGTAATGCTTTGCGAAAAAGCCACTTGAATATAAAAAGTTCAGTCTAGTGCCACAGAAGAAATAAATGTATACATTAAAACTGGGCAACATATAAACTCTCTGTTTCCTAGTTTAGCAAGAAAAACTACTCTGTGCCCTAAATAAAAGCAAGAGTTGCTCCAGAAAGCTGTAGCTGAGCCACAAGATACCAGTGCCTACAGTATTAATAAAGACCAACGTCCTTTAATGGTAAGGAAAAAAACTTAGTACATTAATGCTATATATAAGAAAGGAAGTTAAAAAAACCCAAGAATTTGTTAAAAGGAACAAAAATAAAAGCTTCAGACATCAAATATTTAAATTCTGCAAGAACATTTCTTAATGAAAGAGCTCTTAAGTGCATATTTCTTAATGAAAGAATTTAAAAGTGTCTCTCTAAAGAGAAAAAGAAGTGCCAAAAGTGTTAGTAGAATTGAATGCCAAATATTTGAGTTATTGTCAGATTGAAAAATTTCTGCAAAGAAAATGAACATGTAACTCTAATTGAACTACATTCTCCAAGTTTAGACATGTCTGTGCAATTAAAAATCTATTTAGCAACCTCTAAGTTTAGCAAAACTGGCACTCCCAGTGCTTGTGACCACAACTAACCTCATCAGCCAGGATCTGAATGTCCCAATACAGACAAAACAAGAAATCACAGTCTGAAACTCTCTAATTCTCTTTCCACTCTATAGTTCCTTTTCATAAACAACTTAGGCAGGTTCAGCACTAGAAATGTGGGGACCTGAAGACCGGCATCCTTCCCTCAAAAAACAAAGGCTGCTAGAGATGTCACTTTCTTCTGTCCTGTCCAGTTTGTATCCTGACATTCCTTTGAAACATACACTACCAATGTCATTTAAGACTCAGAAATCGGTCTGAGTGATGTGTTTTGGGGATCAACTTTGGGCAGGTGAAGAAATTTTGTTTTAAAGTTTTCCGGAATACTCACATTTCCAAGATTAAAATAAGTTAACAGGGTATGATACGTATGTTTTAAAGATAATAAATTCCAAATTCTTGTAGAGATAAACCAGCCCAAATGGTTAAAGCCCACATACACAGGTGCATTGGCTGCAGGTGCCAAGGCTGTGTCCCTTAGCCAAGGGGGCTGCACCTCAAAGAAACTTTTAATAATTAATTTAATAAAGCACAAAAATGCTGCACAGCAGTGAGGAGTAAGGGAAAAAGTGAGAGAGACATGGTGCTGACACTGAGGTGAGAGAAGGAGGGGAGGAAGTGCTCCAGCTGCCAGAGCAGAGATCCCCTCTGGAGCCTGTGATGAAGCAGGTTGCCTGCATGTAGATCATGGAAGACCACATCCAAGCAGATGTCCATGCTGCAGCCCATGCAGCTCCAGGCTGGAGCACATGGACATCCCCAGAAGACACTGCAACCTGTGGAGAGCCCAAACAGAAGAGTTTCTCCTGAAGGAAGCAGCAAGACATGGAGGATCCACACCGGAGCCAGATAAAAAAGCGTGAGGAAGGAAGACCATCAGAGAGGAGCTGTTATTGAACCTCTATTTCCCATTTCTCCCTGCACTGCTCTGGAAAGGGGTGGGTAGAAGAGTCAGAAATTAAGGAGGGAAGTTAAATTAAAAGAGGACAGGGTGGGTAAAGATGTTTTGCTTTTTCTCTTTGTTTCTCACCATCCAACCTATGTCAATAGGTATTAAGTGAAATTAGTTTTCCTCCTGTCAAATCTGTTTTGCCCATGATGGTAATTGGTAAGTGATCTCCCTATCTTTGTATCAACCCATGCTCTTTATAAGCTTATTTACCCCACTCCCATCCTCTTCAGGAGGAGGAATGAGTGACTGGGTGGGAGTCTAGCACCCCACCAAGGTAACCCATCATGCTAGGACCAGCAAGGTTATGTCTTTGCAATGCTGTATACATCATACCCACCTTGACTTTCTTTGCTGTGAAAAATTTATTCCAGAATTTCTATCAATAAAAAAGTATTTTACTATGTAACAATGTTATTACCGATCCTAGTTGCAAATAATGCAACTGAATTCACCGTACTTGTTTTGGTAAACCTGTCTTCTCTCCCTACAATTCTCACACAGACTGACATAAGCAGCTTTGACACAAGCAGATAAATATACCTCACATGAAGGCGGTACTGTCTTTAACATCTTTCCATGAGAGACTGTTTTGCTTTTTCCTCTCCCCGTGTAGCAGTGCGTGATTCGGGTTTTCCAATGTACTGTACATGTTTGTAACAGTTTGATCCTAACCCCGCAGTCCAAACTCCCTGGTGGTGTGCCCTTGAACTTCCCTGTGTCAATCACCCTGCTAGAGTTACAATATTCTGGGGAAAAAAGCCCCAGGATTTGTCAAGGTGACTAGAGGCCACCTACATTCATTGTCTTTTAAATGTACCTTACTGGTAATTGGTCCCAAGCCCTTTCCTGCCCCAGAGACGCCCCTGGGTACTTAAGTGAGCCCAGGGGAGTGGTCTCTCTCTTGCACCTGGGATGCGGGACCCTCTCTGCCGTCCATCTGCCCTTGAGAGGTTTCCTGGAGAAATAAACCATCTAAAACCCAGCGAGAGCCCTCTTTTCTTCCACGCCGTCCGATACGCTTCTGCCTGAGATTCTGAGCAGCTACCTCTGACTTATAGAATCCCGGGGGCGAGCTAGCCGCTAAGCAGCCCCCACAAAAGTGGAATTCTATACCCCTGGTCTTGTCTTCTTAAACTGATGAAACATAGTAAGCTTTGTCATTTGACCCTGCTTCTGCAGAATTTGGTGGAGATACTAATTCAACCATGCCATGTTGTTACTTTTTCCCCAAGCTCTTCCACTTTACATTCTAATTGCAAACAACTATGTAATGCCCTGTAAAGTGTCTCTTTATATAACATACCTCCAGCTTTCTCTGGTATTTCTCACATTCCATTTGGCACTGTGAAAGATTCTTAGCTGTTTCTTGTTGCATGAGTTGAACATGTTCAGTTTCAAAGGACTTTAATTTACTTTGGTGAAGAAGTTCAGCTACTTTGCTTTCTGTGCCAAGCTGCATTTGTCTATACCTAAAAGAAAAATGAAAAAAAAAGATTTTGATCATTCGAAAATAAGCAAATATATTGTAGTTCTGTTCATTACAGGTATAAATTTCAAAATTAATACAGTACTTTAAAGATCTTAATAGGTATTAGTATGGTTATCTGTGTAACTCTTGTAACCTGTATTTGAAACACCACTAGGAAAATTCAATATCGTAATGACAATACAACACAATAGGTGAAAAATTCTGTTAGTGGCTTTTCTAAATATGTTGCTAATGCAGAATCAAATTATAATGACCTTACAGTATACCTTATTCTCCTTATTTTTAAAGTGTTAGATCAATGTGAATCTCTTTCTTGGCATGCAAATGTATGCACTGAAGTCTTCTCATTGGAGAAACACTAATGAAATGCTGTCTTCCCCCTTCACCACCATGTGTTACATGAGATAGGGAGAAGTGTCATTAGACATCAGTGATATCAATGGTGTACCCTTTGAGATATCATGGGTATCAGCTACACTGATTTTACCCAAAAGTATGAAGAAAAGTTTAACCACAATGGTGTAATAACTTCCACAGTCACTCAGAATCAGAGAACCTTCTCAAAAAACAGAAATGAAGTATAATTTTTAGAAAATCACAACAGGGTAGTTATAAGTGACAAATAACATTCCCCTCTGAAGTGGAATTCATCTATTTTATTCATTAATTCTACTTAACAGGCAATCTCAAAAATGAGGTGTAAAAAAGTTTGCTGATGGAATACTGTAACATTAGATAGTTGAAAATTTAGGTGTGAAAAATTAGTTGAAAAATTAGATGTGAAGAACAGGACAAAAATTAATGAATCTTAGCATTAAGTAACATATGAAATTCAAAAGAGATATATGCAAAGTAAATCACAGATTTTAAAAAGGCTCCTGACCTTGTACATAAAATTATGAACTCCTATCTGACTGTTTTCATTCCTAACTGAGATCTTGGGACTTACTATATTTGATAAAACCATTAAAATTTTGGTTCAGTTTTAAATAACGGTCAAAACAAACATTTTGGAAATTACTGTGGAAGAAATAAATAATATGGAACTCACTGTATCACTTTGCAATTCCATGTTGCTGCCTGCATTACTGAATGCTGACAAACATTCCAGTACCTCATCTCACAAAGAACAGAAGTGTCAGAGCATCAGAGAAGGGTAGGAAGGGTTACTTTTGACATCCAGCAACATCACCCACTCACACGATTGCATTGTGTGGAATAAATCACTCGAGCAAGCTAGGACTCTACAGCTTGGAAAAGAGATGGCATAAAGAAAAGGAAGAAATAAGGGGCCTGTCACATCATGAGAATGGAGATAGGAATCAACTGTATTTTCCAATAGATGAATGAGACGCAAATGAAAACAAATATAAATCACTCTTCATACATGAAAGCTGTGGAATTCCTCACCGTAAGATGCTGAGGATGCTAAAAATTAACACTTATTTGAGAGAATACTGAACAACTTGCAAGAGAGAAGTCCTTTAAGAACCATTAAATCCAAAATGGTACTTCTCACACTGAAGCCACTACACAACTAAATGTGAGATTGCCAGATAAACTTTTACTCTAAAACCCAGCATGGCTGTTGTGTTAGTCATCATCTGTCAAGTAACAGCTGCAACACAGTTCCACCCTATTTAGTACCTAATCTTTAGGTGGGATGGAGAGTGTTTAATCAAAACAAGAGGATTACTTCAAATATTTTCTCTGAGGATTTCAGATGTAGGAATGTTTCTACAGCACAAAAAGGGAGAAATTTTCTGGAATTAGTCTGAACAGAACAAACAGGTGTCATTATGATGTCCCGGATAATCACTCTGTAGACATCCATCTATGTGTAAACAGTCCAATGCATAAATAAGATTGTTTCCTCACTGCATTAGCAGAGCATGGAAGTTCTGCCTACTGAGCTCATTAAAAGTTTTTCTTTTAAAAACGGATTTCTTTAATGTATGACATTTGTTCTGAAACAGAGCTACTGCACTCAAGCTGCTAAATGCCAGTTACCTATTGACTATGCCAGTCATTTTTGCTTAGGGATGCTTTTCAAGTGCTGATACTTTCATCACTGTTGCCTGGCTGTATGTTCCTGTTTTCATTTTACCACACAAAAAAATTTCAGCACTCTTGAATTCACCACGCTTTGCACATGACTGGCTGCAGACATGACACTAAATCTGTTCTGGTATACAGATTGTTTACAATCCTGGGAAGAATTGTTAAATGAGTTAAATCTTCATGAAGATCCATGTCATTCAGCCAACAATGCAATGAAACACACAAATTTCATTATTAGTTATATTTACTGACTCTCAACAACAAATTTACCCCTTCCACCTCAACACAAAACAAACACCAAAGCCTTCCTGTACACAGCCTCAGACCTTCAACCACTCTGAGCTTCAATGATCTGTACTGTATTGAGCTGAAGCACTGGAAACATGCATGAACTGAGGCAATCCATACTTCTCTGTACCTATTTTCTATACTTGGTGGAGAAGTCTGTAGTTCTCTGATGATTTTACTCAGTCAACTGGGTGCTTTCAGAGCATGCTTCTCAACCCAATCATGAGCACTTACTTCAGAAAGAAATTTTATCCTTTGTTTTGGAAATTTGAAGTAGCTTACATGAGTGTGATCTGTTTTGCACTGGCAAGGTTATGACAGGTCAGTTTTCTTTTAACCTTACTACAACGCGGAGCTCACTAGTAACTCCTTCACCATAGCACCATTCAGAGTTTCTTTGTCATATTTGCTTTTACTCTGCCAGATAGTATCTCTGCTTTCTTGGCTACTATTTCAGCACAAATGTATGTGCATGTGTGTACACAGTCATGTAACACAATGTGCTGAAATACATTCCTTTATCTGCCTAGATGGTCTCTGAGGGAAAACAAAAAAAAAAAAACCAAAACCACCCTATGCTTTAATACTACTATTATGGAAAAAAAACAACAGCGGAATGTGGGTCTGCAGGATTTTTCTCCGTCGAGAAATTTTAGCAAACTTGATATAATGAAAGAGTAGAGTTTTAAGTCTCACAGAAGAATGAGGGTTGAGAATCAAAGAGAAATTACAGACTGAGGCAATAAAAAAAGTCCCACATGTAAGAATCATCTAGAATGAGGTCTCATTTCCTTTATGTCTCTCTGCCATTAGGTTGACCAGTCAATGATGCCTGAAGTTTGCTAAAGCAGAGACATAATGGTTATCAAAAAAATTATTTCTGGAGTAAAGGAGAAGACGGAACGCTCAGAGAGGGACTTGAAATCTCTTTTGTAAGGTTTGAAAGATTTTTAATCACAGAGCTTATTTTTCAAGTAGTGGATAATGATATAATAACTTGTCAAAATATGCATACCAGAGAGCAAACAGAAAGATCTAATGGTAAAATCATGTAGTCTGGATACTGAAGAAAATACGGCAACCAACTGTTTTTTTGAATGGGGGAACTATAAACCATCCATCTACAAAACCTGAGATGCACAGCAGTACTCCTTAAAAAGGTAACTGAAAAATGATGTACATAAGAAGACAACACATTTGCATAATTACCCTAAGTGGCAAATCCTAGTATTAAACTTATTAATAAGAAAGAGTGCCAAGCAAGTAAATAAAAATAATGTATCTTACAAAGAAAGTCCTATCAAAATAATACAAAATGAAAATCTAATTTTGTAATTTTATAATTTTGTAAACCAGATAATATCAACTGAAAGCTTTGTGGCATATATTTTAGAAAAATATATATTTCAAGTTTAAAAATGGAAAAAACCTCTGTAAATTGTGAAATCACCCTGAGTCCACAGTTGGGTCAGTTCCAGATCTAAGATCTCTAAAGCAATTAGAATATACTCTCATATTTGTACAAATGTCTGTGCTTTGGTTCAGTGCCAAATTTGCAAAGAAACCTCAATGCTACAGACATTTCCTCCCTCCCTAACCTGTCCTCTTGCAAACCTCCCACTTCCAGCCCCAACATGTCCCCTAATGTTCCAGATCTTCTCCCTCTCTGTCCCAGCACCAGCCCAGACGTCTCTTCAAATTCCAATTCTATTTTCATTCTTTATTCCCAGGACATCTGTTTTTCTTCTTACCTACGCTCATAGCCTGTTCAGCTTTCATTCCTATCTTATAGCCCTACTCTCTGCATTCTGAATTCCTCTCTACTCCTCTACCACTGTCATAGTTTGGCATCCTTCCTCAAATCCTACTCATACCTCTTGCAATTTCAGGCAGTTTAACTTTCTTACCTTCTGCAACTGAGTCTGCCAGTTAAGGCCTCCTCATTTCCAAAGAGCCCCAACCTAAGCATAAAAGTACACAAATGAATTTTTCTTACTCACCTTTGTGCCAGCTGGAGTCACAGAAGAAGTAACAGTGGTCTGTACAGACAACAATTAAATTCAGCCTGCCACAGACTGCACAAATCCTGTCCATACATGCAGCAAACTGCCAGACTCAGTTCAAACATGGGTACTCAAAGGATCTTGTTTCCACTGGTTCTCTTTTTGATCCTTGGTACTAAGAACTGGTCACGTTATTTCTGAGCAATCAAAAATTTCCCATTAATTGTGTTCACATGCTACTCATTAAATAACTAAAAATATAGGCACTTAGATTCTTAGTTTTCAAATGCTTTCATTGTTCAGCTTTTCCAGCACTCAGATTAAGTCTGATTAGTCATACAGGCTGGTTTTACAAAATTAAAGTCTGTATTAATATTTACTAGAAAATGGGTAAGAAATGTGTCATTTATTGAAAAATACGTATTTTATCAAGTTTTTATACCTACTTCATAGGCATTTTCAGTTTTTTGTAGTATTTACTACTTCATTCATGTCCATGAAATACATTAAATTATTTCTAATCTGGTCTAAAATAACAATGCACTTTGTAATAACGAATTTAAATACCTCCAACAACAACAACAACAAAATGCTCTGAGTATAATAATTAAACACAATATTAAGTATGTAATCTAGAAATTAGGCAATTAAAAATTTGTTTGTTGAAATAATTTTCACTTAAAATTTGTTTTTCTCATGCTGAGATTTTTTTTCAGCACAATATTCCTGGTTCAGGTTGTAATTAAAAAAAAATCCAGAAACATATAGCTTAGATGATAAAGGGTAAACTTGATCTAACATTCAAGTTCTTCCCAGATGTTACATTTGCTTCATATCAAGTAATTAAACATACAGTACTTTGCACGTGGTTCAGTAAAATCTGAGAGAGAAAGCTTAGAAGCTTTGTTTAAAGCTGCTTGCTTCAAAGCAGATTTTTGTGTTTTGCAGCATTCTAAGCTTTTATTCTGTACTGGCCTCTGATCCTCATTCTGTCAAAAAAAACTTCCACATACTATTTTGCAGTTTGTAGGAAGTGCTAACTCCAAACATCCACACTCAGCAAGATAAACACTCCGTTTACACTCCTTGTAGCTTCAGGACACCTAAACCCAAAACCACCTATGCAATAAATAGGAGTTCTTCAGAATGTATGACCCATATGTTTTTTCCACCCTAACTAGATTGATACCCAGTGTACATAAGACTACTTGAATGAACAATATGAAAGATGTGTCTGGCTTAAATGTATGAGTCATGCTGACTGACAGGGACAGAAATCCATCTTTGTTAATTTTTTCATCATCTTTCATCTTTTTCTTCTTGTCTCTGGGCTATGCAATTGTGCTTTCTTTTATTTGACACTGACTCTGTGAAACATAAGATTATCTCCTGTACCAAGATACAGCTTCAAAACTACTGAGTAGAGACTGCTTCTGCCAAGCCTGTGCTTGGGAGTCATACTTCAGTCATGAGAATTTCCAAATAAAACTTCACTAGAGAGTTTTCTCTCAATCCTGGAGCTCTGAAGGGCATCAAATCTACCCTTCCATTTACTGTAAGAGCATTCTTTATTTTGGGCAACTGTAAAAAAAGAAGAGCAACTTCTCGGTGCTGCTGATGTATGCTTGGTTTGCTCACCCACCTAGACTATTATTACTCGGTTTAAGTAATTTCTTGACTCACTATATTTATTGACTCTTCTGTTATTTGTTCCAATGAAATAAATGCAAAGGATGCTCAAATAACCTAACTGAACTTTACCAGTATACTGACGTTTATCAAGGATATGTCATCCTTAACAAAAAGAAAGGACGTGAAGAATTGAGTGAGCATATAATAAAGGATGTGATAGAATTTCACTGTTTCCTCCTCAAAATCTGTTTTTTAGATACATAAATAGGAGAACAGAGTCAGTTCAGTAATTTTTAGGAGTCTAATGGTAGTTGTTTTCTCTTTGCCTATACAAATTAGTCAAGATGTACAACCTTGTGTTCTCATTTATGTTTCTGGTGATAAACAACATAGAAGCACGAAACACACAGCTGGTCTGAAAATAGTTACCAGATCAGGTATTTCAGGAGATGTAGGCACAGAGCTTTCTAAGCTGGGAATCCAAAAAAGGAAATTACCACCTCACAAGATCCCTTGAATGAAGCTTCAAAATAGCCCAAAGACGAAGCCCAAAGAAAGATTAAAGATTAAAGATTCCTGTTTTTCAAACAGGAAGGCTATGAAATGAGTTCTCTGAAGCCTAGTGAAGAGATACTAGGGGAAATAGCTTCAGGGAAGTCTCCTAAGTTCAGGACAACAATCTAAAAGGGAAACAAAGCCAAGCTAAAGGATGCAGATATCAGCACCTCAAGCCAAAATCAGAAGAAGCAGAACAGTTTTATGGTTTCTGGCACAGCCTCAATACACTGCCGAAGTTTTCTTTTCCATCTGTGTGCACTAGCACATAGAATGGCAAAAGTTGCGGATCTTGGAATTATAAGAAACATGCTGAACTGAGGCGGACCATACATCTGAATAAGCAGCAGAATAAGCATAATTAAATTTATCATTGTCTAATTAACTGTCTAATCAATTGTCTAATCTTTGCTCAAACAAATAAATACTTCATTTAAAAAAAAAATCACTTTGAAGTGACAGACTGAAAAGGATTCCCTGCAATGCAATATGGTTTTGTCTATTGTACATATTTTAATTCAACAGCAAAGAACTTGAAGAACATTTATTAAAACATCATTAAATGTTCAGTCATATTTTCTATGTATACTTCTCGCTATTTCTCATGGCATCCCAAACCATTAACTTTATTAAACCAATATTTTCATTTCATGGTTTACTTCATTCCTTGCAAAAAATGCCATGCTAACAAAGCAGAATTTTGTACTAAATCAAGAAAAACTCAAGGAATAGTACAGAAATTTATCCCTCAAAAATGTATATTGAATAATGAAGAAATAATTAATTGAAATTGTAACTGCAAGAGAGAAATATGAAACAGATGTGAATGAAGAAAAGGCCAGCGACTTTCTTGATATTTACCATTAAAAAATGAAAGCATTGACTATCAACATTTCTCCACACTAAGTTCCAAGTTTGTAGCATATATTTGGAATTGTCTGACCTGATAATTTTTTTCTGCTGTTCATAATAATTTTTTCAAGATACTGTACAATTTTGATAATGATTCCAGAATTTACCTCCTTAAACCACGCATTAGCTTTTTCAGAGATGCTACTACTTTATTAAAATATTCTCTAATAGTAATAGTACTTGTGTTTCTGGAAAATCATTTTAATAAATTGCTATTGTAGCAGATAAAACATACCTGAAGAGATCTGATATTGGAAGCTACAGAAATTGTTCATTACATTATCACTACTACACTACATTACAAACATTGTTTTTCAGTGCTCAAGAAAATTAAGAGATTGGAATCAACAGTTAGACTCTGAATTGTTTTTTCCTCTTACATAAAACATACAAAAATTGTCTCTTTAGACGCTCCCCTTCCACTAGTCAGAGAGGTTACATTTAATCAAATACACAGTTAAATCCATATAAATATTTTCTGATCTTTCTAGTGATTCCACATGGGAGTGATTATTACTTGCTAGCCTAAATAGCATTCATTATTTCTGGATGTATATGCTCCTGTTGCTCTGATTTAATAGAAAATTCATTAAGGTACTTTTAGATGTATATATATATACTTAACAAAAGATAATTATTGTACAATTTCTAATTCCAATAATGCAAATAGGGAAAAAGTCAATGTGAAATGACTGACAGAACAGCAGTTACATAAATCACAAGTGTAGTAATGAAATGTCTCTTACCTTTTAATAAATAGATAAATAAAATCTAAAGGGCATTACAACTACAGAATACACGAAGAAGCAAAACATTTGGAATGCCATATAGCTCCTTGAAACAGTCAGAAATAAATATACAAATATTTAAGTTCTTAATCCTGTAAATGTAACTTTTATGAAATCAATAATATAAGAACATAAATTCCGTTTCATACAGTGATAAAAAAATGGATGATCAGCAAGGAAAAAATAAGAAAAGGAAGGATTATCACTGAAACTTCCTTGAAAAAGACAGGGAGAGAAGTGAGAAGGTCGGGACAAATCTTTTCAGGGCAGGCTAACTGGGAGACCATCAGACAAAGCTGGTAACTGCTGTTCCACCAGAGAATCTGCTTACTCCCCCTCCATTTTCCCCACCGAGAGTCTGGCAGAACAGGTCAGAAGGTTAAGGTTCAAACTGCCATAATTTAGCCAAGGATTGGTATGTCCTTTATATCACACATAACAGGTTTGATTTCCTGATAAGCAGAGTTCAAGGTACAGGCATACCTTGTTATCTTTCAAGGACATGTTCCTAAAAGTGCTACAGTTAGCAATGATGGACAGCAAACTACCTTTCCCCCTAATAATTAATGTAATGGATGATCTTGGTGTTTGCAATCACTTATGAAAGGCCAGCACATTGCATAATATTCCATTTATTCTTCAATGAAATTATGCCTTAAATATAAGATCTCAATAATACAAATACAAACCAATTAAATAATTGAGGTTGGATGGGATTTCAGGGGGCATCTAGTCCAAAATCCTGTTCAGAGCCAGGTCACCTATGAAATCAGACCACGTTTTTCAAAGCTTTAGCCACTCGGGTCTTGAAAACTCAAGGATGGAGACTGCTCACAGTAATGCTGGTAGGGGAAAAGGTTTTCTTTAGATCAAGTCAGAATCTCCTGTTTCAACTGACACTCTCTCATCCCTCTTCCATGCCCTGCTGTGAGGAGCCTGGCTCCATCTTCCCAGTGATATATCCAGAGGCACTGGGGATACTGCTGCTAGGAACCCCAGAGACCAGGCTGAACACACCCCCCCAGCCCCTTCTCCTGGGGCAAGTGCTCCAGCCCTGACCATTCTGGTGGCTCTCCTCTATACTCACTCCAGTTTATCACTATCTTGCTTGTACTGGATATCCCAAAACTGGTCCTTTCTTTGATGTCTTGACTATTCTCCTGATAACACAGCCCAGGATTTTGTAAGAGTATACTGTTGGCTAATACTGAGCTTGCTGTTTTACAAAAAACATTTGTTCCCTTCAAAGACAAGAAGGATGATCCCACATAAGATAATCTGCATATCCTTATTAGCAATAGAATGCTACATAAAAACTATTAATACATTAAAATTCACATACCAAAGACTGCTATAAATGTACTTCCAGCAGTTGTTTTAAACTACGTATGATACTAGAAAAATACATGGCTTTCCATCTGTTTTCCAGGACTTAAAGGAACTTCCATTAAGCTGCCTGCAGGGCATCAGGCATGCTTCAGTGCAACTGGGCAGCTCAGGGGAGCTTTTGTTAGAAGAGCAAAGGATGGAAAGACACAGTAATGGCAACAAAAGGGATGGTCATCAAACAATACTAAAATGACTGACAGACAAGCAGTGGGTAGGGGAGCAAAACTGGATCTGTCTTCTTTCAAACTTAAGGTATGTAAAATGTCCTTTCCCAAGCAGTCACAGTAATTGGAACCACATTACCATTAACAGGAAAAAAAAGCAGTTACTGTGAAGACTTCTCTTCATAAGCATGACTTAAAAACCAAAAAAGCTCATCAATGGCATTTCAGCTCTAGAGACAGCAACCAAATAATAAAGTGTTGTATAGTGCCTGGTTTATTACAAGTCCTAAAGTGTAGGTATTTGTGTGTCATTATCCAGAAATGAAACACATATTGGTTCTAAAAAACATTTTCCTGAATTATACAAGTCTTTCAAATCAAACAGAGAGACTTTGTGGGAACAATAAACACACAGACAATGGTATAAATAGCACAAGAGAATATGAAAGATACTTTTACAGGCCAAAACAAAAGGAACGAGCTACAGTCACCTTATCCATGCTTATAAAAGCTTGGAGTCATAAATGAATCCTGCAAAGTTACATCACCAAGCTGCTTATGACACTAATGAAACAATCTCATCTCATCTGCAAACACGAAAAAGGTCAAGTGAATTTAAGCTTTCTATAAAGCAGCCTATCCCAATAAATTCTTCAGTTATCAAATTATCCTATATTACCTGCTGAGGCATGTGAGAAATGAAAATACTTAAAAAATGCAGTAACTATTGTGAAAAAAATCCATTAACTCCAAGTTGTCTCCATTCTTGAGCGTATTTGCTTCACAACATACTTTTCTGTATTTTATCAGTCATCTGACAAGTTTAACAAAATTTTTATAGAAAGACCCAACTTTGCCTGTACAACTTATGTTACTAATTTGAGAAGAGCAGTATTGTGAAAAGCAGTTGAAAATAAAGAAAACAAAATCCATGTTTGAAAAGAAGGAAAGAAGTCAGGATTCATGAATTATTGGGATACTAAAAGGCTTTGCAATACAAGTTTCATGCATGCACTCTAAGAGTCGTCTTAGATGTGATAGAACCATCACTTCTCTCCTGAGGCACAAAAAGCAAAAAGCACTGAAATTAATTTATTTTAGTGCATATTATTCTCAGACTAATCGAATTTTCTGTTTCTCTGCTTCCTCTAATTATGTCCAGCTCTCTTCTCTCTTCCTTCATATCTTTTTCCTATTTTTTCTGCTTTCGTCCCATTTGCTCTGTTCTCTCTCACCATTTCAACAATTCCTTCTTTAGCTGAACTATCACAATCCCTGCAACAACCACATTTAAAAAGTATCATTTTCCTTCTTCTTGTAGAGGACATGAAAACAAATGTTTGTTCTTTTGGGTCTTTTTCTCTCATGGGGCTTGTGGACAAAGACACTCCAGATCTCCAGACATTCCCTGTCCCATCTGAGTAGTATATCAAGTCAGCATCTTTTTGTCGTGGAAGAAAGAGATAACTCCTAGTACTCTGTGTGTCCAGTGCTTTTAACATTTTATCCCTGTCATTATCCATTTTTTCTAGGAGCCCTAGAATGTGGCTCCACCTATCATGCAACTAAGGAAGCAACTGCAGATGCAATTCTTGTCCTCACTGAAGAGCAAATGCAAAGTTTCTTCTGACATCTCATACTGTTAACATTAATTCCTCGATGAAGGAAACCATTCACTGAACAGTACGTTAAAACATGGCTTTAACCCTTTGTATTCTTATGGTTTACAAGACTTCTACTGAATGAGCACCTGATACTGATATATACTGATAGAAAAAGTTAATTTCCTTTCAAAATTGGAAGAATGAATGTTGCACTTCAGTCAGTCCACGCTTTTTACCAGTTCTGTACGAATATTTAGGTCATGACTAAAAACAGTTTATTTACCACTGCACTTCAGTTAACCTTATTTTGTGTGATCTCCAATACTTTTGCTTTGTTTATTACATGAAGGTTTTAGTAGGTGAAGGTGTTTAATATTTTTCCGAAGTTATTTGAACTCTATTCCACTCTGAGCTCCATTCTTGGCATTTCATTATTCTGCTGTAAAGTCTGAACCAGGTTAGAACCAGATTTTAGGCTTAATCTGAAACCCCTTAACAGGATAATATCCCAATTTGTCTCAATTAAAAACGGAGTCAATCTTTCAGAAAATGAGCAAATCTGCACACTGTCAGCTGTTCTTGGAGATGCAGTGTTACAGGTACATGACACTAAAGCATGCTCGCCTTAGCAATACTAACAGGATACACAGTCTAACACTTTGACTACTGTTATATAAATGGGCTGGAGTTTGGCCCATATTTTCACTTCTTTCTAATCTCGAAATTCCTGGTAATCATAATCAGACATTCAAAGACAAGCAATAAACAGTGTACACGGCAAATGTGCATATAGAAATCACACTTTAAAGAACCGTTACAGGTAAATTGCTTCAGTTACTCCAAGATGTATTCTCCACAAAACCACTGTGTGTATGGGTTAGGAATCTTCAATAAAAACTGCAGAATTACCATCCTGAAAGCAACATAAATCATAAAGATTTCTTGAGTTAAAGCTTGTGATTTGTAGTGCAAATCTTAGGGGTGAACTTGTGCTGGGAACCATCACAGTGACACAGGCTACTATATTATAATTATTAGAGCTTTTCCATCCAATGAAAAAGCTCTTGAGGCACTGAGGTTCCCTAGGATCACTCTGCCACATGATAAAAAGTATTTAAAGTTTTGAAGTCTATTAATAATCAAATGCAAGCATGTCAGCTATAAAAGCAGTGCAGAATGTCCCTGCAGAAGAATAAACGGAAAAAAATTCTTCTTGCTGCCTGACAGAGGTAAAGGGCCAAACACTTCAAACTGCAAGATGTAATGAAACAGTAGCCACATCACCTCAAAAGACGTCAGTGACCTAACCATAAAGTAAGTCAAGAATCTGACTGACTCAGACACACACACTGAAAAACACTTCCTCATATCAGACTATCCAGTGACAATGCTGAGTAGGAAAACTGACAATTCAGCAGTACTCCTGATAGGGAGAACACTACTAAGAACTTTATTAGTTTTATTTCCATTTGCTGAATCCCCATTGTTACAGGATGTTGGGGATTTACTGTACAGATGATTCTGGTTGGCAAAAGCAATACAGGAAAAACATTCTGCAGCTTTCCCAGCTAGAAATTTAAAAAAAACCTTCTCAAATTCATCTCTGATTCATTAGAATTTGAAGAGAAAGAACTACACTTACTTCTTGTTGGTGTCTAATCTTGTGTTATCTCCAAGTTCTTTGAAAATAGGTCTTAAATCATCACGTTTCACTTCAGTTATTTTTCAGCTGGGAACAAACCATCCTAGTTACTCATTCACTCAACACTCCTATCACATTATGCACTTGATCAGTTATTCCTAAGTGAGGAGATCTCATTTTTCCTATTTTTAGCAAATGATACAAGAATAGTGTAACCCCATCATTATTCATATAATGATTCTGAATTTACAGGCAGAGGACAGAATATGTTCTTTTTTTCTTAAGTTCCAGGGAAGTGTAAACTGTCCTCCAGTGTGAAGTTTAAGCCTTACATCAGCAGATTACTGGAATTAAGTCCTCAGATGAGGTAAAAGGTCTCTGTCAGGGGAGTGAAGTTTTTAGGAAGTTAAGATCAAAACCACTTTTACTCAAAATAGGACCTCCACCCAAGCTTCCTGTTTTTGTCAAAAAGTTCACAAACTTTTTTAGACAAGAGTCTTTCTGGACTTTTTAACAATAGCTTTCTTTGTCAATGTTTTGGACCTTGCATGAAATATTCCCCTTTAAAGCAAATTAAACAAAAAACAGTGTCAAATTTGAGAATTACCATCAGTTAGAAATCTACCAGTGGAAGGGACACCCTGGAGAAGTGAAGATAAAGCAGAAGTCCCAGTATAGTTCTGGACCTTGTGCTCTATTCTCTGCTTTGTGTTGAAAAAGACTAAGTATGATACTGTAGGACTCTGGATTGTAGGTGACGTGCATGAATATTGGTAAAGAAGGGAAACCATCATTAGACGTGAGTGTATGAATGTTCAGATGTGGAGACAAATACCTAAGGGAATTAGTATTTCATTAAAAAGATGTTACTTCTACATGAATAGTGCTAAGATTTGAAATCCAATTGGCCAACCAAGTTTTCTAACAGATGTCTAGGCTTTCAACAATGAAGGGCATTTTCCAAGATTTCACTCATTATGTAAGGTAAGGAGATCATCACTTAGCTTTGTGATCAAGTTAATAATGGTGTATGTGCAGACTAGTATAAAATCAGTTCAGATTAATGCAAAAATACAATAAACTGGATACATAATCTTAGATAGAGCCAAAAGTAACCACAGAGATTAGCTTGTTTCATCCACACAATGTAAATGACTTTCCTGAATACTTGTTTGAATTCAAGTATGTTGGTAAGAGGAAAGAATATCTGCTTTGAGAAAAACAGTATTTTAGATACACGTCAAATTCTAACCAGGGATCATTCTGATGTGTCCTATGGCTTAAACAATTTTCTTTGAACTTTCAAGGGATATCCTCCCTTTCAAAATAATAAAAATGTTTCAAGCTAATTCAATGCTGCCTGTAACACCAACACTGGGAAGACACAGAATATTTAGCATTTTATCCCACCTTAAAACTGCTTCCTTGAAATATAAGAAAATGTTCTGTATGAATCTCTGTTCCCTAGCCATGTAACATAACTCAACAGAACTTGCTTGTTCATATAAAATATAATCTCTTTCTGAAAGCAAATCATGACACATATAATTATAAAATAGTGAAAGAATAAAACTTTTTACAACTGCAGATATCCTTCCCACTGATTATAGCTTTTTTTTTGGTCAGTGACAAGAAGTACCTTTTCCGAGTTTCCTTGCTGGACTGTAGAGAATTACTTGGAGGTTTGTGAAGTTAATGGCTTTGACAGAATTCAGAAATGATTACGTCTATGTGATCATTAGGGGCTTTAAACAATATGAAACAACTATTTTTCTTATTTTGGTAAAGTCATATGTATCTTTAGCATTGTAGGAAGCAAAATCATCACCACACAAGTGCAATAGTGTGTGCCAGGACTTTTAGTCCATCAAGTGCTACACTGTTCTATCTGTGCCATTGCCACTCTTGTGTTTCTGTAACTGTGGCATCATTATATAGAATGCTGTATTATTTGGTACTTCTGTTTTATTGCTACTTTTCTGTTACTTTCCAAATTTCCATTCACTCTATTATCTTATATTCTTGCTAAACATGACAACCGATCTCTCACATGAATTATCCTCTGCAGCACATGGAATGAATTTAAAGATTCCTGGCTGATCATGTCAACATTAAAATAGGATAAATATGTTGCTTTGGCACAGCAAATACAGGCCACAAAAGTTTGGATTATGCACAGACAACTCCCCTCTGCACCATTCCTTGGTATGCTATCATTTACAGACACTCTACAACATATAATACAAACAATAAAAAAAAGTTCTTGCAAATATATTTACTTAAAATGAGAAATACAATAATTAGGCACTGTGAAATTATTAAAGGCAGAGAACAAAACTATTTTGTTCATTCAGATATTGCATATTTACTGAATTGGAACATAATCCTTGACAGTTTGTACAACCAACACCTACTCTGCAAGTACCTTTAACTCCAGTTTAGTTTAAGGCATCTTAAATTAATTTTTTTGTGCTTTAGCCTAAGATAACTACTGTTTGAGTGTTTTCCTAAAACACTACATTTCTCAGCTGTAACAGCATCTGTCATTCTTGGCATGGAAGCAAGCTCTTGTATGAATGTGAGCAATCTTTTTTTGCTTCTTTAGAAATGCAGAGTATGCTCAGCAACTGTACTATGGATCTATAGGAATCTAAAACATGTATTTAAAGTAATTCAATGCATCTCTCAGATCACAATCAAATACAGCACACACTACAATTAATAAAATAAACAGCAGACTGAAGTACTTGTACTCTTACAAAAATATAAAATAGACCATAAACTTTGTGGATAGGAAAGTAATTAAAATATACACTACAAGGAGAATTATAACTTGCATATTCACTTATTCTTATGTATTTAAGAAAGCATAGTTTATTGCTACTGCAAGTATTTTGGTCAGTTTTTACACTGTAAATTGCAATAACAAAAGCATCAATACTCAGTGCTTTGGTATTATTTTACTATGAATTTCCATTTCTCCAGCTCTAGTGGCATTTACAGGTCTCATTTTGCTTTTCTCTCTGACTTCAAATTAGTTTATGCAGCTTCAAAAAAAACCAGAAATACACAGCTTGGGACTGTTCAAAAGAATACTAAACAGCAAAATGAAGTCAAAAAAAGGAAGAAGAGAGACCATTCGATATTGAAGGGACTCAAGAACAGAAAAGAAACCTTTCTACAGTGCTATTTAGAATATGTTTCTTTCACTCTTTGTGTTTGAGAGTTTTGCTATGGAGTTTTAATAGCAAATTTTTCTATGTGTGCCAAATAGATTGTGTTTAAAAATATCTTTTTTCCCAAGGTTTTTTCAAATATTGTTCCTTCTACAAGTATTATTAGTTCTCGAGGTATTATCATTATTAGAATGCAATTTCTGAAATTGTAATTTGAACAAAAATTGCAAAAATGGCAAGAAGAAGAGGTCTTGAGCACAATTCAGTCAGTAGGGATAGAACTTACATTTTTCTGAGGACCTAGAAAACTACTTATAAGCATCAGTGTTGTACTGGCAAAACTATTCTTCTTTCATTTGGAACAATCACATTTCAGTAATCTTTTTATTTCCTTATTTTTGGAGATTCTCCTCCACTATATTCCCTCTGCAAACTGATACACAAACTTATGTTTAATTTTGGAAAATATGGTTCTATTTTTCAAACAAATTCAGTTTAGAAGATTTTTTGGTTTTAAATGGTTCATTTCCTATTTTAGCATTAAAATGCGAGTAACAGAAAATTACAACTTTCTAACCATCTTTAAAATCACTGAATTTATATGAAATGTGCATGCATGCAAGAACAACAAAGAATCTCTTCTCAGTGATCACACATTTACTATATGAAGTTATATGACTGTCATTTTGTACGAATGTACTTGTACGTGAGTAAATGCTCTGAGAGTCAGCATTATGAATCATGCATTACAGTTTGTACTGCTGGCATCTTGGCTTCAATTTGAATATACAAGGATTTATTTTTTAGGCTGGTAACTGGAGTAGGAAGGCCAATACAAGTAAGCATAAAAAGCTGCTTGAATTGCAAACATTATGGAAAGATAACAAGTACTAATACGATGAGAGAATTTCAGTATTTAAGTGATGTTTAAGCATACCTATTCACTTCACACATGTGCTATAATACATAAATAAAATCTTAAAGTGCAGCAGGCAAATGAAAGCTTAGAACATTATCTGAACAGTAACATAATCTATACTATTCTCTTCCTTAAACCCAGAATGTAGTAAAAAGGCGTTCTTACAGATCAAATATTTTCTGTTTAACAGGACACAAAAAGATAGTTTGTATGACTAATAATTAGTAAAACAAAGTGCCTAAAATCTATGTATTTCTAAAAGACAAAAAAAGGAGTATCATTTAACATTTCTGTAACATTTTAACATGGTAGCTGCAAAAAAAAGCGTACAGAAAAGTTAAAACAAGGCAAGTAAAAAAAAATTACATAGAAATCAGTGTAATTTGTTTTATGATTTTTCATAATTAATGCAGGGAAAAAAAATGCCCTGACAGGTTTGTATGGTTAAACTGTTAAATGATAAGAACGGAAAAACAACTTGCAAGTATTTGCAGTTTTCACAAACGTTGTTTTCCCCGTGAAATTCAGTAACACAAGTTCAAATTGATTAGCATCATACACCAGAGCTAAAATCACAACTTTTGAAACTACTTCCTTTCCCCTTTTAGCAATTCTGTTTTTGTATCCATTGACACAACACTGAAGAGCTGAAGATCTGAAATGTAGATTGAAAACACAGTTGATGAATGATACTAATTCAGACATCTGCAGCCCCTTTTTAAGTTTGCTCAGCACAGGTGCATTTAGGTGAGTTGTATCTCACGTTGAGTATTTGGAGCAAAAATGACTGTACATCTAGTGAAGCGCTTCTCTGAAATGACGGAGAGTGTGATTCTCACAGAACAATAATAACATAGCAGAACCACAAAACTAGTAAGAATTTACATGTGGACGGAAGACATAAAGCAGGGCTAGGAAACTTAAGGTGATGGTTCCATTCATCCACACTCCTACAAGACAGAGCAGACTGAGGAGAAGGATCTAGATTTGTTACATGAGATTAGGATAACTAAACTGCTAACATGAGCCAGCTATGCAAAAAGACACCAAGTTCCAGGAATCACTAAGGTACATCTAGTGGAAATTATGGTATCATACGAGATAGGGTAGGAAATTATCTGAAACATTATTAAGAATTCCAGTTATCTGTGTTAAAGTGAGGTCAGGATTAAAAGAAATGGTACTCAGATGTCCAAGAGAAGAAGGAATCTATCCCATGAGAAGTCAAATAAGCTACAATCTAGAAAAACAAAGTCTGACTAAGATGTTAAGAGGACAAAACAATAGATAAATTTGACTAATGCTATCATTAGAATGCTGTGATATAAACCAGGAGAAAATAATTTTGAAACGGAAATTAAAACCCCATCTGAACATAACAACTAGAGTATCTTCCACTAGGAACAGTACAGTTCAGAGTTTAATTTCTGAAAAGATTACATGAAATGACAAAATAATCAATGATCCAAAAGGATTACTGTAAAAATGATGTCTATATTGCCAATATCCACATCTGTAGATTTTTTGGGTTTTTTCTTCATTTAATAGTGGAAAAAGAAGTATAAAAAAGACAATTACATAGCTAAAAGATTCTGAAAGTTGTATTTTAATTGCATTTTTTATAATTTCTTGAGAATTTGTTTGATTGACTTTAGCAAAAAAACCCCAAATTTGTTCACTCTTTTGCAGCATTTTACTAAATTCATGCATCATGTATATCGAGACTTGTTGCCAATAGTTCTGGACAAATTGATGTAACTTCCAGGTAACACCAAAACCTGTTTAAATAATTAGGGAGACTGAGAGGGAAAGAACAAGGGTCTTAAACCTTCTGGACGAGGGCTCAAATCATCTTACAAAGAGAGGCAAAGCTTAGCCATTACCTCTTCTTCTAAGTGTTCTGGAGTGAACTCAATCATTTTGAATGAGTTAGCCATGTTCTAATAAAAACACGCCCTTCAGGGACTTGAACAGAGTTCAAGCACCTCCTACCCATATCAAAATAAGCAATTAGTTTTCCAAACCAGGAGACTTCCGAGCATGCACAAGGCCCTCTACCTAAATGTGCTCCAACTTGGACTGATTTTAAGTGCCTCTGAGGTTAGGTGGTGCTTGAGAACAGGAGGTATTGGTAAGACTTCATTGGAATCTAGTCAGAGAAAATCTACCCCCAGATATCACTATGACAACCTGTTTGAAAGTCATTAGCATATGCAAAACCTGTACTTATTAAGCATACATTACATTTTGAGTACAGTGTGGTGGATTCCCTCTGACTGGATCCCAGGAGCCTACCCAAGCCACTCTATCTCTCTGGTCTACATCTGAACAGGGCAGAAGAAATATCATGAAAGACTCATGGGTCAAGATAGTGACAGGGAGAGCTGAGTCCCCCGTTACTGTCACGGAAAAAACAGATGTGACTTGGGGAAAAATTAATTCATTACCAATCAAATTAGAAAAGGGTAATGAGAAACAAAACCAAATCTTAAAATAAAGCACATTCCCCCCTCCTTCCTTCTTCTTGAATTTAACTTTGCTCCCAATTTTCTCTTCTTTCATCCTCCCAGTAATGCAGAAGAACAGGGAATGGGGGCTGTGGCCACTTCATCTCGCATTCCTGCCAATCCTTCCTCCTCAGTGGAGGACTCCTCACACTCTTCACCTGCTCCAGCATGGGGGTCCCTCCCATGGGAGACAGCCCTCCACAAACTTCTCCAGTGTGGGTCCTTCCCATGGGTGTAGTCCTTCAGGAACAAACTGCTCCAGTGCAGGTCTCTGTGAGGTCACAAGCTCTGACAGCCAACCTGCCCCACCATGAGATTCCCACAGGGTCACAGCTTCCTTTGGGCAGTCACCACCCTCCCATGGGCAACAGCTCTGCTACACCACAGATCTTTTCTGTCCTTTCTACCCTTTTCTCTAAAAAAACAAATCCAAGTTTACTCTTCACTTGGGTTGGGCAACTCTTTCTGAGTTACTGCAGGGTAGCTAAGACTGAAAATTCTGAATGAGTATGGTATCTTCCTACCTTCTGTAGTTTGATTAACCAGGTCCAATCCTTTGTGTAACCACGTATCTAGACCTAGATTGATAGAATTTCTGTCAAAATACTTCCAATCATAGAAGACAGCAGAGTTCATTTAAAAAAAGGCCAAAAAAATAGCATGTAAGGCATATAACACTTCATAATGGAAAAATTCCATTTTATGACCAGCTTTTGAGAAATCCTCAAAGGCTTGATGATTCTGCATTGGAGGAGGACTGAGTAAGACTGATGGTAAATCATAAAAACTCCAAAACCCATGAATTTCTGAAAAAAGACTATGCTGAACTCCTTTTACTCAGAAAAGCCATGTGGGATTTGAGGTGTGTGGCTTCTGCTTTTTATGATGTGGTTATCTACACCTGAACCTGTTGTGCAGATTCCCTTTTTTACAAGTCAGTGGAAAGAAACAGGTACCTTACAGACATGAGTCCATCCCAGCACAGGCATTTATAATTAGAAAAGACTGATGACAGCCACAGTAAACACTGTACTAAAATCCATGCTGCATTTTACTTACTTTGCTCAGAAACTAATGTTTGAACTCATCCAAAGTCCAACAGTGTATTAAAAAAAAGCTTCTAAAATCCCACAGAATTCCGAAACAGTGCTATGAACCAAACTGAGATGCCTGAATATGACGTTCAAAGGTTTTCAGTATTAGAACTGGAAGGAGATGTTCATCTTGTACTGAACAAAATTCATATATCAGTTACCATCAATTAGATTCACAGCTTCCATCTCTACAAATAGCTGTACTAAGGTAACTGGATGGGCAGAAACAAAGGAATGGACTCTGCCATCAACTCCAACACACTGACTTCCACTTACCCAATCCCTTCATGCAACTGTTTTGTCTTTGCCTGGCTTAGACTATTCTTCCAAAGAGAAAGACTGGGAAACTGCACCATATATTTTACAGATGAATCACACTCAGTGAAGCTTTCATGACTGCTATTTTTTTACCTCTTCTTTTATTTACACTATTCCCTTCCCCATCTCTCATCTTTATTTCCTTTACTCTTTCGCCTATAATCAGTCCTCTGCAAGTTTCACAATGTAGATATAGTGGAAAGAGAAAAATGCTTTTATCAGGTAAAACAATTAAGATTCTCAATCCCCTAAAGTCATATCTTCCTGTCCTTTTTCTGATTTTGTCCTTGATGAAAATTTACCACATTTAGGACCAGTCTGGAGGGGGGGCACAGGTGGAGAAGGGTTTTGAAAAAGGTTTCCTTTATATTTTATACCACATAACTAAGGGAAAAGGGATTCCAGGAAATCTTTTAATGAAGCACTTAGTGATCCAAGCTTTGTATGTTTTTCCCATTGTCTTCTGAGTCTAATAAAAAGCTACAGAAAATTTTAAGGGCGATAATTAGAGTAAGACCTTACTGATAACATGGTGTTGTATCATGGACAACATATAGATGGTTTAAGTTGGAACAGGATAATCAGAGAGTTGTAAAGTTATCCGTACCATAAATGACAATACAAATGTCACCAACAACTGGAAAACATTTAGGGTAGTATTCAAATCCAGACTGCAGAAATGTGCATGTATCTAAGCATAGGTCTGACATGTGAGCAAAGTATCTAAGGTCCCCTTATATTAAATATTCCAGATGCTAGGAAGCCAGGACAATGAAGTTAAAACATAAAATATTCTTTACAACAATAGATAAATCTTTCTCAGAAATGGAACACTTTTTGCACTGGGGATTTTGTTTGTTTGGGGTGTTTTTTTGTGGGTTTTTTTTTTCTTTAGACTCTAAACATGGTTGGTCTCCCCCATTTTCCTCCCACTTGCACACCTCTGTAACTCCTCAGTCCCTTTTAACCATACAAACCACTTAGTCTTGAGTTTTTTCCTAATAGTTGAACTGTCAAAGTAGCATCAGGAAAGACATTTAAGTAGGGCATGGCATATATAATCATAAACACATTAGATCACATTAAAGCAGAGATAGCACTACATTCAGTTTGAAAAATTTATAAAATGGAAAACATTTAAAATAAGCATGAAAATTTCCAAAATTCAGTGAACATACTGAAGGAAAGGTATTACATATCCGGCTAAAGTATCCAATTAACAATACACTGTGTGTAAACTTCAAGGCTTTTTCACAAAAGTATTCTCCCTATTTTACAGGATGGTTAAACCAAAACCTGCTACAGGTGAGGAAAAAATCTCCAATCACAAACAAACCAAACCAAAAGATCTCTGCAAATGACTCCAGGCTTATCGCAAAAGACACTTCTGCATTCTGAAAGGTCTATTCACAGTCTTCATTTTAGTGAAATACTCTTTGGAAACAGTTTCTAAAACTAGATGTAACATTCATTTACATGTATCTGCCAAGTTTTAAAATGTTTTAGAAGCTAAACTAAAACATGTTGAAAATGACTCATTGTGGTACCAGAAGATATACTGTAGGAAATAAGAACTCATTTACAAGTGGGAGAAATACACTCACACTTCATCTGTGGGAATTCATTAGACTTCCCTTCCAGTAAACATTATATTTTAAAATAATCATGGAAAATATGTTCTTTTAACTGAAGTTTATGAAAGATTTAGACAGCTGTCATAACAAAAGAGACTTACAAAGATAAATGTAAAACTGTCTTCAAAAATAATTAGTAATTCTGCCAAAAGATATCAATTTAGCAATAAAAAAGATGCCAATTCTTTTCTTACTCTAATAGTTACACTAAAACTGTCTAATACAGTTGTTCAGTATAAACAGATAACCATTTAAGACAAAGGACAAAAGGAAGATTTGATTATTTTACAAAGTACGAAAATGCAGGGTGGGGGGGACAGCCCTGGCAGACAAAGAAATTACCGCAAGGTAGTTCTTTTCTAACTTGGAGCATGTCAACTACTTTTGTAGAACTGCACATTTTAGTAATACAACTACCTTGCAGCAAATGCACTATTTTAAAAAGTTTCTTTTTTTTGAAAAGAAGTCGTCATCTGGCACGGAGAAAATAAACCTGAAATGTACCCCATTTACCTATGCATATAGAATACTTCCAAAATAGAAAAAAAGAACTCTGGTACAGAAAATTAGACCCAGATTTCACAACTTGTGACTGGGAACAATGTCATAAAGGACAAATCTAAAATGAAAAAACCCAGCCTCTCTAGCTTCTATAAAGTAACTGTAAAAACAAAAATGTTCTAGAGGAACATGCAACAGATGATAAAGACATTAATCACACTTGGGTTGCCCTTTACTGTTCAGAGAAATCCTCTGTCATGGGTGTACTCAGAGATTCAGGAGTCAATTACCTGAAGCAAGCAGCTTATAAAGACAAGGGAAGGACTATGGTTTCTAATTATTTTCATCTACTTACAGCACCATTTTGCACAAATAAAAACTTTTCCTCTTCCCATTTTGAGTGAGACAAATTCTTCCATTTTTTATAACCCATAACCAATTCTAGTGACCCCAGCAATGTATCTAAGGTAAAACCAGAAGATTTAGCTTTTTGAAGCATTTTAAAACTTATGATCTAGATTATATTTCTGGAATGGAAACACTAAAGATCTTAGAAAAATCAGAACAAACATTAAGCAAAATTTCAGAAGGGTTGAATCAGTGCACTTCTATACCTGTTTATCCACAGCAACACTTTCTACTAAACATTTGAAATATCTATGAAAACAATTCCAGATGACAAGTTCCACATCAAAGCGTACACTAGATTATATACACACACATGCAGTAGTATTTATATTAAAATGTTACCCAAGAGCTGCAGCATTTTGACAACATATCCAACGTTTAAATTTTAGAGATGTACAAATAGGCTTGTAAGTACAAGTATGTACAGTTTACATGTCTATTATGAAATCCCACGTTTCATGTAAAGACTAAGTGCCAGCCAGGTATAAGTGTTTTATGTAGTGCCCAAGCCTCATCTCAAAGGAACCTATTTCTAGTTACATTTATTCCTACAACAATACTGCCACTTGACAGAAAAAATTTACTTCCTCTTAAGAGGAAATTTCTCAAATTCGTTTATTCCATGGGTATGAAGCTGTATAAACTATGGCAATGTTTTTCACTGCAGGAGTACCTCAAAGAGACACACACACACAGCCTGTACCTTCCCCACGCTGGATGAGTCAGCAGGGTGGTCTGTGCAGCAAGGTCTCAACTTGGCAACATTTGTTTCTTTGCTGGCAAAAAAACCTAGTATTAAACAGGGCTCACAAGAAGGGGTAGGCAGTAGAGACAATGAACATGATCTTTATGGATTCTGTTCAGTGGTAAGAGCCTTTACTGCTAACTGTAAAGCCCCTTGATATAGTGTTTCATATGCACCCCTCTATTCCACCTCGGTTGGGTTTTTTCAGTCCCCAGGTTCTATGTCCTTACTGCCTCTCACCACACTCCTTCCACAGAATTACAAATCCTCTCCCTAATCACCTGCATATCCACTTTCACACTGTGTTCTCCTTGGAGGCCCATTTAGAACAAATGTTCCTATCTCCTATTGGTCTTGCTAAGGTTCTAAGTTACTTTTTGGGGTTGTTTTTTGTTTTTTTTTAAATCTAAACCAGCTTCCCCTCACTGATATCATAAATAGCTCAAAAGTACCACTCTCTTGGTACCCTCATGACTCAAATGTCATGTCACAGCTAAGTGCCAGTATGGCTAAATGATGTTTGGTAAAAACATTCTGCTATCTCACACTGCCACCCTACACCTACCCAAATCAAGCTATTCCTTAGGAAGCTCCTGAACTCTGGCTAACCATGCCTTGAGCATTAATTGCATGTTCATTTCGCTGGTCTCAGAATATACTCAGAGTTACCCACACAGTCACATAAGCAGACACAACTGCGCCTTTAGATCATTCAGACAGAAACATAAATAGCTGTAAAAATTATCTAAATAGCTTTGCACTGAGTAAACTGAAGGACATGGCCTACCCACTATCCAGTATGTGATGAAACACTTCAGCACTGAATTTTTTCAAAAAAAAATTTACTAGTGTCCCTCAATGTAAACAACTCCCTGAGGCAACTGTGACAAAGTCTGGGATACATTCTTGGGGCAATCTTATCTAGAAACAATAACACACGAAAGGGAAATCAGCCCCTCCAATCCCGGTCTTTCCATTCTTTCCTCATCAAGGCACTGGTCACCAGACATGCCAATCTCATGAAGAGAGAAAGCAACAAAACAGCTGCCAAGAACTTGCATGGTTGGTCCATCAGCTGTGAACAGTGGACTCACCAGCTGTGAGCACTACTCATAAATATACATCAATCTCATTTGGGAAGTCCTTGATGCAATTAATTAGGCATATTCAATACTGGATGGACAAATGTCCAATGCAAACAGCTCCTTGTGGTTTATGGCATAGAATTATCTTGGCTCACTGATGGACACTATTCTGGGTGCCCATGCATGAACATATTAATGATGGTCCTTCATTTACTCACAGTACTTATTTGTTCATTTACAAATTAACTACCCATCCTCTATTCCAGAGCCACATACCACCATTTTTCCTATTTGTAGGAGTGACTCTCATGAAACGGGTGTCCCCATCATGCAAATGATGACCAGCCTAATGCTTTCTTCACTTATATTTAGTATTTTCTCAACAATTCCAATGTGATTCTGCAGAAGACAAACTCCAGCCAACACTTAGCTCAAAGCTCTCACTCATCAATGTTAAGTCTTCATGTCCAACACCTCAGTATTTATGATGGGGTTTTAACATCACAAAGCTATAAGTTCCTTCTCACACCACATGAGCACCTATTGGACACTGTTCTTCCAAAGTTTGCTATCTGGAAATAAGTATAGCACCACGTCCTTTTCCAGGAGGTAATCAGAATGATTTGAACTCCTTTTCCACGGGTAACCACAGACTGAGAAAGTAATTACAGGAGATAATTACTATTAAAAGAAAACTTTTGTGGTTTTACTAGTCTTAAACATAATATTACACAAATAGCCATAATTTGAAGATCAAAATTTTTGTACAGACATACAGAAAATACAATATTCCTACTTTGAAGAATTTAGCCTTTGAACTGGCATTATAATACACTGTTTTGGTAAACATATTCAATTAACATTCCCTGGCTGTATTTATGGTCACGTTGTTATTTGTGACCTGTTCTTCTTCTGTATTCTAAAAAACCAGACATATGGGAGTTTCCTATAACCAGGATCTTTTCTCATGTGCCATTGAAGTGTTAATACTTTGGGTTACTTAATGCTCGTAAGGACTTCACACACACGTTTAGTCCTTCAAGCCCAGATGGTTAGAAACACTCCAGAAACAAACATAATTTGCACAGATAACCTGATGTATGTAACAATCTTTGAAAAAATACAAAAAAACCCAGATTAACAATTTCTTCACATAAAAGCTTTCATTTGTGTCTTGTCATTACACCCAGTGTAATGTCCCCTTTTCAAAGGGACCCAAAGCACATGTAGCAAAAAGGCTGGGAAGTTCCCCTGTGTTTCATAGCTCCTGTTGTACATAGAATAGCTGTAGTGTATCACACAAAAGGCATATGTAGCCTGAGAAACCTGGCTCCAACTGCAGCCAAAAGTGTGTTTTGAGAAAAGCAAGAAAAACTTCTTCATATTCTGTATTTCTCCCTAATCCTCTGCCACTAGGTGTTCAACTGCTTCTCACTCGAGAACCTGCTGAAAGGCGATGTGTTTTCTACCCTTAAAGGGATTCTCAAATTTATCTTGAGCTTTTCCAGTCTTGTTTTGCACCCATGTAAAATTTAGTACCTGAAACATGATTTGGTGAGGAGTTACAAAGGACCCCTACTTGTTCATCCTGGCAGTGCTCACCATCAATGAGAAGCTGGGTGCAGTGAGCCACAAAACCAGGTGACAAATACACAAAAATATACAACCATAACAAAATCATGGACTGCAGTGTAAATTTCAAGCCAATAATTTAAGAAAGATATACAAGAAGCAGCATCACCATTAAAATGCAGAATCCCTCTCTGTGAAGGTATTTGCAACTGCTTTTGAATTTGTTCCCAAAAGATATGATATATTTCAACCTTTCTAGGCTAGCAAAAATACCCTAAGGATTTAAGAGAAAATAAGTAGTTTCTTAGGTACTCAGACTAGACATTGCAACATTTTAACGATTTGCTTCTGCTAATCATGATTTTTTAAGATTAAAACATTTTGGCTAGCAGGAAATAAAAGGTAAAATGAGAACGACAACGCTTATGGAAAATCCTTATGATATAATGATATGTTGATACTACAACTTTTCCAAAGCATCATTCAGAGGCTGAAAATATTTTGTGGGAACTGTTTCTTATGAGCTGAGGCAAGAGCAACTGAAATAAAAGATTTTTAGAGCTATAAATATAATCATTAAACATTCCTTGCACAGTAAGAGAACAAACTTCAAAGCCTGTGTTCCAGATGTAATGCAGCTCAGAAAAGTCAGACATCAGACTAACTTAGCATTCCTATGAGTCTTGATGTAGATAATTCTTCAAAATCAAGACAGAGTTATGAAGTGACTGGTTACAGGGCTCAAAACATTCATTCTGCAAGAACACTATCTTAGCTAACAATGCAAAATTTTAAGATCCTGATTAGGAATCTAGCAATCAAAAACAACTAGGCATGCATCAGCAAGTGTGCAGTCTTCCCAACACTATTATTCATCTATTTCATCCAATCAGTTAAGTAGGTTTTCTCCTTCTGTTTATTAAAATGCATCCTAGAATTATCCATTAACATGTAAAGGTCAAAGAAGCATATCCTCAGAAGGAAAGGAAGAGAGAACTCTCCCTAGTCATTTCAGTAGAAATACAGGATACACAGGCTTCTTCTGTAATGGATTTCAGTGCTGCTTCTGCATCTTGGGAACAAACTAGACTTAGTCATCTGGGAAATGGACTTTTTCTTTGCTTCTCCACATATTATTCTCTTGGTTGTTTCACTGACTTTTTTGCACTGATTCAGAATTTCCAAGAGGGTGTCTTTCAGCAATTTCCATGACATTCACAAATTTTACCCTTTTAGTCGTACCTCGTATTTAACTTTCTCATCAGGAGAACAAGATTAAGGTAGTTTTATGGGAAATGTGCAATAGTTACTTTGGCTAGGGCTGAAATCTAAAAAAGGTCTAATAATGCCATTGAAGGGCTTGGCTTTATTCTGATAGAAATCCCAAGTGTTAAAAAATGATGCGTCATATGATAGAAGTCATAAATGAATAGAGCAGCTGCAAATTATTATGACTAAAAAGCATTTTGGAAAGTGCTAATGAAGTTAATTGAAACTGGAGATTTAAACTGGTAGTGATTTTCAAGATGTACATAACTCTTGAATTCAAGGGATTACAAAGCACTTCATACACAAATGTAGCAGCCATGTGTAGGGAGTTAGAAGTTCTGATAGTAGATTTTATCACAGGGTGATGGCAGCTTTGCCTAAGAACTATTTTGGCCAGCAGTCTTCAGTGTGGACTCCTTAAAATTCGTTATTGAAATCCTCATTTGATACAAATATTCTTGAAGAGAGAATATTTACATAACAGCAACTCCAGCACATATATCCATTGAGTTAGCAATTTTAATATTAGAATCCTGTCACTGGAGTCAGCAACATCCGGATTATAAAAATATGTTAAAAGAAGGGGAAAATAATTAGTTTTAATGTTTCTGTTAACAATGAAAGTATAATGTAATAAATGAAAATCTAATTATGAGATTCCTGCATGCTCCACAGAAATTCTAAATGCATTCTAATATTTATTTATTCAGGAAATTTATCCAATTATCTTCTCACCTAAGATAGCTCTCTAGGCTTGTGTGCAATTACTAAGAAGATACAGGGATCTTAATTTCATCTTATTTAAAAACTCATTTGATGAACAGAACTGATCCCCTCTGTCCACCACCTAAAAAGTTTAGGACAGATGACTAGCATCAGATAGCGCCTGATGAATTCTAAAATTACCACAATTATGAAGAACAAAAAAATAACAGGGATAAAAAGGATTCAAATTAAAAAGACTATGAAAAGACTAAAATAAGTCTCTAAGTTGTATAGTCAGCTTGCAGCTGGCTGGGAAGAAAAGCAATAAATCTGTAAACATGAACATGCAGACAACTTTTTGCATACCTCTCTTAACCTATAAAGCAGAGGCAAATGTCAAGAAATGTCAATGACTTTTATTCTATTTTGTTTTTTATTTAAGAAAAGCATTTCCAAGCAGAAACAATAGAAATACTCCTAAAGGTATTTTTACCTGTAGCAGATCATCCATTATATATTTAATAATTTTTAAAAATTGAGCTATGTACATCAACCCAGAAATGCTGAAATAATAATAATACAAAATACTTTGAAATCTTTATAGAACAAACCTAAGGCTCTATATGATTTCTGTAGTCATCACCCTGACTTAACGGAACTACAGAAATGTGGTTTAAAATTCATCATCTATGCATCTGTGTATATTCAAGTAAGAAAAAAGTACATAATTAAAAATATCCCATTGCCTAATGGACAGAGGCAGGAATTTAAACTACCTTTTATAAGACAAAGGGGTTTTATGAATAATATCCACTGCAAAATTGAAGGAATAGCATTACGATAACACAATTTCCTTGAATAATCACTTTCTGTTTACTGCATACCTATTTTGTTTCTCTTTGTTATTCTACACTTCTCATTTTATCATTACAAAAACAGGAAAAGAAAAATCACCTCAAGTACACGATGTGAGCAGCAATCAGCTGTAAAAGAGCAAAATTTTTTTTCACTAAGAAAAAAGACGTTTTTATGAATTTCCCTTGTGTTCCATATAATTCTAGAATTTTTAAACCAGTTTCCACTGACATAGCTGAGTCCTGGAAAAAGATATTATACACCTTTTAGAAGAAATGTAAGGCATTTGACGTTTAAGGAAGTCAACAATCAAAGGCAAGAGATGGTTCTTGTAGGCGAAGTGCTCTAGTATGAGTTCACGTCGTATTAGACCTCTGAGTCCACCTTAAGAAAAGGAACCATTTAAGTTTGACATTGCACCTCACAGGAAACTAGAAAATTTAACCATCAGGAAAAAATCCAAGAGCAAACCACACTGCACTTCTACTTTTTTGGTGTTGGATTTTTTTTTGTTGGTGATGTTTTGGTGGGTTGGATGTTTTTTCTTTTGACAAGGCGAAGTAGCAGATTAAGTCAATAGTTTGAAAGTAACACTCCAGGAGTGTTCAAAAGAAGGAAGAGCTGGAACATATTTAGCATCTGCACTTAACTGGGTCGATAACAGAGTTGT
This sequence comes from Cyanoderma ruficeps, assembly GCA_008694505.1. Classification (NCBI taxonomy): domain Eukaryota; kingdom Metazoa; phylum Chordata; class Aves; order Passeriformes; family Timaliidae; genus Cyanoderma; species Cyanoderma ruficeps. The sequence goes on along the minus strand of VZDJ01007754.1, from coordinate 1,408,295 downwards.
TACAGTGCTTACTCTACCCCTAGACAATTTCAGTTTAGGTAATACAGCTTTGAAATTAGAAAAAAGTCTTAAGTCACATTACCAACAACAAGTGAAAACATTTCCCTTTGTTCATATTATTTTAAAACATGTGCGACATCAACAAGACTTTAATCCAAAAATATCAAGTAATTTAAGGTTTTTGCAATTGTCATAGGTAAATGAAACATGGATTCTCAGACAGAAATTACAGATGTATAATGGGAAAGAGAGCAACAAAACCTACATCCTAACATCACAGTGGTCTCCTTTAAGGTTGAAACAGGAGATCCTTTTTCAGTATAACTCTTTCATGAATATTATCACTTTGGTATTTTCTTGGCATTTGTAAATAGCTGTTCACATAAAACTATCACAAACACGAGTTAAAAAAAATGAAAATAACTGCACTTGACTAGAAAATTGGGTATTAGTTACACTTCTGATCACAAGATTTGCCAGGGGCTTATTTAACCACCATTCAGGCCAGTCAACATTCCACATACTTCTGAAGCTTTCAAACATGTTTGTTTATACACATTATGATACCAGTGGTAACTACGATGAGTCACCTTGTTTCTACTAAAGTAGAACAAGCTGTTATATACAGAACTGGACAACCCAGGCATTCCTTTTTCATCTTAGGGGCTTCTGGTGATACTAAAAAATTTCTTTGTTCCACAGAACTGTCATATGTGAATCCACAGTAAATTCAGAATTTGGGTGGGGTCTTTCAAGTTAAGGTATTTATACCATCTCAACATGCCAGTTAGTTACTTTGCAGTTCACTTAGGTAGATGATTTGGAATGCGGAGAAAGTCACAGTCAGGTCTTGACACCGGTTATATGGTTAGAAGTGAGGCAGCTTTAAAGAGAGACACCTGCATTTCAAAAAAGGGTTAGTATGGGTCTTCCGTGTTCCCGAGCAGAAAATAATCTTCTGAGGAACAATCTACTTCTTAGAACTCCAAAACCCAGCATTAATTAACTCATTCATTTTTTTAACATGAGGAGAGTTTTATTTAGTTGCAGGGCTTATCACTATGAAAAAGCTGTAAGAGCAGAAGTGTAAGTGTATCAAACAAGATTCCTATGTTTCTAATTGCATGGAAACTTCCCTCTTCAAAAAAAAGCAACAATATGAAAAAAGGACACATTGTATGAGTAGGAATACAGCTGGACAGAAAAGTATTTTCTCTACAGTTCCTAAGTTTAAAAATAAATATAGAAAGAATTGCAAAGTTAGTTTTTTTTATTAAGTAAAAGTGCAAACTCAAATTATGATATGCAAGACTGATCTCAAAGAAGAGTTTCCAGTTATATATGAAATTCCCATGTCTTAGTAAATCTTACCACAGTGAATGGTAGGAGTCTCATTAGAAAGAAACCCATGCTGACTCACATTAGCATTTTTTATTTTAACTCAGGCGAGTAGTTTCAAACCAAGTTTCCTGGTTCTCCTTTCTCCAATAGCTTTGACTTCCACATTGTGAAGTCATCATCTTAGAGTCTGCAAACTGAATTCCTTTTTGAGAACCCAACAACCTCTGCAATGTGCTCTAACCACTAAAAGGCATTAAGCACCCTTGGGCCCATTCAGCTGAACAAGAATTAAGCTGACGTCAAGCCCCTTTAAATCACTGTGGGTATCAACTCCTCCAACCCATCCCATTTGCTCTAGTACTACCCCTATAGTTTCACATCATCAGTTAGAAATCACATTATTTCAATCTTTAGGCAATGCTATTTCTTCAGTAGTATCACCACTGCAATTTAGGAATTATACACAAAAATTAAAAGCTTTAATACATTTGTTGCTATTCTTAACATTTTAACCAATTACTACTTGTAATTAAAAATTACTGCATTGATAATGGGAAAAATTTACCACCAGAATTAAGGCTGTATTTTCATTTAAACAAAGAGTTTGTAACTCAATTTGTTCTTTGTAAGCAGAAAGTTATTCACTCCTCCTACCTCCACCGCTTAGATATAAACACTGTTATACCTTCAGATTTTATATGCTTTTTAAAGACACTTACTGTTCTAAGAGTTGATCGTATTTTCTTAAAGAATCCTTTTCAGCAGTAACTGCTCTCTCTTTTTCAGCAACAGCATTATCTCTGGCTTCTCTCAAATTTCTGAAGGAAACAAAAATTGGTATTTTAAGAATGTTAGAAAAAAGACTGCTTTGCTTCATTAATTACTGCGCTCTGATCTGAACTTCAATACTACCTTTTTCAACTCTGACAGAATGACAGAAGGGTCTATCTATTCACCTATTTATTACAGAGGCTTTACTTCAGATTATTTTCATATATACCAGCAAAGCTTCCAGTTCTGAAATTCTAAAAAACAATTATCAAATCACCTATTTCTATGTGGAAACATATAACTCTAATTATTCCAGAAGAGTAGAAATAAAAATGACTTATTTTTTGCAGGAATTAAATAAATTCCAGTAATTTTCCTTGGTACTTTGGGAATAACTGCAGGAATGCTGTCGGCCTAGCTGAGACAATTCACAACTTTTATGAGAGACCAAAAATGTTTAGGTAAGCATAGAAATCCTACTTCCACATACAACTAATTGTCTAGTTGCTCTGACATATAGGTTATTGAATATCATTGGTGTGTCCTTCTAGGCTCTATTGCTGGCAACATTTTTGATCTGCAAAGAGTCATAAAATAACATTTTATTATAATCAATTGATACTCCTTTTTTTTTTAACCAAGGATCAGACAAGATGTTCAAACCACCTCTCTTATTATTTCACCAACACGAAAGAGAGCAGCATGATGCTAAGAATAAAACATAGTATTTGTGTTTAAAAATTGAATTAGTTATTAATTTTCTGTTATGCTGCAAGCAGCCTACAGATTAACACTGCAGAGGTTTGTACTGAGGGGAAACACTGTTAGATACTGTATACAAGCTCTGTGTCCAGTATTCAGTGTAACAGCATCAGCCAATCTGCCAGAGCTAACAGGGGCTGTTCAGGATCAGGCATCTGTGTTATGACTGTTTTTAAGGATTTTACTCTGCTGCTGGTTTGCTTCTATGACGAACATTCACTAGCATTTGGAATATATTAGATGATCTTAAAGATTCTTTTCAATTTTGTTTTATCTAAAAGGAATCCTATTCATATGCCACAATTGTGAGCAAATCCAAGCACAGCTGCAAGGCAAGCAAAAACCATGGCTAGCAGCAATGACTAGAGGGTTTCACTTCAACACCACATACTTCATCTGAACTGAACTGCTAATGTGGACGCAACCTAGGTCTTCCTACTGAAATTTTTCTTTTCCCTCTCCCCACAGCAACTTTCTGACTTAAGGCAAAGTGAAATTTAAGCCTCAGGGAAGTTTTGAATAAAAGTGAAAAGTCAAGATATAAAAGAAATAGAAGATTATTAAGCCCATTTAAATGTTAACCTAGGCCATTGTGTCACACTAAAGGTATATAATTTTTGATTTAAAGACTATTTTCTAGAATAAATTATATCAGCAGCACTTTTCTGAATTCAGTGTAATTCATACAAACAGGAAACAGCTACTTAGAAAAAATAGACATCAGAATTATGTAGCAGTTAACTGGCTATTAGAGAAAGATAACAAAATTTTCTGTAAAAATTGAGTTACTAGGCAGAATTTAATGCAGAAATTTAGTGCAGAAATTCAGGGGCTGACCTTAAGATTAGATTCTTTAAAACTGACTCATACGAAAATATGGGAACATGGCAATAAATTTTGGTTTATTAGATAACAACATTAGGATCAAGCATATTATGTCTTAGAGTAAGAGTCCAGAGCTGTATCCTTAAGACCAGAGTAGTGGAAGTGGGATAAAAATTAAACAGGAGAGACACAGAGACTCATTTAGAGAATAAACTATTCTGCTTAGTTGAGCAACTAATCAACTGAAAATGTAATAGCAGGAAAAACGACACAACCGAGGTACTATTTAACCAAGAAGACCACAATCACAGATGTGATGCAACTTCTGTTAAAATACTCTTTTAGAGAGCAAGGAGACACACCAGTGATGTTGCCAGTTGTCAGTTGTGTGATTGCCATTTCAAAGGAGGTGAAGCACCGACCCAAATGGCTGCATACTGGGGCCTCGTGAAGCATCTATCCAGTCTACCACACAAGTGGAAGTAACCTTCTGAAATGGGACAGGAATACTACTGTCTAGAGGATCAAGAATGGGCAGAGGGGCAAAAAAAAGGTGGGATGAGGACAGAGGAGGCAGCAGCTCATGGGTATCTTTATTAGGTTTTCACACAAACCTCTTGGTAACTGCCATTTATTGCACTTTGTCACATCCCTAAACTGTTCCAGAGTGCACAAACTGGATTCCAGTCAGATTCAACCATGCCAGAAAAGGTGCTCAGGGAAAGCATCCCACATGCCATGCTCAACTACTAAATTGTGTTTCATCTGTGGGAACAGAGTAGAGGTAACACAGTGTCAAACCTCTTGCAGACATTCACATACCCTTTGAATTCACTCATGCTTGCTAATGCAAACAGCCCATGCTTACAACAACCACACAAGTGAAACTGATGCCAAAAAAATAAGGCATGAAAGCATCACCTTTTTATTAGTGGCCCCCTTCCCATTTTAGTTTCTTGAACTGATTCATCCAAGTGTAAAGTAAGTGCCAATAAATTCAAAGGAACTATCAGGCACAGCAGGCTTGGCAAAGTGGTAAAGAATATGAGCAACTGAATAGAATATGAGCAACTGAATATTGGATTAGCTCAGCTGTAATACCATTCCATGCTTCGAGCAGGAGGATGAAACCAGCATCTTAACTTCATTTTCAGCCACAAACAGTATCTCATCACATTACACAAATTCACTGCAAATTGTTTTGCTCACAATTTGAAGTTCCATTTGTCTTACCATTGAGGCAGACTGCCTTATGGTGGATTTTTTAATATTTTATAGAAAGAACATATGCTAGAAAGCCTTTTTTAAATCCTTTTTTTTGCCAAACATGTAGGCAAATCTAAGGGATTTGCACTTCAGAAGTAATTATTTCAAAATGAGGAACAAAACCTCTGTAAAGCAGTTCCAGATACAAATGAAGTATCTTTCAGTAGCTTTCTCAATGACATACAGACGCTTGCCAAATCTCCACAAGGAGTGCATGCTTAAACTCATACTTTGTAATTCAAAGTAGATTTGCACACAGGAAGTGATGTGGATGCGTATCTGTGTGCATGTATTTTACTCACACTTGAAAAACTACACAATGATGTAATTGTTTTCTAATTAGAACCTTTCCATTGACTGAAAGACAGCAGAAGTCATATTCCTTTTCCACTTTTCCCAGCAGTAAGAAAACCACCTATTAGAGGAACAGATGCTGATGTCACAAATATCTTTTTACTACTGCCATTTCCTTCTTCACACGACACTTTCAGGACATCTACAGTGAAGTTAAGCTATAAGCACTCCTCCCATTTTAAAGCAATAAAATGGGCAAAAAACAAGCTAAAAACCAAATTCAATGCCAAAGGTCCAAATCTGTAAGTCTCTAAAAGGCTTATGCATGTGCATGTAATTCCATGGTATTCAACTAGATGGCACACACACAAACTCATCATGCAAGTCTTTGCAGGACTTGAATCTTCTCCAAAAGAGAATTTCACAATAATTTAGAGGAATCAATGATTTTTCTGAATCACAATGCTCTAAAAAAACTCAATTAGATTCATTTCATAGAGGCCCAAGTATTATCTCCTTTGAGTTTTTTCTGCCTTATTTTCTACATCAACACCTTCTCTTTGGATTCTTGGCACAGTTTCAAGATTGCTCCTAAAACACAACAGGCAAACTGTCATCCTGTATTAATTAACTAATACTGTACGTCTGAACAAACATCAAACCACCAGAATTTATGTAGAACGTGAATTTTAATAAACCTTTTCAAGCGATAATTTTGGCTGTCCATCATTTACTAATAAACAACATACACTTACTGTACAATTTAATTTTACTTTTTACAAGACTCCCTGTTTTACAACTGAACTCAAATTCTTACATTTTGAACACCTCTCAACGAGTCAGTCAGCCAGGATTACACCTAAGCACAAAACAGTGCCTGGTCATTTCTGCTCCAATTACGTTTTTAGGCCTACACCTTACATACCTGTTTTCACGTTCATACATTTCTTTTGAGGTGCTTCTTAGTTGCTCAATTTCTTGATTTGTTTTCAACCTTATTTGTTCCAACTCTTCATGGAGTCTCTTTTCATATTCTGCTTTATGGTGGTCTCTGTAAATAAACAAACTTATTGCACTAGTCAAAATATCAGGTACAGCTTTACATGAGCAGAGTTCTTGATTTTACATTTTATTTCAATCCTTACTCATTTACTCATACCTCTCAATGGCTTAAAATACTTATCAGCCTATCTTACTACATAAATTAAATGAAAATCAACCAGGAATAACTAATATTTAACTGTGAATAAACAGAAGTTTTTTTGCACACAGATGTAAATTTTTTGAAGTAATTTAATACTGATTAATCACATTACATTAACATTTTCCAGAACTTCTTTGTAAGCCTCTACTCTAGTGCTTATATTAAGTAATCACTTAACTCCTCACTTTCTTCTTCATCACTGGGTTTTCATCACTTGATTACCTTATTGACTTGCAATGCTGCCTGCCACTACAAGACTTCTTTGTGTACTATTTGCACCTCATATGATGGAAAAAAACACCACAAGAAACATTCAAGATTAAATGCAGTGGAGATTTGTGACGTCAAAAAACCTCAAGGTTTGGGAATTTATCCTATCAATGAAACATATAAATTATTTAAAACACAAAGTTTTTAAGCAATAGATATCAGAAGATATCAGGATAAAAGAATTTCATTTCAGAGAAACATTGACTTTTTTTGTAACTTTGGAAGCTCATGACAGATTGTAAGGAATCTCATAAAGAATCTCTCCTACAAAAATAGTTATGTTGTAAGCACTTAACAGTTAAAGAATATCAAAATTTTATAGCATCTAGGTAATGTTCAAGAATAATCAATCAGCAATGAAGCAACTGGCAAAAATCACATTTTTGTTTGGAAACAAAAATATATTATGAAGATATGTGGATTTACAACTGTAAAAGGTTTTAGATTTCCTTTGATTTCCAATCATGTGATAGGTCATAATTCTTAGAAATCAGTACCTGAACTGGTCAGAAACTTCCTCACATTAACTAAAAACCCCAAAATATTATGCCTGCTGTCCAGGTTTTCCTTTTATTTTATTTCATTTTCCTTTTACAGAAGAAAACTCTCCAGTTTTTTTTTTATTGAGACACTGTATTTCACCTTACTCTTCAAGATAAAAGTAGGCTTATTTCTTCTCCTTCTTCAACTGTGCCACTCTATATCAAATACTGTATGAAGATTCTTTACACAATAAAGAGGTTTATAAAAAAACAAAAAAACCCATGATTTCTTAAAACACCACTTCTAAGTGAGACTTAAAATTTTATTTAAAATACAGAAGTTCTGGGTGAACATAGTTCTGAGATATAAACATGCAAAACAAATTGAGTGACTGCATTGAAAGGAAAAATAATATTTAAAACTCTTCTGATACAGGCTGGAGCTCCGTAACTGATAATTTCAAGAATGCCTTTCTATTTTCATTTAGGTAACAATTTTTTAGTTGTCTATCAGGAGAGTCATATTAGCACACTTCCTCTTAGTGATACAGGACACAAAATTTATGGATATACATTGAAAACAAAAAGTCTGTTTTATAATTAACTGAGTAAACCTACAAGAATAATTGCCATAAACTCCCAATGCTTAAAGATTACTTCCACTACTATGGTCTTATAAGGGTTTAAAAAAAATGTTTGTGATTCATATTATGACCCAAGAAATGTGCTCTGCTTCTAGTTCCAAAAACACGGGTTAGCCTTCTGAAAAATAAAATGAATTAAATGGGATTTGTGCAAGAAACAAGGGAAAACAGTTAAATAACTGTCTACTAATAGAAGTGAACAGACCATAACTTGCCTGGATGCAACATATTTTTCATACATTTCTTCCCTAGCTTTTTTGGCATCCTCTAGCTGAATCTGTAGTCTTTCAAGACGATCTTCTTCATGTGCACAGCGAACGCTAAGCTCCATGTTCTGGCGATTAAGATAATCTTTATCCTTTTGCAACAAGTTGAGGGATTGTTGTATGGTTGCCAGCTATAAAAGTTATTTAAAAGAACACTTTAACACAAATTTCAAGATAATTATTTAACCTATTTGCAATTTAATTTTAACTCTTCTGTGAAATCGCTTGAACCAAAAGACTCTATTTACACTTTAGTTTAAGTAAGTTGGTGAAGCTTTAAGCTGAAAAAAAGACTGGATCAACATTACAATTTTATGAGTTTTCATTATTTATTGCCAGTAGTTGGTGCCTGAAAAAAGAGGTCCTTTCATCTAAATAGTTCTGAAGTGCTGAATAGCAGTGGTACTGAATAGCATTGTGCCAGAAATACTGATGGAGCTCCTTGGTGCCAACCTGTCATACTGACTACAACATTCTCAGAAACAGCAGTGAAACATTTAAGGGCACCAGGTTGATTACTGCTCCATAAAGAAATGGTGAAACTGATAGTTCCAGGGCTGACTAAGGCACGACTGTTGTGAACAAGGCAATGCTCCAGGCCTGCCCCAAGGGCAAAGAGCTGGTGCTGCTCAGAAGGCTGAACTGATGCCAAAGTATGCCAAAAATATGTTGAGAACAGCCCACTTTGTGGTCAGATCAGCCATGTTTCCTACACCAAGAAGCAGTGTGAGACAGAGTAGTCTCCATCCATTCAAGGTGAACACAGTTAGAGAACAGCCAAAGAGCATAAGGGCACTGCTGCAAGGCGGCCCAACTCCATAATCACGGTAACAAAACACAGTTTCACCCCTTAAAGAGTTTTGCCATTTAAGCTCCTGAAGATTTCACATAGTAGGTTCAAAGAATGATAAATTAATAACTTATCAGAAACATGTCTCCTACAGCTATAAAGACATCATGGACATGGTTTAGACAGAATTCACCTTTTCTAAGCCATAGGAGGAATAAGGTTACTTAAGGAAGATACTAGAGACAAAGACATGGAGAAAGTAGTTAAACAGATACTGGAGACAAAGACATGGAGAAAGTAGTTAAACAGATGACAATTTATACAGAAACAGTGCTCTTAGAGGCATGCTCCTCTCCATCAGCCCACTTGCTGAGCACCACACTCATGGTGAGGTATAAATGCCTGTTCTACACTTAAGATAAAAAGGTAAACATGGTTTCTCTCCAAGTAACACGTTTTATGTACATCCAGAGCGAACAGACATCATGGAATACAACACAAAGAAAGCAAGCAGTTGTTGCTCCTATGCATACTCCTCCTCTGGAACAAGTATTGTGTAAAAACTTCCAATTGTGCTCTACCAATCCAGGACTTGATACTGTATCAGTATACACAAAAATCACAAACCTTCCAGAAGATTTAAGTAACACACAGTATTTTCGAAGCAGTATTTTTGTTCAAAAATAGTGTTACTTTTATTCACTCTGATTAATTTAGCATAAAGTTAATGAAAAAAGCCATTGTTGCTTCTGTTCTGCAGTACTTCACAGGTATGTACAAACTTGATGTACAGGACAGTACTTTTTTGGCCATTGTATGCTGGGAACAAACCTGATTTTTGGTGTCCTCTTACAATGCTAGACTGAGGAATAAAAAGGACTAACAAAGCCTTCAGACTGATACTAAAGAGATATTTTCTAACAGAAACTCAGATTTTCCCCTAATGTTTCTGACAATCTCTACAGCTACCTGTAAAATTAGGCAGAGCAATGCTATCTTTAAAATGGCAGTTTTAGCCACTCTTATCTGTAACACTGTTATTTACATAGGAACACTGTGTAAATAAGATGGTGTAAGAAACACCATCTCCCCTGAACACTCACAGGAGTCCTCTGTCTCATTTATTCAGCTGTGAAAGTGCTAACACACAAAGATCTTCCATACTATTCTTGCAGGGCTCTGCCTCCCTGGCTGAACCCTTGCCAGCCCACGGGAAGTGGGGAATGAATTCACTGACTTGCTTTGCTTGTGTGCACAACTTTTGCTTTGCCTATTAAACTGCCTTTATCTCAGCCCGTGAGGTTTCTTGACTTTTACTCTTCCCATTCTCTCCCCCATCCCACTGGGATGGGCAAACAGCTGTGTGAGGCTTAGTTGCCAGCTGGGGTTAAACCACATCAAGCATACTCACAACATTCATCTTCCACTGGTAAATTTTCCCCTGGGGCCTCCCAGGCTCCTGATCTTATTGGCAGAGCTCAGTCTGTCTTTGCTTCAGCCTTCTAAGTCACATACCTAGGAAAATGGCATGCATATAACGTCTAGGAAAAAATGGGAAGCACTTGACCAGCGTCGAGGGAGACAGCCTATTGTTGCTGTGAGGCTGACCAGCCGTTTGAAGGATCAGAGCAAGTGATCAAGACTTCTGATTACTAGAATTCTTCTTCAAGGAAGAGCACTCAGTTGGGTTGGTAAATCTAACCTCAGTCCCTGCAAGGATTATGAAGTAAATCCCCTTGGAAGCTATATCCATGCATACAAACAAGAAGGTGACAGAAAAACTAGTGGGATTTTACCAAGGCCAAATTTTGCAAACCTGACAAAAATGTTAGCTCTGAGGATGGGGGGATCACTCATGTAATTTACTTGACCCTTTCCATGGCCCTCAGCCACCTCTCGTAACAGGTCTATGGAAAAACTGGCAAAATGCGGATCAGATAGACAAACATCAGTTGAACAAACTGAACTCGGGACAGAAATGTGCCCTGACAGCAAAGAAGGCCAAGTGGCTACAAGGCTGTATTAGCAACAATGTAGACAGGAGGTTAAAGAAAATTAGTATCCTGTGTTCAACACTTGTGGAGACTGTATTTGGAGTGCTATATCCCATGACATAGATGTCCTAAAGACATGTATTAACATACTGAAACAGGACCAGAAGAGCTCTACCAAGACGGTCATGAACTGCAGCATATGATGTACAAGGAGTTAAGAGAAATACTTGGAACTTTTCAGCCTTCAGAAGAGAAATCTGTATGGGGAAAATAATATGGCTATCTTCACCTATGCAAGCGGAACACATAAAAACAGCCAGATTCTCGGCTGTACAGAGTGACAGGACAAGATGCAACAGAGAAAAGCTGTAATAACTGATGCGTTTTTACAAATGCATTTTTACAAGAGGGCAGACAAACACTGGAATAGATCGTCCAAAAGGCTGTGGCATCTCCATCGCTGGAGACATTAAAACTCAACATAGCCCTAAGCAACTTGACCTGATCTTGCTCTGTACTGCATGGGTGGGTTGGAGCAGCTGGTCTCTTGAGACCATTTTAATTAAATTATTCCATGATTCTGACAAACTTGATTAGACAAAGAACCAAACTCCTGAGATAAAGAAATACACAATTAGGAAGGTCATTATGTTTACCTCTTTTGCTAAGTCATTTCTTTCTTTAGATTGTGCTTTGTATGACACCTCCAGTATTTCATAGTTTCTTCTGAGTTCTGACAATTCATGCTCAAATACATCACGTTCACTGTGAAAGAGAAGTTAAACTATTAGATGCATAAAGTGTAATGAACAAAATTTCTGTCCCTTTTTAATTTCTCAGCCTTCTTCCAGTTCGCGACACTGACTTCTTCCAACCAGTCACTCACAGAAAAATTGGTGATAATCTTAACCTTTTAGAGTTATTAACACCTGCAACAGCATCATTTTATATGAAACAACTGAGGATTATTTAAATACTCAGGAACAAACAAAATTCTACAATACTCGAACTCCCATCCGAAATTATTTCATTCTCCTCTGATTTTTCTTCTTTAATGTAACTTTGGGCTATACATTTCTTCTCTTAGCAATGATCTGTAAGTACCCTTATCCATTGCTTTAGCTTTATCAAGCTTCTGCTTCTATTTCCCATGACATTCTCTTGAATCTTTTGCAGACATATAAGTCCAGTGAAAAACTGAAAGCAACTTCATTCCCATCTTCCTAACAGAGCAGAAAGCATTGTATACTTCTTCTCAGTAGGTACTCTCCCCTGCATATAGCCTTGACACCAAAGTGGGTTGTCATGTTTAAAATATACATGACACAGCTGCAAAAACTGTGCTGGTGTCCTGAGCAAAAGTGCTTTCTGCATGCACAAAGAAGCATCACTGCATCTCCACTCTCACCCTGTCAGAACAGTGAAATGAATGAGCTAGTATGAGCTTGCAGTTTAGAAAAAAGCTAACCAATATCATATTAAGCATAGCATTGCTTTAAAACTGAGATAACTTGTAGTACAGCAGAACGAGATTTGACACAGTTTTTTAAAGGCAGGAACAAGTCTGGAAGTGATTTACTCCTGCAGTGCTCCCAAATATCCTCATGCAGTTATGCCAACAGGGCTCTCCCCTCCCCTTCGTCTGTGCCTACCCAGCTGAATACAACCTACTCTCTCAAACACAGTTTTGGCACGTTCATTCATGCTCGTCTCAACTCAAGACTATTTTAAATGCACACTGTGAAACACTGAGGCCATTCACAAGAAAGTTATTGCAATCCACTTATTACGATGCAGTTGCATATAAGAAGCAAACCATAGCACCAATCCACCCTATTTTCAACAAGATGCCAGACAGATTCTGAGGTTGTTTTTGTACATATAGCTGTGAACCAAAAATGCTGTGAATCTAGAAGACAGATTCCACTTCAAATAACTTAGTAGGCAAAGTAACTTGTGTCAGTAACTACACCTGAGTTCATTCCCTATGAACAAGTAAGGAGCTGACAGTGTCTTTTCTATTCATAATCCCCATTTTTGAATCCATTTCTCAATAAATGTGCGAAAGACCAGATTTTTTGTACTTGCAAGCACACTGAAAAAACTATTTGGAAGTTGGACTGTGAAGTATACATCTGTGAGTATATTTACAAGAAGTCTATTTTCACTATTTGCAATTGCTTTTTTGCAAGATGGATAGTCAAAACATTGGCTGTAACAGTACAATCTGTATCTTAAAAAAGCTAGGCACTGGAACTTGCTGCAGTTAAATCAATTCACTAAGGTAATCCTAAGACTATCTGCTGGAGTTCTCTTAACAGCCCTTTCAAATCTATGGTTTCAAGGATATCTTAAGTTGTAAATATTAATTCCCAAGGTCCTGCCCTCCTAACTCACTCTGTAAGCAGCACAGAGTAGAGCATGGGGCCTTTTGTTAGATCATTGCTTTTAAACCACAAATAAAAAAGGAGTACTTGTTCCAAGATGCTTGCCATCAACAGCTCCCACTTCCTTAGCTAAAATGAGACTGCTAGGCTCTCTTGAAAACACAGTAAATCTGAAAATATAGACTTTTAGGAAGATAATTTTCTGCAATGGTTTTCAGAATGCTGTTCATTTTATGTCTGCAATATACTAAAGGAGGTAATTGAACCATTAGTGTATGAGGTAAGGAAAAATGTCTGTGGTGTGCCTAAGTCAAAAATAAAACTAGGAACTCTGGTCAGTCAAGGCTGATCTTTATTAGCATCTGTGTGTTAGTTAAACACTTGAATTATAGACATACTTACCATTTTACTTTATCATAGTTCTGCTGTCTGTAATCACCTTGCTGAATCAACTGCTTGGTATCAGCCAGTTCCAGTGTTAAACGCTGGCATCTGACTTCAAGCTCTGACCGACTCCTCCTCTCGTCTTCATAGCTCTGGGAAGTGAGACATTTTGAAATGATCTCAGCTGCACTGACATTTACTTCAAGTGATCACCAACTAAGTTTTGTGAAAACCTCTTATGAATATTCAGGTAGTAATACTTTCAGTTGCCTCAGTATTTGGAAATTTAGCACAACACAAAGTAACCAGCTATATCAATATTCAACTTATTTTTATCTGATTACAAATACTTGATTAAACGTACCTATTTTTTCCTATGCACCTGTCCATTAGCAGAACTTCCAGGACCAGTAACCCTCATATATACAGCTGGTGGTCTGCAAACCTATACTAGGAGCATGAATGTCACACCACCTTAACAACAGTTTCAAACAAGTGAAGATACTTGTGAAGATACTTGCTAGTTAATTTGACAAAAAAAAAAAAAAGAAAGAGGATGGTTTGTTCAGCAAGTTTGATCTGCAGTTTCATCTGCCATTATCTGAAAGATTTCAGCCAGTTACTCCCAAATTGTAGCTATTGTATCTGGTAACCTATGTTTGCTGAAGCATATCATGGAACGCTTTGGTGGAAGAAAATATAAAATAAAATTTAAAAGTTTACTTAATGGTCCATCAGCATTAATTTCCATTTTCCCTTCTTTTTCCTCCTCTCACATACTTTTACGGATTATTCTGGAAACTAAAAAAAAGCAAAGCAAGAGAACACACAGCAAGTATTCATCTTTTAAAATACTAGAGTCTCCTTTTGAAGATCAACAGATTTCCTAATCACACTCATCCCTTCCAACTCTCCTCTCCACAGCAACTGAAGACTTTTACACCTTAATCCCCAATCCAGACTCCATTTTTCAGCTTTCTACTACGTAGGTACCTTTTTTACAAACTTATGTTACTTACTCATCCTAAATACTGTAATACTTAGCAATTTATTCACAAGAATAACCAAAATAATAATGCTCATTCACTTATACAAGGTAAAGCTGATGGACTACAAAAAGAGTTGCTTGTCAAAAAATTGAGAATACCCCCAGACATCTAGATTTTTTCCATATTCTACTTCCCAGAATACTGCTGAGTTCAGTTTTTTACTGCTGTGATTGATAGCAAACTCAATAATGGATGCCTGATAAACAGTTATTATATCTGGTTATTATGAATGGACATCACAATATTATTAACTGAAGGTGAGCACAGCCTTAAGATGTCATTACTAAACCAAACATTTAGCAACTGTAAATTAAGTGTATTTTGCAGTAAAAGGCACTGTATGAGTGCATAATTTTTTCAACACTTCTGAAAGCTGTGCTTTATATAGTTATAAGAGGATAAGTGTCTAGCTACTTATCAACAGACAATGGAAGTTTAGGGCAACAGCATATATGGAGTATATGACAGAAGGACACTGATAAACTTCACAGACATCATCAGCTGAAAGACTAGCAGAATGCCTTCCTGAAAAAACACATCTAAATACTAAGACACTACAGAAAAGCTTCATAATCTACTAGCTATATTGTAACGATTCTGTTGATAAAAAAGAATTTTTTGTTTAATATTTTACATACCTACTTATCTTCAATTTAATTAAAATCAGGTCACAAATCACAAAAATCACAACACCCAGAATGTTTTTATGAGGATGCTGCATGGTCTACCATTAAAAATACAAAATACATCACATAAAGATGTGAGTGCTATTCATCCTAACACATACTGGTATATATGGTTTATGTTTACCCTAATTCATGGGTATTAATATATATTAAGCGAACTAACACCTTAAAACACACTCTTCTTCAATCAGTTTACACGTCATTATTTATAAAGACGGCATTATTATAATAGCAATCTCTGTCAGATATTTTCAAAAGGTGTTGTGCACAAGTCAGCTAAAGTTTCAAACATAGAACATAATGGTGCAAGTACCACATTATGCAGTGCAAACATGAAATCTTGCAACAGGAAATGTTGGTAAGGGCACTTAACTTTTAAGTGCAAATTGAAAGATTAAGTTTAGAATACAATTCTTCTGTGGATATCCCATGCCATTCTGCTGCTAATACCATGCTGGATTTCCCACATCCTTCACTGAGTGGGCTACTGAAGCTCCTACTATATTATTTATCTGGAAGCTAGAAGACAACTACCAAAAGTATAAAATTAAATTGGTTAACCTCTGGAAAAAGAACTTCCTTACAGTGAATGCGATGGCCATAATACTCCAAACACCTTATGGCTTTTCTTCAGTCTCTCACTAGTTTTTGCTTCTGCAGAGAGCAGACTAATGAGATGGTTAAAACAAACGAAAAACCAACTTGTCCTGTGTGACAGACAAGCAACCATTGTCTAAAGAAATTCTTGACAAAGCGGCCTAAGAAACCCAGTATTAACCAGTACCAACATTAACCAGGTTTCTACAGGGCACGACTCAGCTAAGAAGTGCTTTCATTTGGTTTACAAACACTGTCCACAGATGACGTTTCAAGGAAGAATATATTCAGCTTGCCTGATCTGCACCACTTAAAAACCCAAACTGATAGAGAAACTAAAGATCTATAATGGCAGACCTCAGTTTAATGATATTAATCTTCACTGCTATCCTCAATCTGGAATGAACAGCAGTTTATAGCAGTCACTGAAATAAACACCTAACTGAATTTCACGCGCAAAATCCAGGTGACATGCTTTTGGAACTAAGTTAGTGACACATAATACATAATAGGGATTAGCTGATGCTTCAAAAAGCCTTTGGAGATAAAAAGATAAATAGAAATGCAGGGAATAGATTAATCAGCCAATCAAGCAGTAGCAGCATGACTTCTTTACACCATCTACAGATAAGCCTGTGAAAGAAAGTGATCCTGCTTTTTAAAAGCTCTTTTTTTCCAAAGATTTTTTTCGAAGTTTGGTTTTTTTCAAGTTTTTTTTTCAAAGATCTTTGAAGAATCACTTACAAAAGCCAGCACTCTGTTCATATCCTAAAGGCTCTAGACAAATGTAAAGCTACTGTACTATTGTGATGTGAAAACAATTCCCTTCAGTTATTTGGATGAGGTGCTGCTTCTTTGTCAAGATGACATTTTGCTTCAATTGTTTACATACTCTGCATTCAAAAATTACTGGTCAATACATTATTTATTGGAGTGCAGCAGCCCAAACGTCAGAAAGAAGCTATACATAATTGGATAAATAACACATCTCTTTAGTAACTTCCTATGAAATTGGTGTTCTGCTTGTAGACGGGAAATTGGCAATCTGACTGTATATAGGTCACTATTTGCCACTATAAACAAAAATGCTGAGCTACTCCAAAGTAGAGAAACACTCTGTAAGGGACATATGAAAGATAAGCTTTGGAATAAGTGCTTCTATAGCAAAAAAAAAACAGAGGGAAAAAAAGTTTATTTCTCTGTATCTGAGCTTACTAGAATTTTCAGTGAAATATTCTCAGGTGAGAAGGATCCTTGAGACCATTACTGAACCACAGCTAGCAGTCAATGTGAGCCACAGCTATGTATCTGAAAGAGTAGAAAGGTATTGGATAGAAAAGGGAACTGTCATAGATATGAACTTTCCTTAAGTCTTGGAAATATTAAACTGCTGCCTCAAGCTCACAGTTACTGACAGAGTATGGTCTTTGTAGCTGTTCTCCTGAACAACACTAACAATAGCAAAAGAAAAGCTAGGCATGTATTTCACCTCAGAGCAAGACCTCATCTGTTGCAAGAGAGTTGTGAAGACCAAACAATCAAGGCACTGCTTCAAAGAAGTGGTGTCAGGGGGCTGGGGAAGGGTCCTAGAGTGCAATCTTTACAGATACGCAAACTTCAGGAGAAACCCCAGGGATCCCAGTCCTTTTGGAGTAGCAACAACAGCCTCAGTTTTCTAATATTCAGACACATCTAGTGCCAAGTGATCTTTTGAGTACAAAAGCTTAGTTTATTCTTTGAAGACTATAGATATGTTTTCCCTCCAGCTGGAAAACATTATCACAGAGAAAATTGTTAGTTATGTGTAGCAAAACCTGACAGCTACTAATCCTGATTCAGAGATTCAGAGTCTTAGAAAAGATCTCTGTCGTACACATAACCAGCCTTGTCTTCAGGATAACCACAGCTTTCAGATACTTTCATGCTATAAATTTTATTGCAAATCCTAAAGGCAACTTTATATAAAAAATAACTGAAGGGAGCCCTGATAAAAATGTATCAATACCAAATTCCAGGAAAACATTGCCAAGAAACTCCCAGCCAGAAGAAAAAAGCAACACTTAATCTTCTGCAGGTAGAAAGAAAAGCAAGATTTTCTTCCCAGACATTATCCCAGCCTTGAGAGAAACCCTCTAGTAGTAAATTACATCTGTTTGAGGGAAGGTTCTAACCACTTTGGAAACAAACAACTCTGAAAATAGTAAACTGATGTTCAGCATGGGAATGCACACATCAGAAGCTGGTTTTATTTCTGGGAAGCTCCTGGTAATACACCACTATAGTTGGACTTCCTGCTCTATCTTTACCTCCAAAGCTGGTGGTGCCAACATTATTTATACTTGAAGTACTGAGCACTGCAAAAGGAGGACTAAAACAAGCCTGGAACATACATTTAGTAACAGCCAGTCAGCAGAACAAGAACATGGCTTCCTCCAGTTCCACTGCCTCCCCCTGGGCTGTGGCTGCTGTACCTGGAACCAGAGGAACTGCACTGATCTAAATCACAGACGCAGCAATGGTGTACAAAGAGCCACTAATTTAGCTGTAGAGCACAACCACTTACCCTGAACACTTTAAAAACAGAAAGCAGCAGAACATTTTTTTACCAGACCATGTTCCAGTGCTAGAGATCAGTCTTCACAAGTCCTTTTCTGCTACCAGTTGTGAGAAACAGCTCCCTACCCTACTGGGTCTGTGTTACAGATTCAGCATCCTTTAAGGGCTAAGAACAGCAGTACATCAACAGAAGCTTACAACGTTTTAGAATCAGGATGGTTGTCTTGCTTGATGAATTCATTTCACACTTAAATTTTCCTAAAGTTGACTTAATCTATTAAAGACAAATTCAAATTTTCCTTCAAACGTTTTCAATTCTTGGTTGGCTAGATACTCTTTCCTATGAGTCTAGAACAAATCATCTCATATTTCTTAATACTTTATTTTGGGGTGAATATGTACATGTATAAAACCTCCTCAAACCTAGTCTGTCAACCACAAACAACTAGAAAAGCCAACCAAATCCTCCTCCCCCAAGATCTGGCCTAACCATATGTTTTTGTTTCTTTGTATGACCCAAAAACAAGAAAGAAACTCCTGCTGAAACTCATTAAAAAGAGTCTTTTTTCTACTGTTGCTGATAATTAGAAAGAATGCTTACTGTAGGAAGTAGCTTATTTTCACAAAAGAAAAAAAAAAAACACAAAAATTGTCTTAACTTCAGTGATGACTACATTTCCAACTTCTGTACCACTAAATTCCTAAAGAAGTTTTAAACTTTAAACTTGGAACAGACTTTGTTGATAAAATTACACAAAGAACAGAAATACTGCAATGATTAGAGAAAACTTAAAATTTACGGAATACTGGATGGAAACCCAGAAGAAGGATTTTCAGAGTATAAATTATTAAATAACAGGCAAGAAACTACAGCAGCTGTATTTCATGTACCTGGAAAAACAAGAACTACTGGAATACAAAAAAAAAATCCAGTAAAAGAGGGTAAGAACTCTGAACAAAACTTTATTTCCTACTGATAAATCTCCTTGCAAGAAAGTCTGACCTTCATGAAGAGCTCAAAAAAATTACCCCAGCAGTACCGTGAAATTGCTTTTTCATAAACTGTAAAAGATGCATAGGTATGTCAGCTCCTGCGCACCAAGTACATTAGAGATTCTAAAGTGCCCTCACGTGCCGATGATGTTCCTCTTACCTTATTTTCTGAGGTCCCTTGTTACAGTGACACTCAGCAAGTCACAAGGTAAAACCTGAACTTGAATCAAAACACAGAAACGAAACTCTTAAGCCTCTCCATAGAAGAAAAGCACAGTGCACTTCAAACTTTGAGAAATAGATCAGTGGGAAAGGTGGAGAGTGCCACCATGTGGTACAAAAAGAACAAAATTAGAAGTCTATATCAAAGAAAGGTCACTGTCCCAAAAAAACCATTTCTAGCACAACTTTAATTATTGTTATCAACTATCTTGTTAATTTGCTTCAGCTAAAGTTAATAGATGTCAGTCAAATCTCAAAGGCTGAAATCCTCCTCTACAACTTTATTAAATCAAAGCATATTAAATGCACAATTGAGGAAAATGCTTATGCAAGACAAAAATTAACAGGATTAGTTTAATCTCAATTATGACCAGAGATGGTGACAAAGAATAATGCTAAAGCACATAAATGCATAAATTTTATTGACCATTTTCTGTAATTCAATCAGAATGAGAAATGAAGGTACAAGAATTTCACAAGATAAACTTGTATAAAGAATTCCTCCTTACACCTAATTATTCTGTAAGCAAATTTCACAGGGAAAAAAGACAATAACTAAAACATATTCACAGAAGTAGTAAAAGGACAGTGTCATGGAAGTCTCTACTAGCCATGATCTGGAAAAATATACTGTAAATACCTGAAACTGTTGTCTCAACTCCACATTTATGCAGAACTAAGCCAAAATGCCAATCACCCTAGCTATATACATACCAATAATAATATAAATATTGATAAATACACCAAAAAAACCCATGCTCCTTATACTATTTCAATTCCTTAGCTCTTTAAAAATAAAAAAATATATGCATATAATTTGTTTCTCTACTTCTGGTGTTGATACCTTATCTGAAATCAAATCAAATTATCTTTTTCTTTAGTATAGAAACAAATAGGAAAATTAAAGTACAAAGAATTGAAAAGCATAACAGAGAAGATGCAACTCCAAAGAAATTTTAAAAATACATTTTTATAACATTAAAACAAAAGGTGAAGCAAACTACTACCAAGACATCCCTATCTCAAAAACTATACAGTGAAGCATCATGCTGTCTTCAGCTGCTGCTGGGTGGATCTCCTGTGCAGCGTCCCCACCTTGAAATCTTGCCCTCAGAAAGCACAACACAGCTGGTAAGAGACTACCCTGAACAGTGCCATGAGCAAATCTTACAGGGTAGCCATAGCATAGAGTTAGCTGTTATACAAGGATGCATACAGCTCATTTCCTCTTTCCCTCCCTCCCCTCAGTAACTTTTATACAGCAAAAAAACTTTTATATCTTACAGACGAATAATGATTTTGGAGAATAAGATTTTTTGCAATATATGTATTCACAGTTTCTGAACTGAGATAACTAAGGAGCACAGACCTCTGTCAGATTCTTCAGTTGGGACCTGTACCCACTTAGTTCTTCTGTCAGACTCTCCTTTTTCATCTGTAAATCACTTAGCTCTCTTCTTAAGGAATGGACTACCTCATAGAATTGGACCTAGAAGAACAAGACAGATATACAAAGTTGAAATTAGCAACATCGTGATTGTAAAAGTACAAACCTAAAACACATCAGGCTCAACATTTTATGACAATAATTTACCCAAATTATTTCTAAGGCATACCATAAAGGTAAAGATTATATTGCTGTACAACCAAGGCAGCTTCCACGCAGGCTGACCAATCAAAAAAATACAGCTGCTAATGGACACATGGCCCCATGCACTTCCTTGTGCCAAACCTCGAGCCTATTTGATTAACAGTGCAAAAAGAGGAAAACAAAACCCCAAAACAAACAAAACCCCAAACAAACCAAAAACCTATTTTGTAACAACCAACTTAACTTGCTAACTTCCCCCAAGCCAATATAAATTTTTATGAGGTGTATAGAAATTGAGAGATTTGTTTTGTTCTGTTTTCTGACCGCTCAGTGTGCTGAACTTGCACCAAGAAAAATGCAAGAGCAAGCACAGGGAGCAGGAACAACACATAACCAGGAAGAACCATGACACCCCCTCCACACACATCTCCAGCAGTAACATGCTGGTGTATGGATTCAACTGCATCAGGAAGCTAAGGCTCTGAAAGGCTTGACTCTGCTAAATTAACACCAAAAAAATCCAACCTTCTAACAGGATTAAAAAAAATTTCAAATCTGTAACGCATATTCCTCTCTCTTCTCCCACCTAGTCACAGGCATTGTCCCAGGCAAGTAAGCCTCACATCCACAAAACTTTTTCAGAACTTTTCTTCTGATCAAGAAAAAAAGACTAGAAAATACAGCAGTAAAACCACAAAATCAGTATTAAAAAACAAAAAGCGACAAAACAAAGAAAAGCTTTTTTGATATACACCCACATACACGTACACAGGTTATTATTCCCAGATTAAATTGATACCTTAAAATGTTGCATTTAGGGGTGTGTGTGAAAAGAATAAATAAGTAGGCACTGTTTTCATGCAAAAGCTATTGCATGCCCTCCATCCCTAATGCTTCCTTTGATATTTGATTAAAGAAGAAATACAGACAAGAAAGCACAGATTAAGTAAGCATTCAAGAGCAAGCTGTACTGCACTTCCATGCAGAAGGAAGATAGATCTCTGTTTTGCTACCTGCAAACAGCAGAGGACAAAGAAAAGTTCCAGGTCTATTTCACATAACTGACAGCATCCAACTCTAAAAAACACGGAAGCCATAGAAATTTGCAAAGTAAACACAGGTGTAGTATACTTTATACGGGTAAGGCAAGCCTGCAACATGACTGAAAGATCAGTATTTGTAACTGTAGCATCTGATGATTCAGTTAGTCATTTCTTAAGAAAAAAGTAACCTTGATTATCACTAATTGATAACCATTTAATGAATTGTGTTTTTTTTTAAACTACACCTGCTTTTCCAGTAAGTTCTTGTATTTCTACTGCAATATTCCTAGGAAACCTAGGAAACTTGTGTTATCACACCACAATTATTTCCCAAAACATAACAACTTCAAAACAGATCTCCCAGCAGAAACCAAGATTACATGTGATACAGGTATCAAGAATAAATGTATTTACACAGCCTTTCCAAGAAAAGATCCTTGCATGGTAATAAGAAAATGCAAATGAATGCAGCAGATGAGGGTGAGGTTACAGCAGTTCAACTGTTGTTGCTATTTAGCTGGTTTGATAACCAATAAACATTCATGTAACCCAGCAGTCAAAGCACACACTGCCTCTTGCCAATGCAATATAGCAGGAACAAACTTACTCTAAAAGGGATTTCAGAAACAACTGCATATCTTAAAAATCACAGATTTATACTGATATGCTGTAAACAGTTACCACTTTCTAGGTGATTTTTTAAACACTCAGCCTGTGCCCACCACTTTTTATGGACTATTAGAATTAAGCAAAATTGGGTGGGTGCTGAGGCTGAAAAGGTTGGCTTCTGTTACATGAAGTTCTGTGAAAGCAGTTGCATCAGTTAACTGCCTTCTTAAACAAACAGCAACTGAGCTGCAATTAACAAAGTGATATACCTGAAAGACACAGCAATTAAAATCAGTTGAAACAGAACTTGCAGAAACCATTTTTTAAACAATTGCTGAATTTTTTTTTTTACAATGGAATACACAAGAGGTTTACTGTACTGAACCAACTGAACTCCTCCTTGGCAGCTGAACCATTTAACAGCCTGAAGTATTTTCAAATTTCATACATACTGTTTCTAAAAACATCTTAGAAATGACTAAAAAATCTGAATTTTTACATATAAGTTAAAAAAAAGTATGATTTTAAGAGAAAGATGTGCAAAACACAAATTTTCAGTTGTCATCATTAGCATTGAACATTACCTAGGCTTTGTTGTAACATGTCACTATTGCACCCCTTTGTGGAAGAACAGTGAAGAACATCTCACATCTGCTTCAATTACAGTGTTTTAAATCACAGTATCTCTATATACAAAATCTGCATTTAAGTTCTTCCTGCTGGTTGTCCAGTACACCAAGTTTCAAATAAAGTCTAAGCATTACATATATCTTTACTTCCATCCTGGAGAATTGCAAGGCAGTATTTTATAACCGATAAATAAAAAAAAGGAGAGTTTGAAAATTTCTTCCTCAAGTTGTCTAAGCAGGACCCTTTCTCGACAAGGAAAACTTTACCCTAATATCAGTGGGCTCTATTATTAGTCTGCACATAGACCTGGAATCAGAAATTTTAATTGCCTAGAAATGCACAATTTCTCCTTAGGCAAGCAAAGCAGGAAACAGCATTCCCTTCAGAGTCCTTTCCCCAGCCTTTGGGAACCAAATGGATGCAGAGACAGGATGTGCAGAACAGTTCTGCAGCATCCCAGCACCTGTATCAGCTGCATATCTCCAAGTAATGATAAACAACCACCAGGCTCAACTGATACCTTTAGACTCACATTAATCCCCTGCTAAAAGAAGTTGAAAAAGGCAGAAAACAGTACTTTACTACAATACATCTTTAGAATGCCTTATCCAGAAAAGAAAAGGCCTAGAAATGACTTCTTCAAAAGAAAAAGTAATATGTGAAGAAGAAAGGAGCTTCACTGAACATTTAAGTAGAGGAGCTTTTGTCACAGATAAAAATACCATTTACTGGTTGAACACAACAGTAAAAGAATAGAAGGTTAAGGGTAGAAGGTGGCTGCTACTCCTGTCTCCTACTTCACATCTTTTTGACAGCCATTTTCTACTCACAAATTAAATCTAAATTGTGCTGTGACAGCTTCACTTAAAATAGCTAACAAGGTTACTAACTCCTGGTATCTATTCTGCCTGGCTACAGAATCTTTTGTACTGACTGTCAATCAATTCCTGAAGTCCTGAACTTCTTGCACACCAATTTCAACAGATCCATTGACATGGATTTCAGTTTCTGTTAAAAAAACAGTTTCTTTTTTTACCATGGTGATGAAGGAATCAACAAAACCCTATGAAATACTTTTGCAGAGGGCAGTGGTACCCACTGCTAGGGGGTGATAACCTAATAGTACCCAAGCTACATGCTTTTGTTTATCCCACAGAGCCTTATGGTTTTCCTAGCACTTTCAAAAGCCCAGCTTTTTAAAACATGTTCACAAGAACATCCCTTAGATAAGGGTGACCGTCTCTGTACATATCTAGAGCACAGTAAAGCACGACTTTGATCTGGAGAACTCATACATGTAGCATTTATACCTCAACAAATGTACTAAGGTTTTTAACGTTGTATTATTTACAGCTTCCTTAATAACAAGCTCTGTAGATAAGTTCAATGCTAATATTTTGGTGAATTAAGGTTTATGTCTAAATCTTCTTCATTGTCCTATGTCAGCTGGAATGCTCTGTCCCACAGGTTTTTTATAGCAAACAAGAGCATGCTGCAGCCTCTGCACATACCCACAAACTATTACTAACAAATGTCTTAAATCAAGATAATGAATCTTAAGTATACATTAAGGTACACCTTGTCTCTTGCATTTAGTCAAATAAGAAAGGGATATATGGAAAGCATAAGAGAAAAGTAAGGGATGTTTGCAAGAGCAATCCCAGCTTGCAGTTCTGGCAAATCAAGTTTCAAATTCCGTTTTTCAGCCTGCTGTATTTCCTATCATCAATGTATGCTCATATTTTAATTGTAACATCCCATCTGCTTAACCTCCTTAAAATACATCAGCAGTTCTACTCTCTTTCAAGGGATCAAAAACAGGGATTAAAAGGTTCCTCTCTTTAGTGGAACCCAGCCATAGCAGACTGATCCAGAAACACATCTGCTTCTGAAGGCCCTTTATTTCTAGTTGGAGATGGAAAAAATCACAGCCCACCATAACTTAGAGCTCATCATGGATTGAGCCTGCCCAACAGCCTATATGGTTGCTCACCCACTTGCTGCCTCCCCTGGGAGCAGGGGAAAGTGAGAAGAATGAACAAAAGCAAGAAAACTCAGGTGTCAAGTTTTCTAAACAATTACTGAAGGAAAGAGACGTGAGGTTAAAAAGAACAAGAAAAAGCGAAGAACTCATCACCTCCCAGAAACTGGGGAAACTGATCAAAACTGATGCCCAGCCAGTCCCTGAGTAATAATCACCTTGGGAAGCCATCACCTGCCATCTCCTCTTTCTTCCTCTACCTCCTGTTTATGCTGCTGAGTATGACATTTTATGGTATGGAACATTCCTCTGGCCAATTCGGGTCAGCTGTCCAGCTGTGTCCCCTATCAATCTCCTGACTATTCATACCTTACTGGGGCAGGGGGAGAAAGAATGGGGAAAAAAAGAAAGCCTTGATGTTGTGCAAGCACTGTCCAGCAACAGCCAAAACAATTTCATCCACCAGGGAGAAACACAGCAAGATTCAGACCATTTTGAAGAAAGTAAACTCTGTCTCAGCCAGACCCAAGATACAGGTTGTATTTTAAAGCAGTACAAAACCCAATACTTACTGAAATATATTCAGGGATAGAAAGCTGATCTTCGGGAAGAGACTTTAGCTTCTCATAGCATTCATCTGTTAGTTCCAAGTCTCGCAAGCTACGACGGATATCTCCAGCCCTCTCTCTCAACTGATGATTTGTCTCCTCCAGTTGCTTCTGTCTCAATAAAATAGTTTCCATTTCTTGCTTCATTAGAGCCTGATGTTTCCTTCAAGATGGATTTGAAAACAGAAGATATCAGGTAGTGAGTAACACAAGTGACAAAGCTTCACAATACCCTGGCAAAGAAGTGAGTTCTGCTCATTTTGTAGAGGGAAAAATTCACAAAGATTAGGTAATTAGTGTGAGAATACCACCATGGTTAAATAACCATATCAGACACAGCATACATAAAAAGCCAGGAATTCTATAGTCATTGACAGTACAAAGCTGAATCTGAGAACAGACAATCTCCACATATGCTGGCTTGAATTTATGAACTAAATTTAATTTACCAATTAAAAGGTTAAAAACATGAAAAGGAGAATCTATTTCCACACAAACCCCAACGAGCTGGTAAATCACTTGAACTTGGGTCTTACCAAGTTTCAGCACATGCAGTCATACCAACCCTTAGTTTTCTAACCATTAACACACAAAGTTGGAGTCCTTTATTAAATCCAAAAAACAGCAACAAACCAACCACTACTCCAATAGAACAAGCAGCCTTACTTGTAGCCTTGAAACACCATCACTACTATTATCATCAGTGATAAGGTTTTATACAGCCAGAGAAACTGCACATCAGTTAAAGACGTTAAGAAGTGTTTATTTTATTTAAATCGAAGACAGCTAACCTACTTTTTTATTTTTTAGCTGCAAGTCTTGAAAATATCTTCAAATCACTCTTTAAAACATGGTCACTTCTGCATTACTAAAAAGGAATCAAAAAGTACTAGCTAGTACTACAAGGCAACATCTACCCCGTTAGGGTATGGGTAACAGCAAGTCTGAGGTCAGCAAAGCAGTCACACAAGGAGACACTCCATGGTGTGTACAATTCTATTACATGAGGATGAAAAGTGAAGTAAAAGACTGATAAGAAAACTAATGAAAAGATTGGGAAAAGAAGTTTAACTTTTTATGCCTATTAAGAACAGTTTGTGCATCAGTACATTTTTACTGAGCACTCCTTAGATAACTCAAGCATGGCCAGCATAAAAGTATTTCTCTCTGGCACATCTAAGCAGATGACCATTTTCTGTGTCAGAAAGAGTCACAAAAGTTTTTCTGACAATAGGCTGCTCTCAGCTGAAAGACTTTGCTGGAACCAATCTCAGGTCTAGCTCCACATCCCTTAATCTGTTCTAGCCTTACTACAGAATAGGACTTGGAAGCAGTGAAATCCTGCAAGCTCTACTTTAACATGGCACTATGTAAGTAATGCTCTTCCTTCACAGCTGTGGAGATACTCAGCTGACAAAGTGGTTTGGAGAAGCCTGGTAACCAATCTGTTTTTCAGGTTAACTCCAAATATTTCAGAAAAAAAACATGGAAAGTGAGTTTCTACATTATCAACCAAAAGCATTTCTGACAAATAACAAGTACTAATTGGGAAAGCTAAACATTATGCACTTACCTTTCCCAAGTCTTTTATGCTGCAGTTATTAAAAATTCTGTTTAAATTGATGGAAATTCTGTCACTTCTGCCTAGTCCTTCTGCTCCTTATTGATTTTAAGAACACCTTTACTACTTCTTTCTACTAAATTTTGAATTTAGGTAACATAAAACCAAGCCCACAAATTTCAGTCAGTGAGAGCTGAATTCAAATTTACTTTTATGTAAAATATATATGTAAATTGAACTTTTAAAATGAAAGCACTAGTATAATCTGCAAAAGAAATCCTATTTTGCAACTAATAATCATCTATATTAATAACTTATTTACACAAATTCAAATTAATTCACGAATTTGTTAAAGATGAAATTCTTGATTTTACTTCTTTCATACCTGGCATCTTCTTGCTGTAATGCCAACTGACTATCCAGTCGTAAAGACAACAGCTGCTTTTGATGGATTGCATCATTAAGCTTCTCCTCGAGCTCTTCAATCTAAATATAAAGAATGTGAGTATAAAACAGAATAAGTTACCATATTAATTTTCAAAAACTATTTCACAAAAACATCAAGTTGAAATAAGAACATGAAGATCCCAATGGCTGTTGAACAAGGCCTCTAAATTCACCAGGGCTTCACAGGAGCCCTATGATACAGACTTTGTCCCAATGAGCTAAAAATAAAAAAAAAGGCCTAGTTCTTACATGGGTCTTTTTCAGCCAAATAGCTATTTTGTTCAACTAATTTCAAATTAGGCTAAAACACAAGAGCAGAAGGCCAATAAAAACCAGTTATCATACAGTATGTTGTAAAAATGAACTGCACACAAATGTGGCAATGTTTTAACACCTTTCATAATTCCATGCATCTTTGTGCAAGGTGTACACAACAAAATCTACTGTTAGCATGTTAGTATATTCTATCTCTATCTTCATTAACCAAGTATTGAAGAGTATTCAGATCACCTTTTCTAGTACTCCACAAGTTCAGGTTCAAAGCCCTATTATGCTACTAACATAAGTGACAAAATTATCCATCATTCCTGAAAGAAAACGGGTGTTTTTCCTTTGCATTTAGAAAGATAAAGCTAATTAGGTCCTGTCTTACTTATTACTTACTTGTAAGAAGTAATACTTATTTATAAGTAAAATGACTTGAACAAGTCAGCTAAGTTTTCCCTATCTTTGTTTCCTCTTTTTCTCATTAAAGGACACAAAGAAAACACACCAAGAAAACCCCAAACCAACTAAGTAGATCTGCACCACGCAATTCAAAGAAATTCTTTTCAGAATAGAAGCTTCTATCATACTCTAAAAGCATCAAAACCAAGGAAAGACTGTAAAATCAAAGGGAAACACTACTTACCTTGGTCAAATATTCAACTTTCAAGTTGTCAATCATCAAGTTTTTTTGCGATAATTCTATTTTAAGCAGCTGAAGATTATGGAGCAACTCCTTCCGTTCAATCAGCTGCTTAGTGATCTTTACAGTACCTTCTCTCTCTTCAGAGGAAGAAACATCATCGGTTGGTACTGTGGTTTCCAAGCTGATATCCTCAGATTCCAAGGAGCTAGAAACGTTGACTTTCTTGATTACCTTGGAGCTTTTATGTGACATTTTCTTCCACTATTCGCAAACTTTTTTTAAGCTATACTTTGAGATGAGCCCCCTAAAGAATCAGCTGTGAGAATCAAAACAATTAAATGAAACGTCACATGAAAAGCTAACCACTACATTAGACCACTAAGCAAGCAATGCTTCTCAGTATCACATGAACATTTTTTCACCCAAGAAAAACACTTTGAGAAGCTCTGGAGGGCTGCTGCCTGAGGACCTTCTTCCTGAACCATTACCAAGCGTTTTGACTACAATAAGCTAAATACCAGTGTGAACACCAGCGTGAAGCTAGGTTACCTGTATGATGCTATAGTTAAATAAATATATGCACGTTGTCAAAAGCACACGCACCGAAAACTCCCAAGACGCACGAGGTGTGTTCAACACCTATAAGAGGCCTAACACGACTTACTGGACAACACAGTAAAGGAATACTTTGATCCCAGAATCACACAGGTTGGAAACGACCTCCGAGATCATTGTGTCCATCCTAAGACTGAATATCCCCTTGCCAACTACACCATGGTACTCAGTGCCATGTCCAGTCTTTCCTTAGCCACTTCCAGCGATGGTGACTCCACCACCTCCCCGGGTAGCACATTCCAATGCCTAATCACCCATTAGAAAATTCATCTAATATCCAACCTTAAAATCCCCTGGTGCAGCTTGAGCCTTTGTCTTCCAATCCTACGGCTAGGTGCCTGGGAGGAGAGCCCGGCCCCGACCTGGCTACAAGCTCCTTTCAAACCTTGCTGGCCTTTGCCTTCTCAGCAGTAGCAGCTGCGCTGCTCTTGCCAAGCTGGTTAACCCAGCAGCCACACGGACTTTTACAACCACCTGGCACGGACCACGGCTACTACTTACAGACGGCGCTGCTCAGAGACCAGCAGTGAGAGGAGACGCCGCGCTCGGAGCCCGGGCCAGCGACAGCCGGGCTGCCCTCCGGGACTACCACCACCGCCCGCCTCCCTTCCCCACAGCAGCCGGGGGCAGCGCGGGAAAAGGGGATACTGTTCGTCCCGCAGGATGCCCGGAGCTGCGGGAGGCAGCGGGCAGCTGCCCAAGCGGTAACCCGGCAGGGGCGGGGGCTGTGCGAAGGCGGCCCTGCCCGGGCCGTGCCGGGCCGTGCCGGTCCGGGGGTCTGCCGCACACCCCAGCCGCCGGCGGCCACGCACGCGCGCGCGCGCTTCGGCCTCCGGAGAGCGCGGCGGGGGCGGGGCCGCGCGCCACGCCATCACCGCGGCGACCGGGCCGCCGCTTCCTGCGCCTTTCCCGCCCCTCTTCCCGCCGCCCTCGCGCTCCCCGCGGCCCCGCGCGCCATGCTGACCTCGCGGACGTTCGTGAAGCGCACGCGGGCGGGCGCGGTGGTGAAGGTGGTGCGCGAGCATTACCTGCGCGACGACATCGCCTGCGGCGCGGCCTCGTGCCGCCTCTGCCACCTCGCCGCGCCCGACATCGCCAACGGGAGCGCGCCTGGGCTGGAGGCGCGGCCCAGCGGCCCCGCCAGCAGCCTCTGCTCCGGGCCGCACTTCCTCCTGCCCGACACCAACCTGGTCCTGCACCAGGTGAGCGCCCCCGTGATTCTCCGGGAGGGAGGGACGGACGGATGGTGTGGCCGCTTCAGCGCTGGGGAGGGCCCGCTGCTGCCTTCTTCTGAGCCCCACCGGGCTCCACGTGGATGCTCAAGCTTTCCCTGCGCCGGCCCTGTTAAATCCCTGCGGGTGTAAATTTCCGTGTGGGTTCCGGCGTCGCGCTGGGGAGGCGCGTTTGGAGGCGCGCTGTAGGCTTGGCTCCTTCCGTGCTTCCTGTTGGGCTGCTTGATCCCTGCCTGGGCACTCTTGTCTCTCCTGCCAGGCCCTGAGAAGAAGGCTGCAGCCTCAGCGAGCCTGATCTGGTCTTAGGCTGTGTTCCAGTTTTACGGGCGAGAGTGTGTGGGGGTTCTTTTTGGTTTGTTTGTTTTGTGGTTTTCCTTTTTGTTGTTGTTTTGGGTTTGGTTTTTGTGTTGTTTTTTTTTTTCTGTCTGAATCGTAGGAATAAAGAACAGGGTTTTTTATTTATTTAGTTAGTTAGTTCGTTATGGTCTGGTATGGGTATGAAAATTCAAGCAGAGAAAGTTGGTGAAGTCTAAAGTAAGCAATTGGGATCTTCATGTAGTCACTGAATGTTTTGATCTTCTGCGGTCGCTGAATTTTTCTAAATGCCTCTTCTATTTTTCAGAGTGTAGATTTAGGTTCTTTTTACTGTGATGTTGATTTCATGTAATGAATAGAAGGTGCAAAATCACCCCATGTACAGCTCTGCACACACTGGGGATGAATTTGTTGGAAGTCAGAATAAGTCCTTATCTTCATTTCAGGTCACAGAGAGGCTGGAAAATCCTATTTGACTTTTTTTTCCCATAAGGAGGAGAAAGCAACTTAACACATTGTTGGGTTTCCCAGTGGTGAGAGAAAAAGACAGAAGGAGTGCCACTCATTATTTGTATTAGCTTTTCATGTATTAGCCTAGGTAATATTTCAAATCCTGTTATTGGATAGAATGAAATAACAATTTTGATTCATTTCCATTTTCTTCCTCAGATTGATATCCTTGAAGATCCTGTTATTAAGAATGTCATTGTGCTGCAGACAGTCCTACAGGAAGTCAGGCATCGGAGTGCACCAGTGTACAAGCGAATTAGGGACGTGATTCAAAACCCGGAAAAACATTTCTATTCTTTCACCAATGAGCATCACAGGTAAGGGGTGGAATGGGTATGACAAAGTTGTGCTGATAGCCAGTAAAAGAAAGTGGGAAACAAAACTGGAACACGTGGACTGGAAGAAAAATTAGACTGGTGTCACAGAACTGTACATTTCTAAGGTGTCCTGTTGGGAAGTAATTGGTGTTCCAGGACCTTTCCTGTTTACAGTTAGTATAAATCTATATATGTTATGAAAAAGGGGCTAGAATATTTAATAAGCTTTACAGACTGTTACCTTGAGCAGTTAGGTACTGATTTTCCATCTTAGAGTTGCTTTTAAGTATATTCCAATGCTTTATCAATATTGTCAGCTTAGTCCGTAGCAAAATTCAAAAATCCATTAAGTTAATGACAGCTCTAAGAAATGGAGATGCAATTAATTTGCCTTTATTTGTGCTCACAATTAGTTTCCAGTAGTGCAGTATCAGTTCTAGGAATCTTAAATCCGTAGTTTTAACAGCTTAAATGCAAACCTCTTCAATTGTTGCTTCATGTCTCCTGGCCCTTCAGTGGCCTAATGAGTATTACATGTCATAAAAATGGGTACAATAATGATTCTTTTGGCCTATCAGCCTTGATCTTGTTTGTCTGAAAATTTGAAGCATAGATAGATGCTGGGATTTGTTTTGGTTTGTCAAACACCCCCCTTTGCTTTTGAAATTTATTTAGAGAAACGTACATAGAGCAAAACCGGGGAGAAACTTCTAACGACCGCAATGACAGAGCCATTCGGGTAGCAGTGAAATGGTACAATGAACACTTGGAGAAAATAGAGGACGAGGAAAAGATTCAAGTTATCTTTTTAACAAATGACAGAACGAATAAGGAGAAAGCTCTGGAGGAAGGGATAACTGCTTATACATGTAAGTGAAGTAGTATGTATGTTTAATTTATTGCTCAAATAAACTGAGCAGTCACTTTATACCTAAATCCCATGCATCTCTAGCATAAATATTTATGTGTGTGCTTTTGTAGGTGAAGAGTATATAAAAAGCTTGACAGCTAATCCTGAGCTTGTAGATCGTCTTGCTTGTGTATCTGATGAAGGGGTATGTGTTGATTTTCTTTTTATAAAATAAATTGATTGCAAATGGCTTGCAGTACAATATTGGATACTGTATGTCAGGGTACTGGCATCAGTTTAGAATACAAGCAGTCTGGACCTTATTACCATTTTTTTAAAATTACCAATTTAACTTTTTGACAACTGAAAAGTAGAAAAGGAAATACTGCAGCCGTTTTCAGTTCTGCTTATATGCCCGATAGTATGTATCTTGTTATCTGTGAAAAGCCAGTTGCTTTAGATAACTGTTGTGAAGATGAGAATAATAACAGTTGATTAAATAAAGTGTATAAGTGAGAAACAGTTGGAACAAAATGAAAACAAAATATATTGCAAGCCATTTAGATCTTTGTTTCATGTCTGCTGGAAAATCTAAGTTAAGTTATCGATCAAAAGCATTTTCATTTGGTGATAAGTTGACATAAATGCAGGCTGCAGCTCAAAGATGAGCTATATGCTCTTCTATTTCCTTGTGCTTTGTCTTTATCAGAATCAAGACTTATATGTTCACATACACGTGATACAGCTGAACAATCACCACAAAAAATGGGAAAGTTAATTTTATCAGAGCTAGTTTTAACAGAATAGAGCTCTATGCAGGAGTGGGAAGAAAGTGGAGGGCTCAAGTATTCTCAGCAGTTAACTATAGATCATTCAAGTGTAAGCAGTTGTCTGACTGCTCCAAAGTTTGGTCACAGTAATGTATTTTCATTATAATGTATGTAATGTTTCCTGTAGCTTGCAGTATATATACACTGTGTGCCATACTCTTTACTGGGCAATTATTTTCTTTGTTAAGCATCTGTTTAGTCACTATATCCAAATCAACATAAAATTGTGCAGTATGTTTTTAAGTAACTGCAGGAAAACAGGAAGAGTTCCTAGAATGGCCACATTTTTATGCTTTCGATGCTTCATTAGAAAAAGTATTGCTTAGTAATAGTTTTTAATTATTGTGCGTATTCATAACTACACGCACTAAGAAATTAGGGAGTTTGTTAGCTTGGGTGTGTCGTGTTCCTGAACTTGGTTTTGAAATTAACATGAATATAAAATACTGAAAATTTCCTCTCCTATTTTTCTTTTTTTCCTAAAGAAAGAAATAGAAGGTGGAAAAATAATATTCCCAGAGCATATTCCTCTTAGCAAATTGCAGCAAGGAATAAAATCTGGTATTTACCTCCAAGGAACTTACAGGGCAAACAGAGAGAATTATCTTGAAGCTACAGTTTGGGTTCATGGGGATGCTGAAGAAAGCAAAGAGGTGAGTTTTAATTTTACCTCCACGCTGTAAACTTTAACTAGCCTTAGTAAGGACTTTAATTCTCTCATAGTGATGTATGTGAAAATGAAGCATGTTAGTAATTTTTTACTCATCTGTTTTTTTTCTGATGTTTGTGCTGATGTTTTCAGGTTTCATTTGTATGGACGTAGACTGCTGAAATGCTGACTATGCTCTTTTTGGAAAAAGAATAATGTATTTAAAATGACAGTTTGATAAAGTAACTGGTAAAATAAAGACAAATCTTCATTTTTAATAGTTTTTCAATTGACCTCTAAACAGTTTTTAAAATCAGTTTGAAATATATGGTGAAAGACAAAGGAACAAGTGTGTTAAGAGGATCTTCAGAAAAAAAAATAGTCATGAGCCCTTGTGGGGTTCTGCTTTATTTCCCCCTGCTATTTTCCTGCCTGGTGAGGGGTAGATGGGCTGTTTCCCACCCAGCAGTTAATCCATCTGTCTGTCTGCTGGATTCTCAGTTGGTGCAGTTGTACAGATGCTGTTTCCAAGCAGTGGCAGTTGTCTGCTCCCTCACTGTTTGTGGCAGCTGGAGCTACTTCCCTTGTCTCTCTTTTTCCTCTTTCTCAGTAGCATGTGGAATCTCCTATCCTGCAAAAATAGGATTCTCTGACTAAATGAAAAAAAATACCCGGGGGAAAACATATTTCTTATAGAAGCAATTAGAATCTTGAAATAAGATCATCTGTACTGTAAGAAACCTCATCAGAGGTAAAAAGTGCATCAGAAACACTTTAAAACGTTCTTTGGAATGTAGAGCCTGTCATACATGCTTACTTTTACACTGCCCTAGATTTGGGTCTTCTGTTTTCATCATCATGAATATTTGTGTTTCCATTTTGTTTTCTAAAAAAAATCCAGATAATTATACAGGGACTGAAACATTTAAACCGAGCAATTCATGAAGATGTTGTAGCTGTGGAGCTGTTGGCAAAAGATGAATGGGTGGCACCATCCTCAGTGGTCTTGCAAGACGATGGCCAGAATGAAGAGGATGTTGAAAATGAAGAGGAGAAAGAAAACATTGTATGAAAGAGATAATTTTACTTAACTGTGGTGTTACAAAAGAGATTAAATCTGTGGTACTCTAATAGTGTTAGGCTTTAGATTTATATATCCTCTTTATAAAATGTGAATACAGAAATTATAAAACGTAATTGTAGTTGTACAGTTGTGTTGGTGGATAAAATGGGTAATTTTCAATTAGTTTTTGCTAGGAATTCCCACATTACTTTATTAAGTTTAATGAATCTGAAAGTTACTGAATGGTAGTCATTGTAAATCTGTATCTACTGATGTGCAGGTTAGGATTTGTTAGAGTAGGTGTAGTATCATGCTGAGAGTCACCTTTTTTAGGCAATACATACATTTGGAACCTGTTGTAAAATATTTTTGGGTCTTGCAGTAATTCCACTTAATGTGCATGCAGCGCACATGCATGTATGCCCTGTACAAGAAGATAATTTCTTCAAAAATTATCTTTCCACTGAATTTCATGGGAATGTTTTGTAAATAATTATGTGGAGAATTACTGGAGAATTTTCAGGCAGCATAAAAGGACTCCTAAAAATTAAAATAATAGATTGTAAAATAACATGGAATATGTTATTTGTTTGGGTTTTCTTAATGGACATGCTTTCAGAAAAATGAAGAACAGCAGAAAAAGACTCCAAAATGCTTCTTCTCCCACTGTTTCTGCTAAGTTGCATCACATACCGATGTGATTTCAGTCGTGTCACATACTGAAAATATTAAAAGTCATGCAAAGCACAGGGAGGTACAGGAGATTCTATTTATGAAGTCATAATAGAATTTATGTCCTTATAATGAGTTACAAAATGTTGCTACTAAGTTTTAAGTTACCCCCAGTAGTCGAGCGTGAGTTTGAACAGTTTTGTATTTTTCACCTGTGTTCTACCAGCTGAAGACTTCCATTAACAAGGACATGCTGAGGCCTACGGGAAGGGTAGTGGGCATTATAAAACGGAACTGGCGGCCGTATTGTGGGATGCTTTCCAAGTCACAGATCAAAGAGGTGAGGAAATGCTCCCCTTAGAATAAGTGTAGGGTTGGGTTTTTTCTTTATTTGGAAATTATTTGTTCCTTTTTCTGGTTTTTCATAGGCAAGGCGCCATTTGTTTACACCAGCTGATCGCAGAATTCCTCGCATTCGAATAGAAACCAGACAAGCAGATACATTGGAAGGGCAAAGAATAATTGTTGCTATTGATGGTTGGCCCAGGAATTCCAGGTATCCTAATGTAAGTTTAGGCGTTTTCTTCTGAACTTTTGGCTACCTGATTTTTTGTGTTTCATAGGTAAAATATTTATTATCTGCAACACTGAGTAACTGCAAAGTGTTGAGATGAGGTTTAAATTCCTTGAGTGCCATTTGATGCTGCAAATTAAGGAAGTCCCTGAATGATTTAATTTGTACTTACCACCAGCTATGGGGTTATCATACTTAAAAAATTTCCTCATCCAGTTCTGCAGTGAACATACATGTGCTACTTTAAGGTACTTTGTATAGATTAACCAGGGGCTTTAGTCTGGGTTCCTAGAATACAAATCTTTGGCTCTAATTTTGCATATTCACACATACCAATCACTTTTCTAGCAGATACACACCCAATATGCAATCAAATGCACCCAATGCAATCAAATTGCCAGTAGGGTAAAAGCAGTTAAAAGTTCAGCGTAAATAACAGAGTCTGTAAGAGAAACTGAGGACACTGCTTTCCATTTGTATTGAGCACTGGCCAGGTTTTGAAGAGTCTTCCAGTGGCTCAAGTGGGAGTGCACAGATTGTATTGAAGCACAGATTGGGTGTCTCCCTTTGGTTTAGAGAAGTGAAGGGAACATGGAATATATGGAAGAAGCATTAAGACAAAGCATTACAGCAGAGAAGTGAGGAAGAAGGCAGAGTTGATGTGGTTTAGGGTGTGAGATATGTGGCACAAGGCAAATCAATAGAGAAATGAGAGAGTATTAGTTCTGCTGCTTTTGCTGCAGTGGTTTTTCCTTCCTGCAAAAATGATTTCATGTTTATAAGTTTTGGAGTCTTAATTGTGGAGAATTTAGAGCTATTCTAAGAAAAGAGTCTGCATGGACTTGGTTCAGACTTACTGAATTAAGTAAATGTTTAAAATTAAATTTCTCTTAAAGAGGAGAAAGTTAACCAAATTGCTTTTACTGTGTAATTGAATACAAGAAAAACCTAAGGGTTAATGTTCTTAAATACTTACTTTTGGACAAATGGTATTGCTTGATATGTGTGTGTGTATGTACCTATGTTATTCCTCAGGGTCATTTTGTGAAGAATTTGGGAAGTGCTGGAGATAAAGAGACAGAGACAGAAGTTCTTCTGCTTGAACATGATGTCCCTCACCAGGCTTTTTCCCAGGCTGTCCTTGGTTTCCTACCAAAAATGCCGTGGAGCATTACAGAAGAGGTAATAATTTGTAAATTATTGTAGTAATTACTGTGCCTTCCGCTTCAATGCAAACTGTGACATTCTTGAATATCCCAATGCATCAGAAATAGATGAGAAATGTTGTCTAGGACCATTATGTCTTAGTGGGAACTTTTCAGCTGGATTTCCTATGGAAACAAGACCTCGTCAAGTTTTTGCATTTTGGCTAAAACTGCATTTGTTGGGGATGAATGTTTTAAGATAAAGATGATACTGCAGGTTTTGTTAAAGAAGGTTTTATGCAAAGGAGAGAGATAGCCATTTTGCAATGATAGATACTTGCAAAATGTGCAGTTCCTTTCAATTATGTTGACATCTAAGCCTTAGAATGCTAGACTTGAGAGCAGTCATATTCAAGACAAGTCATTCAGCTGGACATCAGTCAAAATTTCACTTAAAAAAAATCACAATTCCTCCTCCTCTTAATTCTAAGATCATGGTGAAACTATGGTTGTGTTCTGATTCTCTTCCTCATTTCTGTAAAACAAACAAAAAAAAAAGTACTTAATCTGCTGTATTATTTTTTCTGTTATTGCAGTTTCTGCCTATCTGTTTTGATCTTGTCATCAAACAAACAAACAAACCACCCAAAACAAAATAAACATTCTGAAAATACTTTGTTGCTAGGGACAATCTTATGTAATGTGCCTTTCTCAAATGGTGATTTTTACTTGGAAAAGGAAGATGTTCTTGAAAAAATTTTTGTTTCTTTTAAATTTCAGGATATGAAACACAGGGAGGACTTAAGGCATCTGATTGTTTGTAGCGTTGATCCTCCTGGATGTACAGATATTGATGATGCATTACACTGTAGAGAAATAGGAAATGGAAATCTAGAGGTATGGTATCAATCTAGTCATTTATTTACTTCTTCCTTTATTTTACAAACACTGCAGTAGTGGTAAATGACATGTGCAAAGCTCCAGATTGGTTATGAATAAATTAATGGTGTTTGCACAGCTGCAAGACAATAATAAAGAAAGAAAGTTGATTTGCATCAGATCAGTGTCAAAAGTGGGAATTTAGTGTCTTGTAAATTCACCCTGCTTTATCTTCATTTGGCATGAGAATTTACCATAAAATTTATTTACTGCTTTAGCTAAGTATTGTAAACAAGGATATTTACAGCTACGATAAGGAACTATGAAGAAAAAACAAAAAAAAAAGCTAAGCTACTGCTGTAATGCCTGTGGAGTTATTATTTTATTATAAAAAAAGGCAGTAAAAGCTACAGGCTTCACACCAGCTCTCTACTCCCTTATATCTGATTCAGTGAGATTGTCTTCTTTAGAAATTAATTTGGAATTGTAATAGCAGGGTGTGCTAGAATGGAAGGTCCAGCAAACAGAAAAGCAAAAAACAAATTTTCTCTGAGTCTTGAACAACATTAAAGAGGTTATTTGGGCCCTCAAAGGAAAGTTGCATTGGTTGTGAATATAACTTTCCCCTAAATGTACAAATGCCCTTTTTTTAAATAATTGCTGCAACTGTTCATTTTGTTAGTATCACTATGATAGATTCTAACTATTCTTATTA
Organism: Cyanoderma ruficeps; assembly: GCA_008694505.1. Classification (NCBI taxonomy): domain Eukaryota; kingdom Metazoa; phylum Chordata; class Aves; order Passeriformes; family Timaliidae; genus Cyanoderma; species Cyanoderma ruficeps. Next base: position 1,368,766 of record VZDJ01007754.1, on the reverse strand, counting down.
CAAAATAGGGGCGCTGCTGAAAGGAACTGGGCATGGATAAATTGGCTTGTAGAAATGTGGGAAAGTTTCCTTCACCCTGAGAACTGTTTCTGTTTCATGAGCTGCATAACATGATGCCTGTTTTTTAGGTCGGTGTACATATTGCAGATGTCAGCCATTTTATTCGCCCAGGAAATGCTTTGGATGAGGAGTCAATGAAAAGAGGAACAACAGTGTATCTGTGTGAAAAAGTAATTGTTTTCTACAGCTTCTTGTATGATTAAGTAGTTGGATTTTCATTGCTTTCCTCTTAATTTTTTTTCTCCTCTCTGAACTAAGGAGAAAAAAAAGTAGACAATCTGTCTGAGACAATTTTATTTTCTGTTCAGTCTTTTAAAAGCCATTATCTGGACAATATCCCATTCAACTTTGGTGTGAAGCATTATTAACATGTGGTTCTGAAACTGGAATGCTGTTTTAATTCCAATCTGAAATTGCAGAAGTGGCCTGGTTTTGCCTTTTCCATTGGTCTTTGCTTTTTTTGTGATTGACAAATCTCTGAAGGTTCCTATGATTTGCATTCATTAGCACTGTAGACTTAGTCCTGGTTATTTTTTCCAGATCATGATTTCATTTCAGAAATCACTGTTACTAAAAAGATGATAACTAAAACGAATCTTGGAATGAATTTTCTTAAAGTGGCTTACTTTTCTTTCAGTAATCTGAGCTTTCCTGACAAAAAAAACAAATCACTATCTCCAAGCTTTTATTGTATTAAAAATCAGGAAGTTAAAATACTAATTTATAAAGTACTGATTTTTGTTCTTTACTTTGCAGAGGATTGATATGGTTCCAGAACTACTTAGTTCCAACTTATGCTCTCTGAGATCTAATGTGGACAGGTATACGTATATGATCCATGTTTCGATCCTGGCAAAAAGCTACAGTTGTTTATGTAGGGATTTTAACAGATTTTTCCCTCCTTCTCTCTGTCTCTCATAGGCTTGCATTTTCATGCATATGGGAAATGAACCATAAGGCTGAAATTCTAAAAACCAGATTTACAAAGAGTGTTATTAATTCCAAGGTAAGTCATGTAAATATTACTATAATTCTGAAATAAAAAGCTGTGAACTGTATTGTAAAAACAATGATCAGCAGATCTGATAATAAAGTTTTCTTTCCAACTAATGATTTATATTTTATTCGAATTCTAATTTCTAATTAGAATTAGAAAATGGCGCTGAAATACTAGAAGTAAACTGATTCTTCTCTGTTCTTCTCAGCCTCTCAGGCTGCAGTGTTTATGTGTGCAGTTACTGTGTGTTTTATATGATGCATATAGGACATGGCTGATATGTACTAGCTAATCAGTTAAATTCAGTGGATTCTGAAGATGTTCAATAAATTTCTGAAAATTTGACTCCCAATGTATAAAACACATGTGATCATAAAAAACAAACAACAACAAACTACTGTAAATGCCTAGTATGTGTTAATACCTTGCATAACAGGCATTTAGCTATTGAATGTAAAGCTTTGTATTATTGTGAACCAAGTTAGGACAGCAAGCTGCACGTTCTGCAAGACAGAAAGCACCAAGGGGGTTTTTTAGTGTGTTCAATTATGTATCATGATGTCTGGTTTTTTTTAACCTCGTCAAGGCTTCTCTTACATACGCTGAAGCACAGATGAGAATCGATTCAGCAACTATGAATGATGATATTACTACCAGCCTGCGTGGACTAAACAAATTAGCAAAAATTCTGAAGAAGAAAAGAATTGATAATGGGTAAGCCATGGGTACCTGTTACCTTTCCCCCCACCTTTTTTTCTGACTGTTCTTGCTGTCAAAATATATTATGGTTTTGTGTCCATTTTTCTAGTGAAAATCTTGTGAAAGAGAAGTATTTTGCCATTTTGATTTGCATAAGAATGCCTATCCTCATTTCCAAAAATATATAAACTTGGGATATTGACTTTTTCTTCACAAGATCAATCAATATGGATCTCACAGAGTCATAAAAGCACAAATAGAGGAGTGGCATTTGAAATTTTAGGCACTCCTATGGTGTGTATTTGCATAACATTTCCTGCAAATTTGAACATTAATTCCATAATTTTAATTTCTGCTGATTTTAAATTACAGTGTCATGGTAGCTCCAGATGATGTTACAGGCTTGCAGCTCAGCTGCTCTGTCTGCCTTACTGTCATTTTCTAATACTCCTTACTGTCTTGCAGAGCCTTGACACTTGCATCACCAGAAGTTCGTTTCCACATGGACAGTGAAACTCACGATCCTATTGATCTGCAGACTAAGGAGCTCAAGTATGCATTTTGTTTATTAGTTAATTCAGGGTAGGGATGGAATTAAAGATGTGTTTAAGCAGCAACATTTAATTAAGAGTGTACCAAGTTCCTGTAATAGTGCAGGACAGGCATAGATTTAGAGGATGGCTTGCAGTGGAAGGGACCTTGAAAGCCTACCCAGTTCTAACTTCCATGCCATGGGCCCTGACACTTCCCAGTAGACAAGGTTGCTTAAAGCTCCATCCAGCCTGAGCTTGAACACTTCCAGTGATAGAGCATCCACAGCTTCTTTGGTCAAGCTGATCCTTAGGAAGAGAAATCCTCTATTTTACTGCAGTATTGATTTAGTGAGTCTTAACTGTATGCTTCATAGGTGAACTTCTTAAGAAGAAGTCAAGAGATTTATCTCTCGGTCTTTTCAGGCATTTTAATGAGCATTTTTCTTTAATTTGATGTTTTAGAATATTTCAGGGTTTTTTTTTTCCTTCTGATGCAGTATTTGGAGCTTAATAAGCATTGTTTAGTCTTAAAATTGCCTGCCTACTTGTGTAAATGTTCAAAACCACTAGTTAATATTATATAACATTGTTAGGATGATGGAATTTTTCTTTATTAGGCACTCAAAGTAAATGTCTAATGCTTTTCTAACAATATAAAATATTTACCTTGATAGAGAAACAAATTCCATGGTTGAAGAGTTCATGTTGCTTGCCAATATTTCTGTAGCACAAAAAATTTATGATGAGTTCCCAGAGTTTGCCTTGCTCCGGAAACATCCCGCTCCTCCCCCATCGAATTATGACATCCTTGTGAAGGCTGCAAAGTCCAAGGCAAGTTTTTGCCCTGCTAATTAATTCACTTATTAATTATGAAAAGCTGTATTTTCTCTCTGGCTGGCCACTTATTAGGAGTAAGGGCTGGATAGCAGTATTTTGAAAGTGCATCAGCTACACTTTGAAATCCTTGGTATTTGTAGTAGGATAATCATACCTGTAGATGAAAGGAAGAATCTCATGCTTTTTAAAACCTTTCTTAGGTAAAGAAAACATAACACTCTCTTAAGTCTTGCATTGTAGCACTTGTGAGCCTGTGAATGTTTCTCCTCTCCAAGTCACATGTGATTTTTTGAGACAGTTCTTGGCTTTGGATCACATGCATTATTGATGTACTTAAAAAATGATTAGTCACATCGAACAACATGTTTCTCTTAAAGTCAGGAAGTAAGAAAATGTGTTTATGGTTTCACTCTTCTCCATAGATTAGCTAGAGTTTTATTTATTTAGTCTGAAACAAGTCTAATTTAATTAATGGTCTGGACAGAAAAAATTATTTTCCCAGTTCCAGGATCTTTTATTTGAGCTAAACTTGTAATTCTGTAGTTACTGTGATGTATATTCACGTTTCCTTTCCCTTCCCTTCAACTCTTTCCCCATCTCTTTTTTTTTCTTAAGGGTGAGAGAAACTCCCAGATTCTCTCATTGTGACATAAATAAACAAGCCTAAACCTAGCCCATTAAATTTTCCATTGCTATAAAACTGGAATAATGATAATGATTTCAATTTTGTTCTGAAAATTATTTCTAAAGTTCTGTTTTATTTGGAAATCTAAATTCCTGTGCATAGGTAAACATTCTTTAAAATAAAACAAAGTGGCTTTTTTACTACTCTTGAGACAACCATCACAATTAGGTATTATTGTGTTGCTTATAATTTTTTAATAAAAATGCAATTATCTTACCACAATACAGGCATAGTTTGATCTCTGGATCATACTTTATTGTCAGTGCTGCATGTGATGGAAAGAGCATTCAGCTAATCATGTGATAAAATTTACCTTCTGTTTCTGGAAATTAAAAATGCCTTATGTATTTTCACACTATCTGAATTTTCATCAGAGAATACTGGCAAATGGAAAAAAGTGTCATATACAGTACTTGTTTCACATTTCAGTTTTCCAAATATACATTATAATAATTTTGCAGAGGAAATACCATAAAGTCAATTACTTACCTTGTGCTTGGATGAGAATCTTTGTGTGGCATACATACGGTTTTGGGGTTTTTTTACATTCTTTCTGATTTAATAAAGGAATAGAAAAATCAATCCAAAGGAAATAAAACCTCGTTAATATTGGCATAAAGTATTTTTTAGTTCAGAATGGGTGTCTTTTCTGAATTCCTAGCCTACTGACTCAGCATTTAGTTTCTTGCACAGAGTACTACTAATAATGAGGGGGTGACATGTGCATGGATGGATTTTTTCTGTTTGCTTTTGTACTAGTAGCAGTCTATCATGTCATTAGGTGTTATACCTGTGCCAGTTGCTAAGATTATCCTACATGCAACTGTTACATATCTGCTTATATTCTTAATATTTGCTAGTAATATCTGACCTTTTTTGTTTCTTTTCTTCTCTCCTTTCAGAATTTGGAAATTAGGACAGATTCAGCAAAGGCTTTAGCTGAATCATTGGACAAAGCTGAATCTCCTACATTTCCCTACCTAAATACACTGCTGCGAATTTTGACCACTCGCTGCATGATGCAAGCTGTTTATTTCTGCTCGGGAATGGATAATGATTTTCATCACTATGGTTTAGCCTCACCTATTTATACTCACTTTACCTCACCTATTAGAAGGTACTTGTATTTTACGAAAGTTTCAGAGAAAAGAAATAAGTGATTTATTTGTGAAGAAATTGTGGTGTTGCCCATTAAAAAAAAAAAGTTTTTGCTCAGCATCAGATTTCAGTTGAAACAGCAGTGGCGCTTACATGGTGGTCCATCTTCACATACACTCCTGGGATTACTGTCCACAACTTCTAGGGTTTAGTAACATTTAGAAAAAAGATACAAAAATAATAGGAATGCATCTCTAATGCACATGTCTGGCATAGAAATGCATTTCGGGGTCAGTCAGCATTGTCTTAGCCAGAGACTGAGGCACAGTTTGATCAGTCATTTTTGAGATGGAAATTGTGTTTAAATTTTGAGGAGACTGTATTTTCCATATGAAAACACTGGTAACTGGGAACTTGATATTGGCAGCTGTAACATGCAATTAAATCATACTTCTTGGAAAAGTATGTTAGTTTTTTCTTCTGGCCACTGAGTTTAGAAGAAAATAATTGTTATATTGCTCCTTAGAAACATTTCAAGTGAAATCTCTTAGATGTGGATTAAAATTACTATGCATTTGTATGGAGAATTTGTGGAACTTCTAGGAGTCCAAATGGTAAATTTTAGAACTTACCAGATGCATTAAAAAGTTCCTCACTCAAGTTTTAATAAGTTATGTTACGCTTTGCAGATCTATGGCATTGAAATACTATTCTACACTAAATTTGTCTAATTTCATGGGAAAGGGAAGAAGGGTTGGCTTAAAATGCCATGGTGAAAGATCGTTCTTTAGTCCGAAAATACAACTTTGTTTCTTTTTCTGGCACAATAAAGAATTTATCTTAGCAAACAACAGTATTGTGGCTCTGCAGTGCATCTTTGGTCAGAAAAGAGATGGATGCTGAATTAGTAGAGTTGCCAGCAGACTGTCATTGTTACAAAAACTTACAAAAAATCTGTAAGATTGACAAAAACAAACGTATGTTCAGAAACTTTTTTATTAATTTTGAATAACTGTGTCTTACTACGTCATTGATGATTTTAACCTCTTGTTTGCAGGTATGCTGATGTCATAGTCCATCGGCTTTTGGCCGCGGCCATAGGAGCAGACAGGACTTACCCAGAACTCACAGATAAACACAAACTGGCAGACATGTGTAAAAACCTCAATTACCGACATAAAATGGCACAATATGCACAAAGAGCCTCTGTGGCATTCCATACGCAGGTAAGTAGTTCTGAGATGTTCTTTTGAGCTATGGGCACTGCTAGGGCAAAACCAAGCAAGACTGCAGAAATGATAAAGGCTGAAGGATGCTTCTAACAACAAGCTTAAAACATTACTTTGCTCATTCTGAATAATTTAGAATGGCATCTTGAGGAATCTTTGTTTTGTGCTTTTATAAATATGAATGCTTAATCTTACAGTAATGTTATAAATGGTTTACGTGATTTTTTAAAAACTGCTTTCAGGATATGCTGAGCATAGATGTGTATTTGAATGTTTTGTTTTTCTGAGAGAGTGTATTTTTAATTCAGAAGAGAATGTTCTAGTGCTTTTTTTTTCTTACTCGTATGTTCTACTTTTGTTACAGCTGTTCTTCAAAACCAAGGGAGTAGTAAATGAAGATGCATATATATTATTTGTAAGAAAAAATGCAATTGTGGTTCTGATTCCCAAGTACGGGTTAGAAGGAACAGTCTTCTTTGAAGAAAAAGACAAACCGACACCAAAACTGGAGTACAGCAGTGAGGTATGTTCTATTAAGGTTTGTTCTTAAACACCTTCATTTTTTTATTTGGTAAGCAAGCAGACTAAAATCTGTTGTAGTTGGATTTAGAAGGTAAGAGAGGCTTTTGTAAATGCAAGTTCATTCATCTTTAGTAGTAATGCCACTATAGTCTTTGTAAGTCTAAGTAAGTAGGTTCTGATGGGAATTTGTTTCTGTAATAGATAGTACTGACATGTAATTATCTGATTAATTACTGCAAAAGATATATGCACTACATACTACAACAATCATTACAGTAATTTTTGGTTATTTTTATTTACATGTAACAGTGATATTGTCATACAAAAACATTTATTTGTATAAAAACATAAGCTGTTGCAAATAGTGAGCATTTATACAGAATTTGAACTTTCAGGTGCCATCACTTACTGTGGAAGACACAACATTACATATGTTTGATAAAGTTAAAGTGAACATTATGTTAGACGATTCCAACATCCAACATCAAAAAATGCGGATGGTCTTGGTAGAACCCAAGGTAAGGCACAAAATTCTTAGAACCGTATCATCCTTCAGTGATGTTAAAAAATTATCATGTAATAAAATCGAAATTTAATCCAGAAGAAAAAACATACTTTAGCAGCAGTATGTAATGATTGCTTTATATCCAGTCTCCATGAAACACAGGTCTGCTGTCACTGGCTGTTGAAAAGAATAGAGCCCTCTAAATTAAACTTCCATTCTGGGCTCATCAGGCTATTTCTACTGTTGGGAATGATTATTTGCTGAAGTAATATATTGAATTTCACACTTCCGTAATCAAATGTCCCTCTGATAATCTGCCAAAATTCGGGAGGATCTTCTCTTTACTCCCGTGAATTACAGTTTAACTGTGATGGGTGGCTCAGCTCTGTGTAATTGCTGGGAGTCAGTGGCAGTTCGGTCTTACAACTCCCAGAACATAAAAATTCTCTCCTGATAATGTTGTAATAACTGTGATGTCCTAATAATTGTCTCTACTCTCAAGACTTTTGCATAAGTATTTTGCATGATATTACAAAATCATGCTCTTACATGTACCTTACTCTAACTTTCTTGATAAACAGATGGTTGCAGCAATTGAGTATCCCTTAGCATAGAGGAAAAAAGAACCCAAAATAGGCAAAAGCTTCTTTCTGTTTATACAGTCAAACATGATTAACTTTTTCCTTGAGAAATCAGACTTTCAAACACATGTAAATATATTCTGATCTTCAAACTGTTTTATGAGCTTGAACCATAGAATGGTTTGAAAGATCATCTAGTCCCAGCCCCCCTGCCATAGGCAGGGACACCTTTCATGAGATCAGGTTCCTCAAAGCCCCATCCAGCCTTGGCCTTGAACACTTCCAGGGATGGAACATCCACAGCTTCTCTAGGAAACCTCTTCCAGTGCCTCATCACTCAGAATAAAGTGTTTTTTTCCTAATACCTAAACTAAACTTACATTCTTTCAGATGAGGCTGGGGGGAAGCCATTCCCCGTTTTCCTGTCACTGGCTGCCCTTGCCCTCTTCAGCCTTCTTGCAGGCTCCCCTTTCAGGTCCTGGAAGGCTCCAGAGGTCTCCCTAGAATCTCTTCTCCAGGCTGAACAACCCCAACTCTGTCAGCCTTTCCTCACAGGAGGGCTGCTTCATTCAGCCCTTTGATCATTTTTGTGGCCTTCCTGTAGACTCACTGCAACAGGTCCATGTCGATCCCATGCAGGGACCCCAGACCTGGATGCAGGCCTGCAGGTGGGGTCTCAGCAGAGCAGAGCAGAGGGGCAGAATCCCCTCCCTGGCCCTGCATTGCTTTGGATGCACCCCAGGAGACGTTTGGCTCTCTGGGCTGGGAGTGCCCGTGGCTGGGTCATGTCCAGCCTCTCACCCACCACCACCCTCAAGCCCTTCTCAGCAGGGCTGCTCTGATCTTTCCACCCCTCAGCCTGTGTTAGTTGAATCCCTGTGATTTCAAAGACTGGGAGTAAACAATAAAAACTGTAGCAGAGAGGAGCCGTTGTGTTCTGTTGTACATTCACGTGCTGAGTTGCCCTCTGCTTGTGCTCACCAACTCCAGCTTGTCAAGAGCTGCTGTTGTGGGCATGACTCCACTCTAAGGGACACTTTGAAAACAGACACAAAGTAAGGCTAATGCAAGCTGCTGTTTGGGGTGCTAACAACCTGCTGGCTTTGTCAGGAGGTATGCTGCCGCTTCTCTTTGCATTTTTCAGCTTTTATTTCAGGTCAGCGGTCTACCTGTGATTGTTCTAAGATGGTAGACCCTCTCTTAGGTGATTATCTAAATCAGAAGTTTCTGATGTTGACACAGTGTTTGTAAAAGGTCTGTACAAGTAAACTCGAGTTTTACCAGGATGGCAAAAATTGAATAAAAATGTTCTGACTTCTGCTCTTTTGTTACTGTAGATATTAGGAAACGATGCACCTGCAAATCTGTCTGCAGAGGCAAGCAGCAAGAACGAACCAGAGAAAAAGAAAAAGAAGCTACAAAAATAGCTGGATATAAAAGTTAAGAAGAAATCACAAGTATTTGCATATTTTTCCCTATGGGCAAAAAATGCTAGGAGCGGATTTTGTTTACTTTTTAAATATCCATTTTAATAATCTGTAAAGAATTTTTTAAAGCTACTTTTTTATGACTATGAATGCAGAACAAGTTTTAAAATTGTATATCTACACCTTTGTCCTGCGGGCGAAAATAAATACTTCTGCAAAGTGAAGAAAGGATTGTAGAGTTTCTTGTTAGTAGCCTTAAGGAAGGATTGAGTCTGATAGAAGTCAGCAGTTCTGTGCATTCTCTTTAGCACCTCAGAACTGAAAGAAGTAATTGAACAATACAGGTATTAAAGAAATGTCTTTATTCTGTTTCACTACTCAATTTACAATTATACATCTTAAAAGACTCTCGTTAAAACTGCTGATATTAATTTAATGTAAACAATGACCGTTTTGTGCAATGTGTGCCAACCAATGCATTAAGAACAACTACAGAAACAGAATGGTCAAGTGATTTCCATGGTAATTTGCACAGCAGGTTTCTTCTAAAATCAGTTGTACGGACATAATAAAAAAATAGGCATGTCTTCATAAAATAAATATTTCCCATGTAACTGAAGATTACAAAACAGGACAAAAAATACAGGCAAGTCAGGTGGGGGCATCCTTAATCACTTCTCATATTCACCCATTTCTGCTCTTACTGTTTTCTTACCTTGTAAGAAAATACTAATACAGAATGAAATTAAATACTTTAGGGATTGCTTTTTTTCACTTGTGAATACTTCAAAAGTCTCTGATCATTGAGCATATTACAAAAACAATCAAAAAATTTAGTTCAAAAGTAAAACTAAATCTTAATTATACACGTAATTCAGAAAAATTCAGAAACAGATCATAATTTGGGCTACCGTGCTCAACGTTCATTAAATTTACATTACTATTTTAGTAATCACAGTTGCAAAAATAAATCCTTTGTGCAGTCCTTTCAACTGATTATTGTTAAAATTATCATGAGAAACAAATGGCACAAGGTCATATGTAACTTTCAAATCTCAGACAAGTTGTATCCTGCTTTTGAGTGACAAAAATTAGAAGCTAAAGCTAAGAAAATTTTGAAGGCCCTATTCTATAAAATTTTTTTCTCAGAAGTCTGAGTTTGTTTTCTACTTTTTACAAAATTCATCCCTTAAGAGTTTTCAATTCAGTGTATTTCCAGCTTCTAGTAGGGCACTGTTTGAAGATCACGAAATAGCTAATATATGACACTAGATTCCATTAGTGTCAATCCCACATGCAGTACAGAAACAGCAATTAAATTGTTACAGAAGTAAAAAGAATCCACATCATGTTTGCTCATGATCATCATGTTTTCATTGTTACAGAAGTAAAAAGAATCCACATCATGTTTGCTCATGATCATGTTTTCATTTCTAAACTAAGTTTTTTAGTATTTATTTTTGCAATGTGAGAACTACAATCAAGTGATGCAGACAGACATTTCCCTTTTTCTTAAATATGCTTTTCAGAAAGCCTTCTCTAGGAAATTATTAATGAAAGCATTTCAAGAACTGTTCTATTCAAACAACACACAACTCTCAGGTCTAACACACAGATTTTAATGCCAAGAGATTCTGTTCACACCTCCCCCCTTTTGAGATTTTTGTTTTAATGCTGTTTTGCCATCAAATTTAGATCTGACCAATGGGTTTCAGGCCTAGTGTGCCAAAATAGCTGCTCATCAGCCACCATCTGTCACATTGGTACAAGCTTTTCTGTGGGTTGTGGAATAGAACAGAAAGCAGAACTTCCATCCAGTATCCTGGGACAATCTTGCTATGAAAAGAGAGGAACACTGCTTCACCTGCAACGCTTGTTAGAAAGGATTTCTCTTTTTCATGAATCCAACCAAGTTGACCAGAGCTCTATATAGAGCCTGGAAACAGCAGTGTGTCTCTTCTTTCCCTCTTGGTCACTAGGGCCACAACATTACCATATGGATTTTTTCCCCCCTATTCACATTAATTAATTCCAGAAGGTTCTTTTAAACAAATACAAGCAAATTTAACCAAATCTGATTAGATTACACAAAGGGATTTCTGGGCTTCTGACCCCCCCATCAATCCATCAATTTAATTCATTGACGGTTTTCTTGAAAGGATCAAAGGTTTGCTTGTACTAATGCTTTTGGTAATAAATGGTATGCAAAAGTTAATTTTATTTTTAAGGATTAATCTAAATATTTTGGTAATTTCTGTAAACAACCTAATACGACTAGGAATTAAACATAAGAGTGAAGTGAAAGTGTAATGGTTTACTTTTATAGAAGAAGGCTGCACCATTTTCTTAGTGATGTACTGAGACCAATGAATCTTATTGCACCTTCTTAGGTTCCTTGCAAAGAGTACCAGAGCATCGATTTGGAAGCAAGTTCCTTCAGAGACACTTGGCAGTGTCAGGTGATCAAGTTTAGTAGTAACACAATTACCAAAGCAACAATACTATCTTTTAAGATAACCAATAATACATTTTACTTAAGTGCCTGGTAAACCTAACTGACATCACAGATTCCTGTCAATCCTGTCAAGGAAAAAGCTGTTCAGAGAATTGCTAAACAGCTTCTTTTGACATAAAGCTCAGTTTTATATTTCTAAGAGAACTAAACTTTGTGTTTGCTCTCATCTCACCCCAGGCAGGTCACTTCTGTCCAGTGACTTAGTCTTGGTACTAGTGGTAGTATTTATGAAGCCACACAATATATCTGGTTGGAGAAACATAATCCAAAAACAGACTAACACCCCTTCCACTTTTTCTTTCCTACAAAGAAGAAATGTCCCTCTTGCCTTTAGGATGGATAAATTTAAAATGTAGGTGATTTTGCAGTTATACTGGTTCCTATGCAAGTTATCCTAGGCTGCTCATGGCATCCATCCTAGTCACAGAAGGAATACAATTCTGAAAAAAACCCTATTGTTTCTCTGTAACAAATCTAGACACCTTAATTTTCAGAAAGGACCACTTAATGACACTAATAAATTTCTTAGTAAGACCTGAATCCCACATTAAAAACTCCCTTAATATAGACCAAACAGCTTATTACATGCGCATTACAAAAGCAAAATACTATGTATATAATCCAGGTAATTGAGGTCAAATGTATAAAAATTTGTTAGAAACCACAGCTTAAGTTCTCCGTCAGAAAACTACATACCACTTTTGTGAAATCCCTGAATTTGATTTTCATTTTTATGTTTCCAAGCAGAAATGTTGCAAGTTGCATTTTGACCAAATACTGTGCTACGTGTTTTGGCTTTTTGAAAACAGGATTGATTCTCTGGAGATTTTGTTCTCAGCAACTGATTGTCCTTATGGCTTAAAACAGAACACTCCTACGTGAACAAGAAAAAGTTAGTTTTAAAACCATTTTAACAGAAATTCTCCAAAAGAAACAATATCCAAGCTTACTATGGGCAAATTTCAAGTATAGTAAGTACCTTAAGTACCAACTCTACCCTTCTGAAACGAGAAAGAAATGAAGTAACATGTTTTCTCTACACAGATCTATGAAACGTGCTGTCCGCAAAAACTACCTCATTTCAAGGGCTCACATGAATGTCTGATTGAGCCAGACTTGAACCTTTCAGCCAGCAATGTCTGTGCTTTTTTCTTTTCATTCCCTGGGGATTCTCAGTTGTAAGATCTGAATGAAGCACTTAATGCCTTCACACTTTACTCCTAATCTAAAATGCAAAATTTGGTTCAGTCAGGACCCAGCAGTTCAAAGACTAAGAGTGGGAAAAGGCAGCTGTGTGACACTGGCAAGTCCCTCTAGGAAGGGTTTGACACCAGACAATTGATTCTAGTAAGTACATGCACACATAAAACCCATGTGCAACAGGGTCACCGGGGCAGGATCTCAGATGAGTATTTTTAGAAGTTAATGACAAAATATCTATCTATTGTTGTAAGGGCACATTTATCCTAGTCTTAAATGAACAGAGTTTAAAATTTGATGTCAGTGGTCTGTAAGATACCATCAGTCCGTCCTTCCCCTTGGCAAAGGAGCGGCTTTTAGCATTTACATCCAGAAGTGAAGTCAGGGCTGAATGGGTTCACTTGAGGGTTTTTTATAAGCTGATACTAATGGTCAGTACTGTCTCCCCTTGAAGGACTTTCAAGACATAGCAGAGCATACACTACTAAGTCTGTAGCACCATGTGACCATAATTACTGTGAGGAAGTGATCTTTGCTCTCTTCTCTAAAGAAACTAGCCTTGCTTCCAATTTTCTGGAAGTAGAACTCTTTCCTATCAATCACAAGATTAAGGGGTTAGGAGCTTTGCTGGATATGTATTATCTTTTGTAATATGTTTTTTTTTTTTTGGCCTCAAAGGTGTAATCAAAAAACTGTAATCCCCACTATGTCAGCATACCAGGCAGGTATGGTCCAGGATTTAACACTAAGTTTATAAAAATTAGCAGCAGACAGTTTTTCCCCAGAAATGTCCTTCTCCACAGGGACATGTTTAAAACTTAGCAATAAATGAAGCAGCAAGAACAAAAGAAACATTAGAGACAGACTACAATAGTGATGAGCAGCCTCACTACTACTGTACATGCGTATACCTCAGTTTCCTCTAAAACAACTTATGCTTTTATTATAAAACATATTAATTTTGTTGTCAGTTTAAGATATTTGTCCTGCATTTATTCAAAATAGTCTCTCAAATGATGCTACATTAATATCTTTATTATCATCTGACAGTCTCTCCCCTCGGGCTCCCTGAAACTAAATAAAATATGGAATAGATGCTTTAGATGGGAAGCCTATCACTTTTTCACCACAATTCCTACCTTTGTTCTAAGCAGCTGAGATTTATTCTGAAGCATGACAGTATTCACATCATTTTCTCTGCAACTGTTTTCAACCCCCACAGTATCCATAATGCTGTTTCCACAAGTCTGTGTATTGTAACCACTGTCCACCTGAAATAAAAAAGCAGGGGTTGAAAAATGTACTGTCATTTAACACAAACAAATCCTTCAGATACCTGATATGATTTGCATTTGATTAACAGAACTCAATCCAACCAACTATGACCAGTGAATAACAAAAATGAATTGTAAGCAGGTTCTGTCAGCATTAGTTTGGATTAAGTTAAATATACTACGGTACATAGCAACACAAAAATAATTATAATTGCTATGCTAACTCCACGGAAAGAGGGGAGGGAGGGAAGGGATAAAAGTCATGACATTGCCTGCATGCCATATCCAGTAAGAGAAAATAACAATTACTTCCAGATTGGTATACGTATTATTCCAAGTTATGTTGAGCTCAGTTTTACAGAGAAACAAAAAAAATTATTTTTACCTGAATACTGCTGTTGTCACAAGGAATTGCACTGCTTTCTGCAAGAGGTGACATGCACATGCGAGAGCTTTCAATACTGAAAGTAATGCCTGTCATAAAGCTGGTCATTGGTGTGTTGCTACTGCCAACTGTTTCTTTTATCCAAGTGTTTTCCTCTGACACTTCAGCTGCATCAGCCATGTCTACAGTATTACTTTCCTTTAAGCCTTCTATATCCTGAAATGATGACAACCTTTGATGACAACCTTCTGAGTGATCTGGTGCAATAGACACAGTTGCTACCACAAGATGTGTACCATGTCCAAAAGTATCACTGTCTTCCTGACGTAAGTTTATTCCATTATCCATTTCTGGGAACCGAGCTTCTGCTGGAGAAGTGTTTTCCTTGTCTTCCTCATCCTCATCATGATTTTCAACTGCAATTGGTATTCTAATGACAGAAGTCTGATATTGGGCAGTTCCTCTACAGGCTCCAAGCCTCATAGGAGAGCAATTTTTAATTGGAGAACAACCATCTATGTAAGGACTTCTTGTACTTGGGGGTGTCATTCTATTTGAGGAAGAAGGAATATCTGGAGAACGAAATGTAAATTTTCTTTGGTCTGAAAAAAAATGACAAAAGTTTAACTCCACCTGATATCTGATAGAAAACTCATCATTCTCAAGGCCCTACAGTCCACTGAATAATTTATGGCCAACTACAGAGTATTTCACTGGCTATTGTCTCCCAACCCACCAAACAAGCAACCCCAAAAACCAAACCTACCACCCACACATTTCAGCTACCATGGTAAAGGCAAGTTTTTATCCCACCAAATTTCTTTTCTATGACATGATTTGCTGTACTGGAGAGACCTTGTATTTTCAAATGACATTACTATACAGTATTCAAAGAAAAATGGGTGAAGACTGGTTCTGTGGTTTTTTCCTAAACAAATGTCAATACACAATCAATAGACATTTAAATTTTTGGCAGCAACGAAGATAAAACAAGTGAGAAAACATCTGTGCAATCTCCATAGATAATGGTGTAAAATGCCATTAATCATAATGTGTAGAAGTCATGTATAAATATGTGTAATTATGCCAAACGTGTATAATGTATAAACAAGGCATTGAGCCTTACCAGGTATGGACACAGCATGAAACAGTGACATTTTCTAGAGCAATGAGGACACAAAATGTTTGTGATTTCTTCATTAGTCATTTCATTTCAAATAATCTTCATGATAGCATGATTTGAAAGCTCAAGCTAAACATTCTTTGCCCACTGACAATAAAATTCAGCTTCAGACTGGGTGAAATCAGAATTGTAACCTGACTCGGTTCAAGCGTGTGGCTTTAAAACCCCTCCCACACTGAATTAAATTAACCCTTCATTCTTATTGGGTCTCAATGCCTTCTTCCAAAATATTTTCCCTAGCTGATCAGTTGCAAGCATATGCATTTCATTGTTTTATATATTTCACTGCTGAACAGCAGATGTAATATGCTTCATATAGGAGACTGCTGGTCTGCCAAGCATAGGAACACCTCTCTAAACAGAAAAAGGTTCCAGTAAGAATTTACAAGTTTTTATAATAAAAACATATTACTCGAGATAGAGTAATACATATACAATTAAACCATACCTGAGAGTGGTGTTTTTCTTATGTGAAAAGCAATTGGTGAAAAAGCAGGAGAACCATTATGTGCAGGAGAGCCCTCTGAAAATGGGGGACTGGTTATACTTCCCAGACTATAAGCTCTTGTTCCTCCCCGAATAGGACTTGATGAAAACTGAGCCTTCAGAATAAAAAAAACGAAAAAAAAAAAAATCAAACCCACAGAGCATTATTTCCATAATGTAAACTGTGGCTAATATCCAGATATAAAATTGTTCTAACTAAAACACTTAATATAGCACCACTGGGAAAGAGTAATCCTTTACAATGACAATCTTTAGTTTAGCTTAAATATTTCAATTGCAGCTCTTCACCTGGACCTTATGCCTCCACACAGGGGAAAAGAGCAATGGACACAGACTGTAACATAATACCACCCAGGACTATTTCATCCACTACATTTAAGAACTATGAGAAACCTAAACAGAGAATTAATGCCATCTGTGTATCCAGTCAAGTGTTTAATCTAAATTTCTTACTCATATCACTGCAGATGAAAGTCAGCCACTATTTGTATTTTAAAGTAATCCAATCTACTTAATTCAGCACCAGATACAAGTGTTTCTCTTTAAGAATGACCTTGGTTAAGACTATCGAGCAAACAAAACAAAAACAAAACAAAACAAACCACCCAACCAAACAACAATAAAAAATCCCCAGACCAAAACCCACCCATTGCTTTCTGACACTATAATTATAGTGTAGGAATTCTTTACTAGGTTACCCTTTTTTTTTCTAAGCTACACTATCCCAGTGTAAGTAGGTTTTTTGCATACACTTCAAACCACCAAACAGATGAAAATGTATCACCTAAACCACTTCAGCTGTGCTATGGCCACAAGGGGATACGGTTCATCTTGTTTAATTTAAAAAGTGACAGTACGTTCTGTGTTCTAACAAATGTCTATTCATCTGAAAACTCTGGCCAACAGGAAAGAAAAAGGCATATTTAGCAGTGCACTTCAAAGATCCACAAGTCATTTCTTTCACTATAAATGAGTTTATGAGATTTAAAGGAAATATAATTATATCACACATTCTTATCAACTGGTATTGTAGGCAGCAATTCATGGATTTAAACAGGGCTTTTGTAGACACATTTTATGGAAAAAGAAAGAAAAGGTTTTAACATGCTTTCAGCAAGTCTTCTGTATGTTTAATTCCTACTTCCTTTGCATAACAAAATGAAAGCATAATTCCCAATACAAAAGAATAGCAGTGTAACAAAATAATTGGAAATAATAAAAAGTCAGTAATATATTCTTTCAAGACTTCTGTTCACATATTTTTTTCAGAATTTGGAAAAAAAAAAGGAAAAAAAAATTCAGTCCCACACCTACTCTCTTATAAAATACATCCCACCCATTCCACAAAAAAAGACTACTTACTGAACTAGATGTGTCCAGCGGGCTTCTGCACCGGACTGGAGATAATTCTATTGAACAAAGCACTCCAAGTGGCTGACTACCACATGGACTATGCAGAGAAGGGGACAAACATGCAGATACATTGCCATTTTCTTCTAAAAACAGCTTTCTTCTGAGTGATGAAGAGCTCAGGTTTTCCTGAGACTGATCTGCAAATTCATCAGTTCTGAAATATTCACCTAGAAATGAGGGGGAAATATTGTTTCCAGTACGAATGTAGAAAAAAACACATTCCATTACAGACACATATATAATTAAATTAAAACATTTAATCTAATTTACCAATACAGCAACTAATTAATCTGCTTAGGCACCTATCCCCAAGGATTGCTTGTCATCCCTACAAAAAGTCACCTCTGTCTACTAAGATTGGTTCCACTTCTGCCTATCATGCCTTAATAGCAGTCTGAATTAAAAAAAAAAAAAATATTGGCATCTATCTCCACATTGATCCTTCCCCAGAACTGTCTTATTCCTCACATCTGAGCTGTCAAACAGGAATTATTTTACTACCCAAGCAAACCTAGACTCTTTTTCAGGTCTCCCATATGCTTTGATGGTCTTCATGATACATCCAGAGGCAAGCCAGGTTAGATTAGAAGAAAGCGCAAGTAGTTAGCTGTTTACAGAAGGAAAACACAAACTAAGATCCATTAAAATATGCTCAGATTTACCAGATTATTTCAGGTTTTTTTCTCTTGCTCTGTTCTAACTGAATATTTCCTGTAGGAGAAATTTTTCAGGAACTCACTAACTCTGTAATGATGGAAGCATTTGTTAAGACAAAAAACACAGGCAATAAGTATGGTTCTATTTTTTTGGCCCACAGTCAGGGTTCTGAATTTCACTACTGGGATAGCAGCATGCCAATTTTCTCTGAGCTGGCTGTACCCACTGTTCCCATCTATGAGATGTAAGATCAGGCCCTTCCAGCCCCCTTGCCTGAGAAGGTGGCAGTAAATGCTTGATGTAGCACTTAGAATCAGACAATTAATTTGGACTCCTGGCTCCTCACTCAGCAGTCATGGCTTTTTTGCCACCACACAATTTCTAGTCCCCACCATGGTTTCAGGTACACTAAAGCTAGAGTTACAGCTCAGCTTTTCTCTAGGCAAGGTTGGGCTTTGTTTGAGACTCCAGGTCAGCATCTGTAGACCAAACAGCTCTGCTAAGACAAATTACTGCTCTGTGTGGGAGAGACACAGGCTTATTACCTTTCAGGCATTCAGAACTGTTAACCAATTTCATAGAATCCTAGAGCATCCTGAGTTGGAAGGGACACACAGGGATCATCGAGTCCAACTCCTGGCCCTGCACAGGACCTCCCAAGAGTCACACCATGTGTCCAAGAGTGCTGTCCAAATGCTCTTAAACTCTGTCAGGCTGCTGCTGTGACCACATCTCTGGGGAGCCTCTTCCAGTGCCCAAACACCCTCTGGGTGAAGAAAATTTTCCTGGTATCCAACCTAAACCTCTCCTGACACAACTTCAGGCCATTCCCACAAGTCCTGTCACTGATCACCAGAGAAAAGAGATCAGTGCCTGCCCCTTCTCTTCCCCTCCTGAGGAAATTGGAGAAGGCAATGAGGTCTCCCCTCAATCACCTGCAGGCAGAACAATTTCCAGTTGTCCTCCATAGCCCTCCTTTTTTATCTTTACATCCACACTCAAATCATATCATTTAAGTCACACGTCCCATGCAACATGCAGTAACTGTCTATTTAGAATACATACTTAAAACTTCGATGCATACATTTCGTTTTCAGTATTTCACAAGACAAACCCAGCCAACAATACAAAACCAAGTTTTCTCCTTATACATTCATTAGATTTAGATATTTCATGACATACCTAGTACTTTCTCTAAATTAAAATCCACTGGCAAAGACAGTACTGTCTGACAAGCAGCTGCAATGAATAAAACCAACAAAATTAGCTTACAGTGACCTTTTACTAAAGCTGTAGAAACAAAAATTCACTTTTAAATTACATTGCAATTGAGCTATTTAAATTACAGTTGCAATAAGGAAAAGTGTTAATTAAAGTACAATTCTGATTTGACAACACTACATGCAGCACACTAGGCTTAGAGATAAAAACCCAAGAGTTTTAAGAATGCCTCTCTGGAGGCTTTTATGTTAACTGAGAAGAGAGGTCTCTGAAGAAAGGAAGGATTCAAAAGGAAGTGGCAGAAAAATCAAAGTACCTTGGGGAAAAACAGTAAGTATTTATCTAAAATGATGCCTTTAAAAGATATATTAAAATTTCTGATATTTATTTGGCATAAAAAATAATCATGATTCTCTAACCCAAAACAATTCAACATATTAAAGGTTTTTGAAAACTGTAATTTACTTGTACATCTGAAGCTTACATTCATTTTTTAATCCAGAAAAAGTACAGAGTTGGAAAAAATGCACTCCGTAGTCTACAGGGGACTTATGTTTTTACTTGGAAAAATACAACTGAATATAATAGAATTAAATTCCGATGAGAAATGGATATTAAAATTAGTAGTACCATACAGTTCAAGAAAAACTATTTCTACTGTAACACTAGCAAACAGATAATTTCCTTCTAGAATTAAATAGCCATTAAAAATGGGTTATTTTTCCTGAGAGAAAGCCTATAATTTTAGGCATTTTCTTTTACTCACCATTGCTCTTCCCAGGCTGCAAGCTCAGCTGTCTTCCAATCGGAGAAATGTTATCTATATCTATGGCTGGAAAAAACAGAACTTAAATTTAAACATGCACTGCACATAGTTTTGAAATGCAGCAACATTGAGTTAGAATACTTCATATAACCATACAAAATTTTTGCATCAACATTTGGAAGAGATTAGTAATGAGTACTGAGAAAAGGTTACCATTATAGCTATCAAGAGAATTTCAGCATGTTTCTATTCAAAAAAGCTTAGTGAAGTAGCATCAACATTGCCCAAAACTTTGTGTCCTCCTGTCTCTACATGACAGATTTAAAACAAACTAGTTCATACTTAGCTAAGCAGGCTGTGTTCAAGTAAAACACATTTCCAGAAAATCATTCAGTCTGGACTGAAGAAAGGTGAAGACACATTTCAACTTTTTTTATGCAGCTGAAGAACACATTAGACCATTTCCTTTCACCATTCACTTTACCAGATTTCAGATTATGCCTTATGTTCTCTGCCCTTAAAGTGATCATCTTACAACTGACAATTAAAAATACACTATCCATAAGCTACATCTCCTTGATAAAAAAATTTAACAGCTTAGCCTTTTCCAAACCTTGCAAAAATCCCCAGCTATGTTAGACTTTCATACCAAACAATACTTTAAAACTCACATTTTCTATCTGGTAATGCATTTGTTCTGTATTCTGCTGGTTATATATAAACTTCAATAAGAGCATTAAGAACAAAATCTAACAGTGGCATAAATGAAACAAATTTAGAAAACCCACAACTAGCGGCAGTGAGCTAGCATGATGACAACAGGAATGTATGCTGCTAGTAAGGGTAACAGAACACAGAATTCAATTTCCAATATGCTTATACTGTGAGGAAAGCAGTCGGATTAAGAGAATATGCAAATATCTGAAGAAAAATGTGAAGAAGACGACTTGGCTATTACCAGTATCAACACAGTTGATAGTTATAGATACAAAGTGTGTGTAAATTAAAATGATTGCAGACAGATTATTGAAGTAGAAGAATTTAAGAACAAAGACCAAGAATAGCAAGGAAAAAATTTACTAGACTTTCAATTAATAAATACCTTTTAAATAAAGAAAGCACTTGGAGACAACAGCTGAAAAATCAATCAGTTGTGCCATATTTTATCACTGGTTCTTAAAATATAAATTGAGGTTGAAAAAAAAAAAGTTTGATAATTTCTCCAAAAGCTATATTATTTTGGGTGGACACACAAAAGCAACTTACATTTAGTTGAATTAAATTGAGAAACTTGCTTGCCTTCATGCTCAGTCCAAGGAGAAGGAACTATGAGTTTTTTTGTGAAAAACTGGAGTAGAATAAAAATAAACCATCTCAGCACTTTTTAAAATTTTCAACTTAAATTTAGACTAGTACCCTGAACAAGGAAAAAAAAAAGTAGAACATTTCATTATTTTAGGCCCAAAGAGGTTAAAGAAAAAAAATTTGGTTTGAAGACCCCTATGTTCTTTATGACACATAGCACCTCAGCTTTCAAGTCTGCAGAATGACAACTATACACAAGCTTCATTTAACAATAATTACTCATTTTAAAAATTGAATTGTCACTACCATGCTTCTTGCAGAGTAGTTTCAAGATGATTGTTTTTAAGTTTTCACTTTGTAAAGTTTTATTTTGACAATGGAGCTATTTCACAGAAGTGACAGACACTGCAGTAACAGTAAAAGTAATAAACCAAGGTTTTTCAGCAACACTATTAGTGTTAGTGTATTTGGCTAAATTGGTTAGTGGTGAAACACTTTTGAGTACTGGCACTTCAGTCTTTTTCTGTGAACCACAAACTGTCTATCGTCACGGCGGCACTGAGAAACACCCTGATGCTGAGGAAATAAACACTACTAAAGAGCTTTAACAAATACATGGCAAATCCTGTTCTCAAATAAATGCAAGACTCAAAGTAAATGAAAAAAACTCAGCTTGAAACATGCAACTATTAAAAGTGTAATTTTTATCAGAGACAGGGTTTCAAGCTGTTCAGCTGCATAATCCATTTGATTATACCTCACAAAGAGGAAATACTCCTTTTAATGCAAATTTAGAGCAACAGAGCATCTTAGCTGCAGGTCAACTACACACCTCCTTTATGGAATCAAAACATTTTGTTTGTAGAGACAGAAACTGATAGGTAAGTCTCTGATAGGCAGGTCTATTTTTTTAATTGAAATAACATTGAAGATTTCTGTAGTGAATATTTTAAACACTTCACTTTTCTTTCTCTGCTAGCCAAGTGAATAGTGAAAAATAAAATGAAAAATGGATGGAAAAATACAAACTACCAGAATAAAGTCATCCATCCAACTAAGCAGAATTTGGAAGAAATAAAAAAAAAAAATCACAAAAATTCTCCAATATTTCAAAAAAATGCAGTATCACTCCAAGAGTTACTGTAAACCCCCAAATTCTCAATCATTGTTTTTAACCTGAAGTTAAATATAAGAGTTATATTACAGCTACATTATCACTAACCAAGAAAAACAAAAGAAAAAAAAAATCTGTTGTTTTGACCTACTTGTGTCTGAAAGAAGAGGGGAAGAAGTGTGTGGATTCCCACTACAAATGCAAAGGATGAGGGTGCAAAATTACTTTCTTACTGAAATATAATAGGCTTCTGGGTTTTGAAATCCTGTAAAAGACGTGGGTCTTTTCCGTACACATATCAATATCTGACAGCACAAAGTTCTATTACCTCCTCAATAGCTTTTTGCCTTCTGTCTTCTGTCTCCTTATCAATTCTAAGTAACAAATGAAAAACAACTCAATTATCAAAACCATCACAATAAGTAGGAAATTACGATGTGAAGTTCAGCCATATAATAATTTATAGATGCTCAAGAGAAACTTTATAAATTAAATTGCACCACACCATAAATCTTATGATGTTTTAGTCTCACATGCAATAATGTCATACTATAAATTCAGAAATATAAATGCACTTCTCAATTCAGTTGATTTGAAAAAGATTTGTACCATTTAAAAGTACATAACAGCAAATATTCTGTTTACTCAGCACGTCTGGAAAAAAAAGGAATCATAACTGATCTTCCAAAGTAATGTCATATGAATGTATATTACTATTAAAGTTAACATATTAGACTTGCACTATAAAACCAAGCAAACTAAAAAACTGAGCTGTAAAGAATTAAAGGGCAACTGAAAACACTCCTGGAATTTGCACATATACCTGACACAACCCACTTTCCCAGCACAGAGTTCTCCCTAGTCAAATACCCAGTCTGCCACACTTTCTTCAGTATCATATTTCAGCTTCTAACAATGAATATATTTCCTTATGCAGCTTTTAACTTTGTTTTTAAAAAAGGATAGTAGCTACTTCAGTTACTTCACAATGTGTGAGATATATATTTATATTTCCTCTAACGGTCCCCTTCAAGCCTGACTTTCAGTGACTACAATGTAATTAATTGTAAAATTTTTTGAAGCTTATAAATGTTCATCATTGTCTTAGCTAAACCACCCAATACTTGCATTCACAGCTCATATACCTGAATTACCCTTGAATAATTTTAGAAATCAGTCAGGTAACAAGATATTATTAGATACACAAGCACACATAGATGTGCCAAATATATAAACTTTCACAGCTCTTTTATGCTTATCCTACTTTGAATATATCTGCAATGTTTGTACATCTCACCTTCAATTATATCTGCCTAGATGATGCTAAAGTGACAGATCTATGGAGGCACTTGCAGAATTATTGTACCAAGAAAAGAAGCATACAATCATTGTGTATTTATGTACACGTATGCACTGAAACATGCAAGCACAGACACAGCAAATCTACACATAGCCAAACTAGCCTCTTTCTAGTCACAGCAGATGATTTTAAAAAAATAAAAATGAACCACAATGATTATGAAACATTATGAAACAAGGACCCACTGACACAATGTATGTTTATATCTATATCACTCATCATCACTGGAATTGTCACCCAAGTCATCTCCATTAAAGTTAGTTTGTCTGAATAAGGTTCCAGAAACAATGTAATTAACTCCCTAAAAACATAAGGCTTAAGGCCTTAAAATGTATAAAAAGCATTAGTCTGAAACCTACTGGCTACTAGAGGAAGGACAGGAAACATTAAGATCTGGTGATTCAGAGACAGCTGGGGACAGTTATAGTCCTACAGCTTTTATTATTCAAAAAGAGAGATGTAGCTTCAGTCAGACATTAAAAACAATAAGTTACTTCACAGTACTTTTTATGATGAGGGTGTTGAAACACTGGAACAGGTTGCTTGGAAAGGTGGTAGATGCCCCATCCCTGGAAACATTCAAGATCAAGGTGGATGGGACTGAGCAACCTGATCTAGACAGGACTGGTTTACTCTTCAATTCCTGCAGTGCTTCATGCCATGAGGAGTATGCTCTTTGTGCAAGTTTCTATCTGAGAAATGTACAGGAGAGTCTACAGGATTCACCATTAAGGCCTCCCTTTGGCATGTTATTCTCTACCACCCACATGTAAAATTATCCCTCAAGATAAGTTCCAAACGCCAAGACAGTTTTACCCACCCATTTTCCTCACCCAAGTTATTTTCAGAGAAAAGAAAAAAGTTGAGATAAGGTCCCCAAACTACTTCAACTAGCACTGGTGCCCCCTCCTTCACATTAAGTCTAATCTATACCTTTGAAAGGGAGTACTGGGCTTCCCCAGCTTGTGTTCCCAGGTCTACCCTTCTGCAGGAGCCCCAGAGACCAAAGAAGCCTCACTATGGAGCATTCTGAGAAGATAAACTGTATTGTAACAAGGAGCAGAAGAGGTAGCCTGGTAATGACCACTGGCAAAACATCATCTTGCTTCAACTAAATGCTTTTATCTGGCCGTCTTCCAAACTGCAATCAGAGTGGATCAGCAGCTCTTAATATTAAAAGGAAGCAACATGGAGATAGCCTCATCTAAATATTATATCCACATCATGTAAAAAATTGTTTTAAAAGATTTGAATAAAAAAGTCTTTAATTTTATGCTGAAATGTCAATAAAGCAAAAGAACAAGCGTTCTAATTAAAGCTAAGTTAGCTCCATAAAAATAGATTGTAAGTTACCCAGCATGGCTCAAATACATTCCTTGGCGTCGAATGTCTTCTGAGTCTATTTCCACAGGATTTATCAGAGCAAGCTGATCAATAGACCATCTGAATTTTCCTGGTGTCTAAAAAAAAGAAACAGGCATCTTAGTGCTTGCTATTCTCAAGATAAGAATAAAAACACAGGATGAATCTCAACAGAACAATACAATCACAGCTTCCATATAGTTTGTCAAAAACAATCTAAAGTGTTTCTATTTAAATGATCTACTCTAAGAAAAAGTAAGTCAGTCAGGCTTCTTATCCTGCTGGTAGTGTTATCACAATGATTTACAAAATGATATTAAGCGGAAGGTTACAGCTGGTATTTACAGACTGAAGTGTGAGTTTCTTCTCAATTTCTAAGGACATGTCTACTAAAGATACATAACTTGGGATGAACTTAAACTGCTTCCTGATTGCAACAATTCAGACTGTGGTTCCATGAGAACCCAGTATCCTAACCCAAGTTACCCAAGTAATACAGCAATCTTCCTTTCATTTCCCACTTCTTTCTTAGAAGAACACTGTAGCTGGTCTTCTTGACCAGAGCTGCAACACCATGTGCATCCTGTAAAGTCTGCCTCATAAATGCCATACACAGGGCACAACAAAACCAATTCAGGAATAAAACAGCTTTGGCCCTTTATTTAACAATGACAAAGTACTGTTCAAATATATTTGGAAAATTATCTACCAAGTGAGTCTTTATAGTTTCATCAGCAGTTTCATCTCTATGGCTTATCAGAAAATAATTTCAACTGCAAATCAGTATGCAATTTGCAACTAAAAAAAAAGTTATAGATAGACAAAATCATCTACTTGAATACACAAACAGCACACAAGATAAGTGCAATTACGTCTTATTTGCAACCAGCTTACTTAGCATCTAAGTAGAAACTGGTTTTCTCCACTTTAAGTAGGACCAGAGTACCACATCCAGCAACTGGTCTTTATCTACTTTCTACTGGTTTTAGCACTCAATTGGTAATAACTAAAGACAAAATATATTTAGGAAGGGAGGAAGACTAAGTGGCAATATTAGTATTTTAAAGCAACGTAGTTCTGTAAAGAGAACAAACTCTAAATGCCACCAAAGTTCTTTATCTTGGTACACATGTTAAAGTACACTAAATAAAATACCCTTTTTAATGCATTTGAACATATTAGCACTGTAGCTGTACAGTTACAACTAAGCACTAGATCTTACAGATGAGGATTTCGTTGACTTAAAGACCAAAGGACTGGAAACAATCTGCTCCTGAAGAGTATAATAATCACTGGGACTTTCAAAAGGATTCAGGATTGTGACTCGTCCTGGAGTTTCTGGTGTTATCTGCATTTTAGCTTCTTCTGTATCACCCATAACACTAAGCTACACCTGAAAAGAGGGAGAGCAAAATGAATGAAATCACACTTTTGACATTTCAGGGCCACCCTAAAGGCTTTGGGAAAAGAGAACTAATCATTTTAAGGCAACGGCAATATTTCAAGAACGAAGTTTGCTATGGCTTGGACCTAACGACATAGAGTTGATAAATAAGGCCGGTACGAAGAATCACGAACAGAAACTACGAAAATGAGTTAAGAAAGAACCTGAAGAGGGGAATTAAGAAAAAAACAAACAAACACCCAAACAAGGACAAAGCAACAAGCGAACAAGACAAAAAACCCCAGTTAATCACCAGAAGAGACCAAACGGCCGTGCTGCCTGCACAGGGGCCAGCCCGGCTGCGGGCGGGGGCAGCAATAACGCCCCGGGCGGGTCCCGCTCCGCCCGGGCGCTAAAACCGCCCCCCTCCGCCTCAACGGGCCGGGGGCAGCCCCAGCCCTCGAGGGGCTCTGGCAGGAGGGCACCTCCCCCGCCTCCAGCCGCAAACGGGACGGGAACCCCTGGGGAAGCAGCACCGCTGAGCCCCTTCTCACACTTCTCCCCGGGACGGTGCCACCGCGCCCAGCCGCTCTCCGCTCTCCCAAGCCCTGCCGCCGAGGAGGCGATCCCGGGAATGGCGGGTGAACCGGGAATGCCGAGGATGCGGGAACAGCCACCTGCCACCGTTATCCGACCGCCGCCGCCGCGCCGCTCCCGCCCCCGCCGCGCCGGGCGGCCCTTTAACCAGCCCCGCCCCTTCTGCCGAATCTGACCAATCACGGATGGCGGTGTGCGCCGCCGGGCCAATGGCAGGGCTGCCCCTCTCTCGAACGGGCCAATCGCCAGCGCCGCCGCCGCACGAATTCAAAGAAAGCCCGCCCCCGGCTCTCTGGCGCTGCGCCGGGCCGTCACGTGGGGCCGGCGGGCCCGGGCGTGCGCGGGGCGTTCCGGTTCCGGGCGCGGCGGGGTCGCCATGGCGAGCAACGCCGCCAGCCTGAACGCCGTGAGAGAGACCATGGACGGTGCGTGACAGCCGCGGGGCAGGGACGCGCAGGCTGCAAGGGAGCGGGAACGCCTGGCCCTGCCGCGGGCCGTGCACACGGGCGCCTCTCTTGAGAAGAGGGGCGCGGGTAGCGGCTGCCGAAAGATGCAGCGCGTAGGAGTTTTTGTTTTACTTCGTGTCCCTTCGTGGAACGGTTCAACGCCCGCAGAGCGAGTGTCTTTGGGCCTGATGTGGCTTTTCCTTTTTCTTTCTTTTTTTTTAGTTTATTTTAAATTTAGCTAAGTATTTTAACATAGAATTCTAGGATTTTTTAAGTGTCTGTATATATTTATATATGTATATATATATTTGCGTTTCTTTCTCGTTATTTGTAGCGGTTAATGTAAATGACGTGAGCTGGCTCAGTGCATCTCGGGTTTAAGCCAGGGGGCTGGAAGTGCGCGGGGGAGGGAGGAAGGACCGGCCCCGTGACGGTGTCAGCGATCTGAACCCCGGTATTCTGTTCTTGTTCGTGACTTATGTCAGAAAACCACAGTAAACTGCAAAAACCGATCAAACAAACTAAAAAAACCCAAACCAGCCCAAACTGCAATATAGCGAAAAAGCTTTGAGGACAGTAGTCAGGGTTACAAAATTAAAATAGATTCTGATATGAGAAAAAACCCCCAAAGGTACTGTTGTGGGATGGGGAATGTGAGAGAAGGAGTACTGGGAGTTAGGAAATACTTTGGAGATTTATAAGCCGTGAGAAAAGTGAGCAGGGGAGTGAAGTTCAGATGCTCACTTTCAGCCTGACAATGAGGAATCAAAGCTGGCATGTTTTGGAGTTGTTTCTCATTGTAGTGTGAAACTCTGGAATTCCACAAAATGCCTGTAACCAAAAGTTTATATGCAGGGTGAAGAGCAGCCAGGTAGTCTGTTGAGGGTTGTTAAATGTGAAGCCTTTCTCTGAAAATGCTGTAATGTAAGAGGCTAGGGAGACTGTTCAAGGGATAGTGCTATGAATTTGTTATTTTCTCAGCATCTTCCCTTCTCTTGAAGTTACGACTGCTGTTACAAAAGGGTTTTTTGGTACAGACCTTCATGAGTTGAGCTGGTGTAAAAATTAGCATTTCAGCCACTGATCTCCATGCTCTGACGTGCTGCTGGAGGCAAGGCAGGACTAGCAGGATCATTATGGCTGGCTCCTCTGATGCTGCAAGAGGGTATAACTGTTTTGTGCAGATAGAGAGAGACTTCTTTGGGAAGGACAAATAATCTAAGTTCTGGTAACTGTACTTGACAACTTCCCTCTTTCCACTTCTGCAGGAATGATTTAGACAGAAGGGACAACAGGCACATTTAAAGACAAAGTAAGGCTTTTGAGAACAGATATGGAAAGTGCACTAACCTTCAGATTTAGGATCCCAGATTTCCTATGCAACTGTGTATATATTTTGTTTAGGATAGATGCAGACATTTAGCAGTTGTCTGCAAAAGAGCTCAGAATTGTTGTGAAGAAACTGCTACATCTCTCTGCCAAAGACACTGCCTCAACACCTAAGGAGTATCAGTATCTGGAGTCCAAAGCACAGAATGTTCTTATAGCCTACCTTTTACCTAATTGGCAGGCATGTTAATTGTTGAATTCTTCACTTACTTTTTTTACTTTTTCAAAACCCATTATCTGTTATTAAATTTCCTGAACCAGGAAGGCATGGTGTTTATGTTAGAAGCTGTAGCTTTTAGCTTTTGCTGGAAAGCTGAACATATTGTTGAAGTTTAAACAGCAATGGACATCTGCCATGTTCACTCTGTAGAAGTACTGTCGAATCTAAATGTTGATGAAGAATAATCTTGATCATTGAAATTTCATAGTCTATAAGGACTAAAGTGCTTTCATTTTTTCTGTTGCAGTCCTCTTTGAGATTTCAAGGATATTAAACACTGGCTTGGATATGGAGACACTGTCTATTTGTGTGCGGCTTTGTGAACAAGGGATAAATCCAGAAGCATTATCTTCTGTTATTAAAGAACTGCGTAAGGCTACAGAAGCTCTAAAGGTAATGCTCTAGTTTAAAAAGCTCATAAATTTGTTTAGAAGAGTCAGATGTACATGCAACTTGCTGTGCTTCAGTTTGTAAGTTTGTACTTTGATATGACTCATTTTTAAACCAAGGAAATTAACTTCAATAGAGGAGGCAAGGAATCCAAGTGAATGCAACATGAAACAGGAAATGGTACAAATTACATGCTTCATAGAAATAATATAATTAAACTACCTCTTCTGAAGAAAAATAACACAACTAAAACTCACAAATTTTTATTATAGTTACAATTCATCCCTTTACCTGCATAATACTACAAATAGATTTCTCCTTTAACCAGTATCATCTCATTTCTACAACCTCAGATCTAACAGTTTGCAGCAGTACTTGTAAACAGGTACATTGCAGTTTGTTAACGTCGAATTAACATACTGCTTTTGCCCCCTTAACGTCTGCTTTGAACCTTTCCAAAGACCAGAAAGAGATTTCATTGTGTGTGTATATAAAGGTTTTCACATATGTGTATTTATCTGTTTAACTAATAGAGAGTAATCATGGTTTTTAAAAAAAAATCTCACTTGCCTTTTAAAGGATTTTCATTCTTTACTCTCTTCTTAAACATCAGGATTTTTTACTACTGCATCTCATATTTGGTTATTTTTGAGAGGTGAAATGGGAAACATATCTTGCTTCTATTCTGGAAGACTGCATATTTTCTTTTTAAATTACTCTCATGCATATTTTGTATTTGTGTCTCTGCTTAAATGTGTGCTTACATATGCATTTAACTGTGTACATAAATAATTGAAGGCTGTTTTACTTCTCCCTTTGCTTTCACTGGTTTCCCATTCCTGTTGCTCTCCTTTACTTATTTGTCCCATAACTGGTTTAAAATATCAGTCTTCAACAACTGTGCCTTGTTGACTAGAGTTATTCAGTAATAAAAATACTAATATTCTAATCAAATAATTGGTAGTGTGATTTATGCTGTTATGATTAGCATAATTCTTCTGAGTTTTTTGTCAATAACTTGTTTGGGGTAATAATTATCATAAATTATATAAAGAAAACTCCAAAAATAACTATATTTATGCATTTGAGCCTTTCTTGGAAGTATTAGGGTAAAATAAGATACAAGATAAAAGCTGCTCAGATACAGGATGTAACACAAGCAAACAGCAGTGGCTCTTTCAGTAAAGAGTAATGGCAGTCGACAACGTAATTTTTTTAGACAATAGTAGTGTTCATTAGAAAAAATGTCCTAAGTAGTTTTTTTTTAGACCCTTAAGTTCTCTAGGTAAATTAAAAAAGTTACAAGAAAAGATTAAATTTAATCTACGTGATGTCACTTTTGGTGACTTGGAATAATTTTTTTTTCTGTTTCTAGGCTGCTGAAAATATGACAGGCTGACATGGGAGGTCTCTGCATGAGAAAAATGCCAAGTTAAACTTACCAGGAGCTCTGAAGATTGCCACTATTAAGAAAAAAAATGCAATCAGTGTATGTCGAGGTTTCAGAGTACTTCTATAATACTTTTGAAAAGAAAGGCGTATTTAATAGCTTGGACAAGTTTTTTAAGTTCACCAGTAATATTATTACTTGGTATTTTTGTGAACTGTTTGTGAATGTAGTGCAATTGCTCTTCCTTGGCATCCTGTACCTCTACAATCATGCCAGATGTTGTACATTTGTTGAATTTACTAGTGTGTACCAACAAATCTTGTTATAATGAGTGTAGTAGCTTTGTTAATGCGTCCTTTAGAAGTGGTAGTATATGGTAGGTTTTATCTTTTGCTTTGATGAAAAACTACATGTGCAATTTTAGTCTTGCCTTGTGTTCCAGATAGGAATGAAGCCCATACTGACTTTATTTTAGTGGAAGGGCAGTAATTTAAGTCTCAAGCTGAAAGTAATAAATAAAACATTTTTTAAAATAATGTAGGTAATGAATTGTGCTTTTGATTTCGATTCAAATTGCTGGGAGAAGTGTTTAACTCAGATAACAAAGGTTCTTCAGCTATCCATGTAGATACATATCCATGTAGATACATATCCATGTAGATAAAGTTAAATTCTAGATGACGTGGAATGTTTTATGGAGAGCAGATGCTCCGTTTGTTAATGTTCTGATTGCAGGATCTAAAAATTTTAAGACTGTATTGTTACTGCAATACAGTAGTCAGTGCATACATGAGAAGCATCTGATTTGATTGATGGGTATCAGTAAGTCTTAAACAGCTGCTTGGTACAGGAATGTCTTCTCATTTAGCACTGGAACCCTTCACTGATACCAAAACAAGTGTTAATGTCCAGTAAGTATCTGTGCACCTAGGAATTCTACTTCGTAAGAAAATGGTTTCTTGTGTGTTCTTCATCTGCTGCTGCGTAAGTTTGGGGGGTTTTTAAAGGTTTTTTTTTTTGTTGTTGTTGTTATGCTGTTTCCGAAGTGTAGCACTAATGGGTTCTAAAGCAACCTGCAGGGTTAACAGGGCAAAGCACATTTGGAAATGAACCTAGAATCTTAGTTAAGCCAAAAGTTACATTTGTGCAGAGATAAAAAGTTCTTTTTACTTGAGGAGTTTGCATCATATACACTCCAGATCGTAGCTCTACAAAAAGCAATAAAGGAAACTAAATACATCATATCGCTGACAAAGAGAATAGAAAAATACTTTATTGCACTGAATCACTCACCTTTATTTCCAGTTAGCCTGGCCAAAATGTCATTCTGTGAAGATGCTGTAAATAAGCAAACTGGGGAATTTTTAAGTGGTTTCATTTTGCACACTCATAGCATCAAATTAAAAAGGACTTTAAATGTTCGTAACCTGAATATTGACTGTATGCAAAGATACCAACAATGAAATTTAGCTTAGGAAATCTGAAAATTCAGTAAAATATCATGAAAAGTCCAGGTCAGATTGCACAAATGAGCAATTAGCTCTCTTAGTTAATTTTCTCTAGAATGTCAAAAATGAGAAATGACTTGAGAAGCATTCTTGCTGGTCTCAGGAATCAAATCTCAGTCTATGAGATTTCCCTTCTGTAACTTAAACTCTGAAAATAAACTATATCAAATATACCCAAAATCATAATGAAACCTGATTAGAATATATGTTTCTGCTGCTGCATTTTCTTTTCCTCCACAGCCAAATCTTTGGGTAATACAGGAATTCTGCTGACTTCTCTTGAATGTCACTCTATTGATTAGTTTTATATATTTCCAGGGTTTTTTCTAACTTGGTAGCTTGATTTTGGTTTGGGTTCAATGTCCTTGAAATGCTTAAAATGAGCTTGCAACTGTAACATGACAATTTATACATAATTTATAAAATTGTATATAATTCTGGAATTGTCCAGTAAATTGCATCTACCATTTCACTGTTGGTAAGCTTACAGTTTTATGCATTTAGACATTTTCTGGTAGACCATTTGTCTGGCAGAATTACAAAGGGAGGGCATATCTTCGACATTCAAAACCCCAATTTGGTGTCTATAAATCTAAAAGTGCACTATTTTCATTATTACGTAGAGCTAAATGGTAACATTGGTTGCTTAATGCACTAAAGGGAGAACACGTATTTTCTTGAAGTGGCATAAGAGAACTCCTGACTGCTTTTGGTTTGGGGTACCATCCATAAAAAAATACAATAAGTATTCTTTTTCTTCTTCCTCGTGAGAAATAAAAAAGAAAATCCCTCTAGTAGGAGGTTTCATACTGGAAATATTTGTGCTGCAAGGTAAGTCTATGGCTTTAATAGCATCCTCATTGTGTGAACATGAGTGCTGAGGCTTGGCACTGCTGGCTGAAAAGTCTTGGCTGCATTTGTAACACACAGCACCTTCTTCTACGTTTAACCAAGAACCTGAGCAAACAGCACGTGCTTTTCCTCTGCACTCCTTACTTACGTGCTCTTGGAACTCTGGAGAAGATAAACATAGGAATATGTTTAGGTCCTGACCAAAGTTGTTTTTTCTTACACAATAGCTTCTTTTGTAGTCAAAGGCAGCTGCCTGAGGAAGGATAAGAACAATGCAAGGAATTTTGGTTGCTTTTCTTCTGTGTTCTCCTGGCTTCTAAATGTCATCTATTCCAGGCTTTCCTGAACATCATATGGTTTGTCTATTTAGTAATTTTCAATGCTATTTTTTCCAGTAGTTGTCTGGTTTCCTTTGGACTATATATGCTTCCTGAATAATGGCAGCCTTTATCAATTGATGTCTCTTGCATAAAGAATTGCCACTTGTTCATTTTGAGCCTGATTTTCACTAGTTTAATGTCTTTTGCACAGTAAACTTTTATCTACCATGCCGTGTTCTGTAGATATGTAAGTCATCCTTAAATTTTGTCTTCTAATCTGAAATGCATTAGCATTTGAGTGACCAAAAGTGTGGAATAGCTTCTATATTTACTATCCTTTGAAACTTTTCTGGGTCTCATATATTATTTTCTGAGAAAGGAACCAAAACTTCACACATTAGCCATGCAGCTAAGTACTGGCCTACTTGATTACTTTCTTGTTCTTTATTGCCTTTCTAATACTTCCTAATATGTGACTTGCTTCTTAAATTTGATCTGAATGTTGAGCTGTTTTCATGGCATTGTCTATGGTAACTGCAGGATCTTGCTCTTTAGTAGAGTGATAAGCTCAGAGGTTATTTTTTTATATGTGGAAACTATGGTTATTTATATCCATATGTATAATATATTTGTGCTGAATTGCATCTACCACTTTTTCCTAATCAATCTTTCATGTGTTTCTCCAGTTCATCACAGTTTGCTAGTAGTCTTGCTACCATCACTAATTTTATCGTTGGGAAATTTTGTTGCTTTATCCATTTTTGAGGTTAATTAATGAAGTCATGCAGCACACAATGTATCAAAGTCTGCAAAGGACAACTGGTGGCCTAGGGCAGGAGCTGGTCATTTATTTTCATTCCTTTTCAGTGATTGTGAATAAAATGCATCATTCTTATACAACGTGTCTTCAGTGTCGCATACAGCAGCTCTCACTGTGAGAGTTTAAGCACAGTTGTGAATTTAGCCCTGCAGAGAATATGGCATGCTTGATAACTATCAGGATCCCCAATGTTCTTTCCCAGCTGCTGCTCTCTAGGTGAGCAAATAACTGGTTCAATCCTATTTGCTTTTTGATTCAATCAACTAGTTCCTTCTGAGTTTAACTTGTGTGCTGTTGCAGGCACACTTTATTATTCCAGGGACTGGTCCCAGCAGGCTGTGTACCAGAGCCTTCTGTTCTTCCCCAACACTTTCCACCTTCAAACATCCCATCTGCTTTTACATGCCCATAATTTCTTACTATAGAAACATTGCAGTCCTTATTATTTGAATATACTGTAAATTAAAAGGCACAAAAAGTGACAATAGCCTAAGACTCAGCAGTGATCCGTGATGTAGCAACCTGCTTTAAAGAGATCTAATGCTGAATAGAGGAGCTTTACATTACTATATGTGATCTGAGGTAGGGACTTTGGCAGGTTACTTTACTTTGAAGATTCAACTCTGAGTCACAGATATTACTGTTGAATTAAAGTTTGAAAACAGAATTTCAAAGAATGAAAAGTGTGTCGAAGTAATTTCAACCTTTAGAAAGACTGAGGGCAAGGACAGAGAGTTGCAGACCAGTCACCTCACATAGCAGCAACCATCCAACTGGTAAATTTGGGATTTTATCAGCAAGGAATGAAAGATAAAACAAGTCAAGTAACAAGAGACAGAATGAGAGGAAATGGCTATTACAGAATGGTTATTTACAGAAAATTGCTTCATCAAGTAGAAATAGTGAAGTAAAACCATAGTGCTGTCTATTTACTGCTTCCAGCCCCACTGCTTATACTTCAGGAAAGCATGAGTATAATTTAAATGAAACCATAAAACTCTTGAGATGGGAAAGCAAGCCTGAAGAGGTCTCAAAGCATGCAGGAGGTGTGCAGGTTATCAAAGAGAAGTTGAGGAGAGACATAATGAGCCTGGTTGTGCCCTTGAACATGAAAAAAAAATCTTGTGGGTGCATTTTTTTTAACCTTATAGAGAAAACCAGAGTCATAGGTGTTATTGGAGAAATCAGATCTTAAAAGTAAGGCACAACTTCCCAGGAGTGAAAGTAAGTAAACTTCGACATGGCATATTAGGGAAATGACAACTGGCTACTGCTTGATGTTGTTAAAATGAAATTGAAAATACTTCTAAAAGACACATTTTAATCCAGTTTCTGAGGTGAAGTCTATAATACCTCTCTGCAGGGTGTCAGGGAGGCTGGCTGTAGCAGTTCCTTTTGATTGCAGAGTCTGTGAAGGGCAGTGTAAAACAGCTCTAAGTAATGGAAAGAAAATTAGGAATATTTAGGATGACTATCAGTGATGTTTCTGTCAGCAAGATAAATGGAACCATGGTTTCCAAGATATTCAAATGTTACCTGATCAAAAAAACCCAAAAACCCAAACACCACAACTATTAATTATCTGAACTGGAAATCTGGAATATATTGAGTCTAGGCATTTTTATTATCACTTTATAAATATTCTTATTTTTCACTTCCAATTTTTACATGTGAGAAAAGACCAGCTCATGAAAATGTATCTGAAAGAGCTCAGTGGTGTCATTATGTAGGCAAGTGCGAGTTTAATGCTCAAATTTAACTTTCAGTGAAGCAGATGGAAAGTGAAGGAGTGAAGATGATGATGCCAGGCTGTACTGTGGCTACCCAAGGACCTCTTAGTAGGGAAGGAGACCTCAGGAGGGTGAGGAGACTGAGGGACATCCCAGCTTGAATTTATTTATGATTATTTTATTTGTACATCAGATCCAAAATTAGTATATATAAAGACACCAACAGTTGTTTTCCTATTTAATGGACAGGAGATAAAGGAAAGAGAGACTTAAGTGGTCACATTGCCTTGCCATTTTGCCTTGAAGCTGGTAAGACAGTAAGGCTGCCAAGCCCTCCTGCATTACTGCTTGTTGTAGCTGGTGAGGATGTGACTGGAAGGAGCTGAGTTACCAGCACTCACTCTGTAGCTTGTCGAGGCTGGGCGTGTCCCAATTTCAGGAACGCTGAGATGAAGCTCACACCACAGCAGTGAAGGAACAAACTCTTCCCTTTATTTACAAATCTGACTCCATTGTATACATTTCTACAGAGGTCAAGAGATTGGCTACAGAGGTTGCCACCTCTCAACCTGGATGGTGGACATCACCATCAATCATTTCTTCTCTCAGAGGAGAAGTATGCAAACATTTTAAAAATAGACATTGTTTAGATGAAGCTGTGTGAGAAAGTTCTTCACTAAGACAAAAATACAGAAAGCTCAGGGCAACATCGCTCCATCCTACCTTCCTGGGCTACTGGAAAACTCCTCATGACATTTCATCTCGCATTCTTAGAAAGCTGCTTGCTACGCACCCTGGTTTTACTCCCAAGCCAGTTTATAGCGGCATGTGGTTGTGAACAGGATTAATTATAATTTTGTGAGGGGACAGCTAATCAAGGACAGAGAAATATACTCATTCCTGTGACCACCGAACTTACGTTGAATTCAAAGCCTATAGTAAACAGCAGGTATTATTTACTATTTGTGATTCACATCTGTGAATACCCCAGGATGTTAAAATAATATGCATATAAATACTGAGGCTAGATGGTGCATAAGTTCTGCAAGATCAGTGTTAAGGAAACATATTTAAAATAAATAAATATTTAAAATATTTAAAATACAATGCTTTGGCATATGTAAGATTCAATGAGGGATTTAAAGAAGAATTGTACAGTGGTCTTGCACGTTTTGAAGTACAGATACAAAAACATCTGAGCAATCATTTTCTAGGACATATAAAGAGGAACCTTGCTATTCTCTTAAGCAGAATTCAGGATACACTTTGAATTGTGTAAGATATTGGGTATACACAGATACAGACTGAACAAAAACTCAGGCTCTTTTCAGAGCAAATGCTTTTCTAATTTAAAAAGGAATGTTTTGTTTAGCTTCACTTCGGGTAAAACCTGTTGCAGGCACAGGAACAACTCAAGGTACATGCACAGCTATTTATTCTTATGTGCTGTGATGATTGCACTCACTGAAGGCAGAAAAATAACTCTGGTGAGTACACAGACTGTACATAACAGAAAATCTGGCCTGCATTTTTAGCATGGTATTTCAGGCTATGCATTTCACTGGTAAGCATGATATCAGTAATAAAGCCACCAGTCTTTGTCCATCAGCCATCAGTGGCTGACTGTCTGCTCTCATTAGATGACTTCACAACAGCTGTTCCATTTTTAGACGTGTTGGGCCAGATTCGGCATTGACCTGTGAATTTTTATGAAAGTTAGTGAAAATAGTAATAGAGAACGTGAATCAACAGGGAATATAAACTTTTTTCATCCTAACTGTGCCTGGATGGGGGAAATAAAGATATGATTTTGTTTGGGAAAATCCTTTAGCTTTCACGTGGGAGGACACTGGTTAAAATAGAATGTTTTCCTTCATCTAAATATTAAAAAATAACAATAATTAAAATAAAAAGGAAAATAATTTTACTAAACCTCCAAAGGTTCTAAACCTCCAAAGGTTTCCTTCAGTGTAGTTTTATAATTTGTCATTCTATGTCTTGTGCTTTCATTTATCTTCTGTGAGTTGGGTTTTCTGACAACATCTGCCACAATCCATTATTTTCCTCTCTCCTCTCCCCTCAATTTTAATTCTCTCATTAGAGAGGGTCAGGCTTCAATGTTTTCCAATTTCTCAGCAGTCATTTCTACAATATTTCCTCAAGATAACCAGGCACTGCTCAATAGTAGTTTTCGTGGAGACTGGCTTTTCTGTTGGAAATGATTCTGATAGAACCGTTTTGGTTGGTCATATATGTGCACAACTATCAGAGAAAGTGGAGTTGTGCAATATCCTGTATGCTTAAATCTGCTGTGTGTCCTGGTGCACAAACTTCTTTGTTTAGGTATCCCTAGAATACTTCTGGAATGTTACATTGTGCAGTGTAGGTATCCAATGCATTGGTGTATATATGCCAGTGTTGTTTGTAGAGAGATCACATAAGTATCAGAGAGATCTTTCATTCTTCTAAAATACATCTTTTATTTGTGTTTTGCTATTACTGTCCTGTGATGTGTCCAAGTCACCTTTGGCATCTGTTTTTAGTTTTAGCAAAAATCTCTAGGGGAGAAACCACAGGCAGTGCTTTGCTCTAATTTCAGCTTACTTGGCTTTATCTGTCCCAAATTCTGGGATGATCAGCAGACAGAACCTGATTTGTTGCATACCTTGATATCCACAAAGATGACTATTTTGTCTGTGCAACAATTAAAGCTTGCCACTTCATAATTTTACTAAGAGGGTACCGTTATCATACATTTTCTTCGTGTTTATGTCAGTAATTTTTTTTTAAGCCCTTCCAGTATTTGTAAAACAAAGTAGAAGAATAAATAGAAGTATTACTGGAAACTGTTGCATAATCCACTAGATGGCAGGCAAACATTTGCAACCACTGCTGCAGCGTTGCAAAATATCCCTCTATTAGTTTTGTATGGATTCTAATAAAGAGTATTTTAGGATCAATTTCCAGTTTAATGAAGGACTGGTGCAATTTAACCTTTTGATTTATTTTAAAAACAGTTTAAATAGTAGAAGGAACAATAAAAAAAGTGCTATTGATTACATGACTGGCTCACAAAAGAGAGAATTGAAGTTTAAGAACTTAACATTTTGTATTTTTTGTATTTAAATTTTGCTAAGAAATGAAATGGCCACAGTAGTAAAATAGCCACAGAAGACAAGCAAGTTTTCAGCATGGCAAATGGGTAGTGGCATCTTTTCTCTTTCATTCCGAGTAATAGAATTTACACAAACTGTCTTAGAAACTGCACTGAAGGAAGTTCTGTCACCCACTGTAGTTTGTAGCCACTTTGGCTTTCCTTGGTTTTTTTGTATTTAAATACTTTCTGGCAGTTAAACTGCCATCTGCAGTGTTTAATTCAAGAAGGCACACTCAAGGTAAGGGTGCCACATAGACTAACTAGTGTTGGAAGATATACCTCCCCTGCTGAGGCTATCCCAGTGGATGTACCCATACCATAGCAGCATCACAGTTTAAAATAAACACCAAATAAATAGTCAAGTTCAATAGATGTGGTAGATTACATAAGAATTATGACAACTCCTACCATTTCCAGCAGTGAAAATCGAAGGTAGAAGCAGGATGAATACCTGCCCTCTGGTAAGGAGGTCATTTCTGTCCACCAAATAGGTTTCTGAATCTCTTTCTTCTCTTTGTCCTCCAAAATGAGAGGGGAATGGAGGTAGGATGGAGATTTCCTAAAGTAGGATATTTAAGGAGGTAGGATAGAAATACCATAATAATCTTCAGCCTCTCTCCATAGATGATAAGCTTTCAGGAACAAGGTGCAGCTTCTGGTATAATCGGATTAGTTTATCAAGGGTTAATGAGTGAAAAGAGAGCTGTCCCCATCTCGGTCCCAGTACTCCCCACACCCACTAAGCCCTTTCCCAAATATTTAATAAAATTGCAATTTTATGCTTTATGGTGGTGGTGTTTTTGTAGAAAAAGAAAAACAAACCCCAGATTATTTCAACTATTCTTTAACCACTGTTTTTCTCTGCAGTCAGTGGAGACAGGGAAGCTCTCAGTGGAGAGGGGCAAAGAGAGCACTAAAGTTAT
The DNA here is from genome assembly GCA_008694505.1 of Cyanoderma ruficeps. NCBI lineage: Eukaryota > Metazoa > Chordata > Aves > Passeriformes > Timaliidae > Cyanoderma > Cyanoderma ruficeps. The sequence continues at coordinate 1,328,205 of VZDJ01007754.1, read as the reverse complement.
TCTGAACTGCTCTCTAAAGGAAACTGTCTATTGACTGAAAAGGTAACCCAAGGAGACTAGTGTCCTGAGGCTAAGATTAGTCTTTGCAAATATTCCCATTAGATCACCTACTCTTGACTTCCTGTATTTCACAAGCCTTTGAATTTCACCCAACAACCTCTCTACTGAGTTCAATAACTTGTGTTTAGATAAAGCATATCCAACAAGACATTTATTCTTTAGTTGAAGACATTAATAGAGATAGTGTATCCACTGATTCCTTTGTTAGTTTATTCCACAGTTAATCATCTCCTCTGTTAAACTTTGTGTGCCTTATTTCTTGTTTTAATTTATTTGGCTCGAGCTCAGTACACAGCTGCTTGTTGTGCTTTTTCCTTCTTAACTAAAAAACCCTCTAGTGTGTGGGATTTTCTCCTGAGGGAGCTATTATAATCAAGTCACCACTCTATCTTCCTTTTGATAAATTGAAAGGATTTTTTCTTTCTGTAAAACATTTTTCTTGTTCTCTCCAGGACTCATTCTGGTCTTCTTTGCAACCTGTGGGGTTTTCCCCTTCCCTTCAGTCTGATAAAAATCTCATCTCTGGTGTGTGGAGATAAGATATATCTGATTTGCTCTGATATCACAATTCCTTTTCTTAATGCTTCCTCAGCAACCCCTTAAGTCTTTTCTGGAGTCACTGTTGGTTTCACACAAGTCAGTCCTCCACTTTTCAAGGATGGCCCAACTCGTTGCCAGTTCTTTGCTTTTTCATATATCTGCCTTAAAATGCCTTTTATTCAAATTGGTCCACCTTATGAACAGTTCAAAACCAACTTTTTGTCTGCTCTCTCTCTTTACATTCACCACTCTGCCAGCTTTTTTGTAAACTGCAAATCATATCAGCCAAAATTTTGTCATTTAGTTCCAGGTTATCCATGACAAAGCATCAGCTAAGCTACAGAACCTTGTAGCACCCTGCAAAAATCAGGATGGCTGTTCCTGCTTGTGTGTGATCTTGAATTATATCATATGGCCACAATGTGTGCTTGTTTATATGCCTCCTCCTTATTAAAATCAAGTCTCAACGTTGTCTTTGCTTTTGAATACTGATATTTGGAAGATTTATCCAATCCTGAAGCCCATGAAAGGAGTTTTTACTAAGACTGTGTAAGCCATTAAAAAAATAAAAGGCTGTCATGTTTTCTAAAGTCAGAACTCCCATGGAAGTCCAAAAGCATGCAATTACAGATAGAGTAGTGACTTGATTATAAACCAAATTAATAATCCCATCAAAGAATGAAGTAAGTTTTATTTAACAAGACCTATTTTCTATAAAACCATGTTGACCATCATTAATTACATTCATTCCTTCAATTTTGTATTAATTGAATCCCACATCATCTTATTAGCTTTTCCATTAATTTTCCCTGGCTTTTATGTGATGCTTACTGGTTTTAAGTTACCTGGGCCATCACAGTTTCCCTTTGAAAAAAAATGGTACAATGTAAGAGCTAATTCAAGAATTATCTAATTTCTCCAGAGTTTTAAATACAGAGCACTAGGCTCAAGATCTTTTGCTTTTTTCCTTAAACTTAACTATTTTCCTTAACTGTGCATAACTAGCTCCTTTGTAGCTCCAAACATGAGTACATTAATCTACGATGTAGTATTTTAATACTTTTGTATCCTACAGTTTTGTATGTCTTACTCTTTTAGCTGCTGTTTGTAAATGTAGAAAGTAGACAGCGCACTTCTCCGACCACAGACAGAGTCCAAGTATGGAAATTCTTTTTTTTTTTTTTTTACTGGTTACAATGAAAATTAAGGTATTCCTGATTACTGTGGGCATCTTTCTGCTGCAAACTTGTAGCTGTTGCAAATGAATCCTGTTTTAGGGCTAACTGTATGGGAGTCACCAGATGGCACTGTTGAAAGCGTCTTGTTGATTCTTTTGTCTTAGAGGAGACTATGTACAAATAGGCCTTGAAAGATATACTTAGTTGTTATTTGTTTATTTTTCCCTTACAGTAGCCCAGCCGAAATCTAGCACAAGCTAAATATTTTTTCACGGGCTTTGTGATAGCCTAAAGGTTTTGCCTATGAACAAGCTAAACATAATACAGACTACAAACCTCACAAGTGGCCTAAGTTGTGGCCAAGACTATGACGTTCTTCAATTGTCTAAAATGTTTTTTGAAAGTAGGAGTCATCCTTTGGAGAGTGAGAAGCTAGCACAGCCTAGCAACATTTAAAGTGTCCTGAGCCACAAAAATGTGAGCAAAAACATTCTGGTCTTTTGCTTCTCTGAGTCAGACAGAATGGTTAGGGGCATTTATAATGTTTCATTATCAAAGTCAAGAAGAAACAGGGCATCAATAAGCTCATTTAAATGTAATGCAGCTTCTGATGAAGTTCTGAAAAACTTCATAAGCCAATTTCAAATCTGACACCCAGAGAAGAGTAGCAAGACAGAGGACTGACAATGACAGTGACAAAGAAATTATGAGGCTGTGTAATGAAGCTCATACATCTCCTACACTCGTTTGCTTATCAAAGTCTTATCAAAGTACTAATTGTAGTAAATTCATAAACAAACAAAACTTGCAGGAATATATTGAATCCTTTTGCAGATATACGTGCTACTTTGATGGGCTTGGATTGCACATTTCCTATACAATTATTTTCATCTGTTAGTAAAACTTTGAATCCAGCTCACTTTTTTAGGTCCTACTTAAGCCTTATATGTCTATTTGCTTCTCAGTACAAGGATTATGCCTGGTTATGTACATGTGAATGTACATGTGAATGTACATGTCCATGCTTAATCTTTAGTTTGCAACACGCATATTGAAAGTATGAAGCCTCGTATTTGACACTTATTTGGCATCTGGTTAAACGCAACTGAACTATTTGACATTGAATGTGCAATACTTTTCTCAATTAAAATACCTGGTTGCATTCAATAGGATAAGGATAACCAGATTCATTGGTGATGTCCCCATAAAACACTTGTCTAGGTGCAATGTATCCCAGCTAAGCAAAAAGAAATTATAGCCATATTTATCAAAATGCCTAATCCTTGCATTATACATAGACATATATATATGTCTATATGTTTTAAAGTAGACTCACACCATGTCCAGCATGGATGTTGATTCACTGGGGAAATATAATTTGATTTATCGACACTCAGCAAAGTGAAGCACAGGAACATTAGTATATACATTTAACATAAGTTTTGTGTTTTAAAGCTATGTCCAAAATAAATGCCCTTTAAGGAGCATAGAGTACCATTTCTCTCACCGGAAGGTGGGAGGCCTAACCAGAGCTGCCAGTCTTGTACAAGTGTTTCCTCAAGTGCAAACATTTATGGTGGAATATTAAACAAATATTTTAATCACTTCTATAAGATTATTCATAGCCACTTCAATCCAAGTTCACTGGCTTACCACACTCTCACAGTGACTTCCCATTTCTAAGTTGGCACACCGGTGATTTTGGTGCATGTCATTTAGTTGATGGTAATATTTCTGCAAAGAAGTAAAAACTGTTATTAGAACACTGTATTAAACTATATATGAAAAAGAAAATTCCCCTCAGGACCATTTCAGGAGCTAACACCTTTTGCAGCCCTGTGCTGCATGTAGTAGGGGTCATCCTCTCTTTTGCCAGGCACTAGCTGGAGTTTTCCAGCTCTCCTGGATGTATCTCAAATCGCCAGCTTAAATGCATTGATGAGTAAAGGCCTTTAGATAAAGGTACAAAGGTGTTTCACATACTGTGGAGATAAAAGACACATGTAAGTACTTCAATGGATTCCTTGAGTTGTCTGTAGACACATTTTTTTATATTTTTTTCCCTCTATCCCTTGCCAAAGATAATCGTAGTCACCTTGCTCTTTGTGTTCTTCAGCAGTCCTTTACATGCCATCCTCACTACACCTTTTACTCACTTATGTCTGCTGTTGCTGGGTTGGGGATAATATTTTCTCAGGCCACAACTGAAATGTTAATCCATGCAGTACTTCTGTCACTTCCACGTGGATTATTGTAATTTCTCTCTGGTGTCTACCTGATTGCAAAACTTCACAAGTTCTGTTTTACATAAAATGCTGCAGCTGACATGCTTATTCATCTTAAACCGAATTAGCATATCACTCTGGTCTTTTGATCCATGCTATGGCTGCCAGTCAGAGCAGTGCTTCCTTCCTACACGACCTGGCATGCATCGATGCGTGATGATGGATTCTGACCACAAATAATAATGCAAGCATATCGTTTAGGCAGCAAAAATATTGCCTTGCACCTTTTGCACACTATAAAACACCTTTTTCTTTGCTTTATATTGATGTGCTAACACTTCTAATAGCCACGCTTAAGAATAAATAATATATTCCTAGGTATTAGGAATGGGAATGGACTTCTCAGGCATTCTAGTTGAAATAATGTGTCTTCCAGCTGCAGAAAGTCATGCTGTAAAGTTCTTTTCTAAATGAGGCTTTTACTGGACAAACAGGACTCCACACTTTGCTGGTTTTACTTTCAGTATGAAATATGTTCAAGCCTGTGTCTGCATGAGTTTGTAGGGAATAGCATGGTAAGGAAAGGAATTTTCAAGCAGCTTTCCACAGACTCTATCCAGGGTTTGGAAATCTCTAGCAATACAGGAAATGAAGACTAAATGTCATTTTTCCTGACACATTTCCATGGGGAATAATACCACCAAAGCACAACACTGCTCTATTTTAATCTAGGAACACAGTATGAATTTTGCTGTTGAGAACATAATTTTAAAAAAACTACAGTTATTTGAAATGCACCTATTTAAGAAAAATTGATGACGAAGAACAAATATTTCAGGGTGTTACTGTACTCTTTCATACCTATATAGCCCATGAAAGCACTCATCTTGTTTCTGTTTTGGATTGCAATCCTGTATTGAATATATTTATATTTCCTTCACAAGCTACAATGGAATTCCCATGCACTTGAATAGTTTGTGATGGAGACCTGCTTCCCACATGCTATGACTTGACTTTGCAGATATTTATCTTGAAGATTCACCTTGTCTAACTTCACATTTGCCATAATGAGGTCTACTTCTGAGCTAGTTGCCTTAGACATGTTGTTTGTTGATGGAGAGATGCAATACTGGGGCACAATCTGACTTGTTTTGTGGATAAATCAAATTATATTAATTTGCTAATTATCTGGATTAAATTAGACACAGCCTTTTATTATCTATCAGATGAATTTCATTCTTGGAGACATAACTACCATTAGCCATATAGTATTTTAGCTGAGTGCAGTGCAACTGGTTGTATGAATAAATGTCTACAGGCTGAGGGCCTTATACTACAATTATCTGAAAGTTGTCTTATTTGAAAAGTCTCAGTAAATCACATAGTAACTAAAAGACACCAGGGGAAATTCGAAACTGCTGTTATAATCTGACAGCTATTTAGTGCTTCCACTGTCCTTACTAGTGAGTTACACCTGTATTAGGCAAGCAAAAGAATAAAGCCTCAAAGCACTATATATATATATATACATGTACAGATGCTTAGACACAATGAGAGATATGTTACCTGTGTACATTCTACTATGCATTTTTTGTTCTAGTCTATAGATTGAAAAAACCTGCAACACAGAGGGATGTAGTAACTTGGTGTACAACCTGGGTCACAATCTCCTTGTCTTACATGAATATGCATGAATAATGAGACACATTTTTTTGGCCTTCTTTAGTAGCAGAACTGAAATTAAACAAAAGAGCTTCCTTGATTCCTTCTATTATAATGATTCTCATCTCAGCAAAGTTAGGCACTTGCATGATACTAAAGCCAGCATTTTTATAGGCACATCAGATATACAGGCATTTTAAGTATAATTACTTGTAAAAAAAAAATCAAAATATTGGGAAAATAGTAAAACACACTTGCTATTTAGTAAAATAGTTTCAATTATTTTAGTTAGATTGTCCATGCCTCAAAAGTCACTAATATGTAATATTTACTTATTGCAAAGAAAATTAAGCAATTGTGTTTGCCAAGTAGAACTTTTTATGTTATTTGGCTATTAAGTTTTTTCATATGCAGTGCGATTTAATGATGAAAAAAGGGAAAGAAAAAAGAAAGAATTCTACATGTAGTAAATCATAGATTGTAATTCCTCAAATGCCTAACATAAACAAGTATCTCTGGAAACTTACTGTGTGTTTCTTTCTTAAAGAAGCACACACACACACATATATATATATTTAAATCTACACCAGATAATTAGGTGTCTTTGTACTATTGCATAAACACTGTAGTGCACTGAAACGACTAATATTTAGCCTGTTTGCCATAAATATTAAATCTTGATTTATTCATAGAGCTGCAATGAAATACAAACATGTATACACACATATGTACCACCAATTATAAAAACTGATATACACAGTGGAATATTCTAATGGATTGGTCCTCTGTTTATTCTCAAAATTGTTTCCCTCAGGCTCCATTTCTGTTACTGTACCATCTCAAGTGGATTTGAATTTGAAAGTGTTCTCTAGTTTTGAATGTTAATGGATGCCATTGCACTATGGCACTACAAGAAGAAAGAATATTACTATCAAATAAAAACACTGAAAGTTTTGAAGAAGATGTTTTTTAAGCCACAGCTCTAACAAAAATAAGGTTGCTTTCATTTTTGCCCATGAAAAAAATTAATCTTGCTGTATAAATAAGGGAAATTTATTTATTTATGCAGAAAATTACTAAAGCTTGTTTAAATGTGCAAAGTAAAGTAATCAGATGAAATTAATATTGATAAGAAATGATAATTTCTATTACGTTAACACTGTGCACAAGGTCAAGACCTATTCCACGTTCTCGGATAATTGAAAAAAATATCATTCTGATGTTTCTTAAAATTTGACTTATGTTAGCAATGAGTATTTAAAAAAATTAATACCTAACCAATAATCCATCCTCGGTGAAGATTCATTTAAACCTTGCAACAGAAATTGCCTTTTGGTTCAGCCTATTTATTTTATATCTAAGACTCCTTTATTTGGGATTTCAGAAGAAAGCCATTTTTTATGGAGATTGCAGTGTAATAGATAAAAGACTGGTAGGATTTTTTTTCCATGAGATTTGGCAGAAGGAAGATATCTGAGCTCATACCAAAAATATCAGCAATCTGTGTGCTAAACTGTAAATCATGTTGCACAAATTAAAAGCTCTCACATATACAAACGATATTTGTCTAAAGTCATTACTTTCAGAAGCTAGACAGTCTGGGACAATAGTAGGTCCTTATTTTTTTTTAACTTCTCTTTCAATCAGTCTTTCCAATTAACACTCTTTTTTTTCTTTTTTCTTTTTTCTTCTAAATGATATGAGAAGAGGACATAAGTTCTTTACCACGCTGCATTTCAAGAGCCTGGGGTCTGGATATTTTAGCTCTTACTTTGTTGAGCACTTTTCTATGCCCACAAACAGTCCTACTGGTGTCTATGAAATCATGAATATTGGTATTACACATTTAGAGAAGATGTAAGAATGTTGCCTTTGGACCTCACAAATATGAAAAGTAAGCTGTAATGGAAACTAGTGTAAATCATGTTTTCTGGAATTTTTTTTGAAAGTATGGCAGGGAAAAGCTGGTAAGATCCAATGTAGTGCTCCCAGAGATGAGAGAACAACACCACAAAAACTTTGTATGCACCTTGGCATTCACACGTAGTGTATTGATGCTTGGATGCATAAAATATTTTCTTCTGGTTATTATTTAGTAAAAGCTCAGGCAGCCAATGGTTCAGTTAATCAGTATATTAAATAAGAAGTTACGTAAGTATGATTTTTCAGCTCTCTCTCTCCTTGATCTTTGAAGTGTGTCACTCTTTCATTTTGCCATTCAACAGCCTGACATGCAAAAGCTTTGTTCAGACAGTTTAATTTAATCACTGCCACTGGTTCAACAAGATGATAAAATCCCCTGTGCTGTACAACATCCAACATCCAGCTCACTGTTATCTGATACTGTTTGAAGCTCCTCTCATGAATGTGTGCTGATAACACAAGGACTCCAAACATGTCATAAACAATATATTAATACCCTTGATTGAATTCCATTAGAATAAGAACGAGATGAAGTTTAGGCCGTCCAAGAAGGCCAATGTAATAAAATGTAATTTGGACTAATCTTTCCAAAGAATGCCTCGTGTTTGAAGATGACAGTCTCCCATCAGAAGCAGAAGTAATTGCTTGTTGAATACACTGGGAACCCCTTTGAATTCTGGCCTTTGTACTTTGTGCACTTTCCAGGTGTCTCCTGCAGCAGACAATCTACCCTTTTGTTTCAGCAGAGAGATGGCAGGACTGCAAATAATAAAAGAGGCAGTGTTTGTTTTAAGGAGCAGTGGGGGGCCGGATGAAATTTCTTGGAGCTTAGGACTAGAAGTGGGGCTGTTTATGGCAAAAGCAAAGCAAAAGACTTAATAGGTAATGTAATTCAAGTAATCTGTTTCCTTAAATTGAATCAGGAAGAGGTAGGAAGGTATTTCAGTCAATTCATACCTACAGATAGCAGAAAGCATAAAGGTTAACCTGTGTCTGGAGTAGATCTTTACACAACAGAGTAGCAACACTGAAAACTTGTTTACCAGAGGATTTAACTGGTTTAAACCAGAATTTTTAGGATATGTAATTTGTTAAATCGATATGGTTTACATACAAAATTTTTTTCTTTGGTTTTCTTCACAAGGAAGAACTTCTTAGATTACTTCATAAGCAATAAACTAAAATTAATGGCAGTACTCTAATTTTGTAAAAATTTTATTGCTTAATTGCAGCATTTCCTGATTTTTTATTAAAAAATTACCAGGCATTGACAATATCCTTTATGGTCGAGAAAATCTATAAGGCAGGGATTTTTCCTAGAATAAAAATAAAAAATAAAAAGAAAGAAAAAAAAGAAAACAAACTCCAGGAGGTTCTGTTTAAAAGAGGGAAGAGTTTGGCTTTCTTTAGCTCATTTTCATTCCAGTGCTGTTGAGTCACACCTGAATCTCTGTAACTGGGGAGTAAGGACAGCCCAAATACACAGTCCTAGGAAACTGAGTGTCTGGAGTTGTCAGTGCAAAAGGGCAGCAAGTTTGTCCGTAGATTGGATTTGCGAATGTTTCTACTGAACCCAACAGCACGTTGCATTCTGGTCCAGTGAACACTTTTCCAAATCCACCTCCACTCTGAAAAGAAAGGTTGGTGGCATTTCCCCATTCAGGCTTTATTTTTCTGCCATTTAGTGAGCTCTTAGCTCTGTTATGTGAACATCAAAATATCAGCTGAGACTACTAAGATTACTCCTGTGAAAATATTTGCCCATACCTACAAAATTCAAAGGCATTGCAACACCTTGAAACCCTGCTTCCTTTTCCAGTTTGTACAGGTAGAATAAATTAGCTTATTTTTCTCCTATAACAGAGGAGATGGAATATTGTCTTTGGCAGAAGAATAGTTTCAGGTTTGCTCGTTTTGTCTCAGTGAATGCTTGTAGTTCTTAGCACTATTGTGACAGCATTTTCACCACTTCCTATTCTCTTTCTGAGAAGCTGCAAAGTACAGCTTCTTGAGAAATGGTAATAGCTGCAATTTTAATTTGGGGTAATTTGAAATAAATACAGCTGGCATTGCAGACAGATAAACTCTGATTATGACAGAATTGTTTTCTGTGACATCTCAGCTTCTTTTAGGCTAGAATCTGCAAACACATATGCTTCACTTGAAATCTGTGAAATCAGCTGTGCCTCACTGGAGCTGCCTGCATGTTTGGAGAAATCATATGCTTGGGGAAGGCGAATGTAAAGTTTTTGCTGGATTAAGACCTTCAGCACGGCATTTTCGATGTTTGTGAAATGCATAACATACATCAACAGCCATTAAAATATGTTTCAGGAAAGAATTCTCAAGATTGATTGTTTCTTCAAAAAACGACTCAAAAAATCAATCAGAACTGTTTTAGAAATATGCCTACTATGCACCAAGATCTAGTTGTTGGGGTTTTTTTTAACAAAATTTATCAATCCATTAAAGAGGAGACAAGTAAACAAAAATGAATTGTCATTTGTGTTATTTTATTAGTGTCACATGAGATTACAGCATATTATTGACTTTAAGAATATTTTACCCAAGGAGATTTGTTTTAACATGCACAAATCAAGATCAATACTAGATATGTGAATAATTTTAATAAAAAGTTACAAGGCAATTTTTTTTTGTTGACAAATCCCCTGATTATACTTATAGTCTATGAAAAAAATCATCATTGTGACCTAGCTAAGATTAAATTATTAAAAAAATGGATTATTATTCACATCATTCCTTACTTTCCCAGGTGCATTATTTAGTGACCAAATGCAATTTCTGTGCTCACCCGGTTATAGAGTGAAGTTAGATCGCCTGCACAATTTTTGCTGACTTTGCTGCCTTAGCTTGCTTTATCAATTCCTTCTTTTCCCCTTTTTTCATTAGAGATCACACGTAGTTTAAGAGCTGTAATCTGAAACCTTCCAGCTCTAGTGGATACTTAAAAGACTCATTGATACACTTTGAAACCTAGTCAATTGAACAGCATTAGCAACAGCAGCATCTAGCCATTAGGCTATTAGGATCATTTGCCGAGGCACTAAAATTAAATATAGGGACACTAGCAATTCCCCAATTATATTGTGTTAGTATAATGGCAGTGAAAAGGATATTATTTTAGTCAGCTCAGTGCCACTTTTGCAAGAATCAAGATGCTTTCCATTTTGTGGATGTAGATATGTATTGGCCAGGAGACTTTGACATTAATTTAATTCCCTCTGCAGGCAGAATAGATCAACACCATGAACAAGAATCAAATCCTACCAGCCAAGGGCAGCTTTTCACATGCTCCATATTTAATAATATATTTGCAGGTTTTTTTAAAGCATTTAAAATGATACGTGTAAGTTAAAATACCATCTGGAAAAATATCCATATTGAAGAGGCAGAGTGAATGGTACACAGTCCAGGCAAAGAAATTATTGGTCTCTGTTGGCTGGCTCCCAGAGCCGTGACCCTCCTGGTCCAGCCTCCCACATGAAGCAGATGTCCTTCAAATCCCAGGAGAGAGTGCTTCCAGGGAAAAGAAAGAACCTGACCCAAATCATAAAAAAAAAAGATAAAGGACGTCCTGGTCTAGGGCTAGGAGTCAGCTATAAACGTGTTTCTTCTGTTTTGAGTTGTGTGCAATCCTTTATTGCAGTAAGAGAGAGGGAAACTCTTGGAAGTTCAGTCAGTATGAGTTAGGTTTTTTCCCACTGTAGAGAAAAGCCTGGCTGTGCTAGATTAAGTGGTGCTAACAGCAATATAAGAATGACTTTATCACACTCAAACAGAATTCCCATTAGCCCAGTCCCAACAGAGACAACAGCAAGTGCCTAGAAATCTACATGCAATGATACACATCCAGCACACTTTTCCCAAACTCTTCCTGCACCAAGAGACAGTGCTGGTTTAGACTTTATTTCAGATAAAAATAGAAGACCCAGTCTTGGATCAAGCAATCATAACTTGATTCAAATTGAATTCAATGGAAAGAAAAGCTGAAGTATATCTGTAGCTGTGTGTCTTAATAATAATAAAAAAAGATGGATGAATAATTTCAAATAAGGTAATGAAGTCATCTACAAGGGGATTTAGATAGTCAAATCTAGAGGAGACTTGGAACTTCCTTTAGTTAAAAATATATAAACTAGATTTTCTATGCAAAGAAATTGAAGATACATTTAGAAAAACAACCCACAGTAACAGAAAAGACAGAAAAGATTATTTATCTTGAAAAGAATTTTAGGGACAAGCAGAAAATGTAAATAAGAGGCAAAAGAAATTTTCAAGGAAAGAAATACAGAATGAAAGTGAATTCTGAAAGCATGGGAGCCAGTAGCAAGTACCTACAGTGGTATAGCAAAAAACCAAACTTAACAACTCATGTCATTCCTTCCAGCTCTGCTTGCCTTACTAGTGCTGTTATTCCTACTTTAATGTTGTTTCTCTCTTGCTCTGCTTTACATCCACGTGGCACTCCTGTGTTTATTTTCAGCATTCATCCAGGCTAGGTACCTTTACTGAATTTTGGCAAGGAGTTAACTTAACTCACTTCTTCCTGTAAAAATTTTTCTTTGCTATCTTGTAATTCTTCATCTTTTTACTTGTCCTCCAATCCCACATCACTCCCTTAATTAAATAATTTAAGAAAATGTATTTTTCTTTTGTCTCACTCCAGTCTCTCTCATATAGTTCAATTGGTTACAATTGCTTTCAACATTTTTGACTGTAGTTAACAATTATTTTGATTCTGATATTTTGGATTTTTTGAGGAAAAAAAATGCCTTGTCTCTTTTGTAAAATATTTGCCCAAGACATGATGCTTGTCTAGGTGCTATTTTCATTTCTAACCTTCTCTTCCTCAAAATACTTGAGAAAATATATTTTCCCACCTCAGAAGTCATGTATTAGAACAACATTGAGAACAAGGGAAAAGGAAGCTTTGAGTATGGGATTATTCTGACTAAATGGATGCTTTACAGAGAGAAACTCCAAAAGGCTGCATTGAAGTGGGGAAGTCCTGAAGAAAGACCAAGGAGAAAAGAGAGACCTGAGAGTGTAAGATGACCCACTGTAAGAAAATGACCCCCTTCCCCAGTATACCTCCACTTGAAATTGGGCACTGGAACTTTCATCCAAGCACTGAACAAAAAAAACAAAAAAAAACAAAAAACCCAACCCGAAAAAAAAAAAATCCTGATTTTGACCTTGACTCTTTCAGCACAATTTTTTCACCTTTTGTGATATATCATGAAAAAGGACTCTTCTAATTACTGGATTGCTTTTGCAGATATTTGAGAGCTAGACCTCACTTCTAATTTGTATTTACATTACATTACAGCTTAACATAATTTAACACTTTAATCTGTCCTGAGACTGAATGGAAATGGTGGATGGGGAAGCTATAAGGAAAGTGAAAATGCCATCCCATTGCGGTGTGGATAAGTGGTATGCTTTCTCTTCTTTCAAAATTTACAACAGCTCTGAGTTTTTGTGAGGTGTGTAATCAACCTGTGGAGCAAGGAAGCAATAGAAATGTCTGGATCAATGTTTCTGAGTTTAGTGAGGGGTTTTGGAAAAAGAACATGGAGCTTTTCTGTCAGGAGAGAAATACTGCTCTTGTAGCAGACAGCTTTTCATGGCACTTTACACCTTTATCTTTCTTTTCTTCTCCCTCACACTATAAAGATAATATGTTTTCCAACAAATGCAGCTCAAACATGTTCTTTAGATGAAATCTAAATAAAAAACCTTAAAAAATAAAATGAAAACAAAGTTTGGATGCTAATGTCGATGTACAATATACAATTTTTTTCTGTCTGCCTTTAATATGCTTGTCAAATTTTCAAGAGCAACCAATGCAAACCCTGGAATTATGAAATTAGTTCAGAATAGATCAATGTACTGTGGTAACAGCATTGAATTTTTCTTCATCAGCAGCTGAATCATACTGCTCGTAACATTTGCTGGACAGAGTGCTCACGAACTAGATTGTTGCTTCACAATCATGCACTATTAACTTTTGCTGTAAATGTGTTTTTGCCACTTGGTAATTGGATTTAAAAAGAAAAAAAGAAAGCCAGAAAACTTTTATTGAGGTTTTTGAACCCTGTAGAGAATAGTGAGGTTCCCTTTCAATAATTTATAATATGGCATACTCTGAAATTTGTTAAGTGTGCATACTGCAGCTATAATAATTTTGTAATGAAATATAAAGCAAGCATGAGCAAGAATCTACAGCAAATATTTTGATTCCATCAAGTCCCAAAGTCATTTGGTACTGAGTCCAAGTCAATCATTTAATCTACTGATAATATTACATTTGCACCTGCTGGCAAGATAAAGGCTCACTTCACCTGCAGCTTTTGACTGTACCTGTACAAGTAAACAAGTAAACAGGAGCCTGGCCTAAAGCACAGTCCAGGATCACCCATCTTGTCCAAATAAATTGTGGCAAATAAGGAACCACAACAACTTGGGCTCTTATCTTTGTATCTTTGATGATAGCTGGGCAGAATTCTGCATGAGCTTAGGGCTCTTCTCAGTAAGAAGTAGAGACAGGGTTGTTGTGTTTGGAGATAAAGGAATTCTAGTTGTATAGATGCAAACAGTAGGGAATAATTGCAAGACACAGCCCTTGCTTGGCACAATCGGCTACTGCAGTGTTCTCTGGACTGGATGCTGTCAGTGACTCAAAGGCTGAGATCCAATATGTAAATCTACACCTGACTTAGTCATCCTAGCTGCTTTTGTGGAGAGAAGTAGGCTTTTCTAGTGGTGTAAGATACTTATTTCAAGATGGGGTTAGTCACATCCTTTTTCTTTCTGTTGATGATATAGAAAACCTGCTCAGATAACTTGCTCAGATAAACCTGTTGAAGCGGGCAGCTGCAAATGTCCAGGTCAAAGAAAACCTGGGTTCAGTCATTCTCAGGCCTCCCTAAATCCTTGGGAATATGGAGCCGATCTGCTTTTCAGGCAAAATGGGATTATCCAAGGTGCAGAGCTGTGTTCTAGGAGAGCAAGAAGACTGCAGTTCCTTCCCCCATGAGTAGTCCCTGATGTGGTGTGTGTGCTGCAGGTCACTTGGTATGCTGGGGAAGCCCTCCAGCTGCACATTCTACATTTGGCTGAGAACATATCACGTACAATTGTCTTCCAGAGACACATCCCCCCCCCCCCACAGAAGGGCCCAGAGAATGTGTGACACTACTCCTTTGGAGAGTCCTAGAAATCTGCTGAGCTGGGAGAGTGGTCCATGTGTGACTATTTGGCTTAGAAAGTGCAAGAACCTCTTCCTCCACTGGTCTCAATAGCACGAGCTTCTTCCCTCCTATGCAAATGCAGTAACTGGCTTTGTCTCTCTTTATTTGAGTATATATCAGCGCTGATTCTGTATTCAGTCAATTAAATCACGTGCCCAATTGTTGTAGCACACTATTAAATATTAAGAGAAAGGGAAATTAAGTAACACTTCACCCTTCTTAACAATTTATAAGCCCACCTAACCTAAATGACAAATTTGAGTAGGATGTGTTGTGTTAGGCAGATTTAATGCAGTGCAGGATTTACACTTGGCTGCTGCTATAGCAAGTTAGTGCTAACCAGACGTGGGCAGGGTGGGGCAGATTATGTGAACCCTTCATGGCCAGGAGAAACTCATCTAGAGAGAAAGCTAAGGCAGTTCCAGCCTGATTCTTTTTAATGTCACAGTTCATTTGCAGAACCATAACTGGAATCAAGAATTAAAAAGCCTTGTATAAAAGTCAGTAACATTAAACCTTTAAGACTCATGTTTCATGTGTCATAAAAAGTCTATGAAAGGATTTTATATTCTGTACAGTGTTTTAGCACTTTCAATCATTTTTTTTCCAACATAACTTTTGTGAACACTTTTATAGCCTCTAAATGAAAAACTAAACTATGTGTCATTCAAAAAAAGGTTTTATGGATCACAGAATTTAATATAAGTTCTGCACCATAACAAGGAACTGATAAACCTATATTAGAATTAATTTAAAATGTAGGAAACAGTTTTAGAAGATTGTGCATCACACATTGTGGTAAACAAAACTAGTGAGTAAAAAAATGCCTTCTGTAGACACTCTTGGAGAGTGAACTGCAATGCCTTAAAAATGGTTTAAGTGGTTAAAAAAATATGTTTATGTCATTTATATTCAAATCTAAGATTTTTCACGTAAGTGAAAATATTCTACATAATGGAATCAACTGCAAAAAAAAAAAATCATCAAATGCACACAACAATAAAGTCTGAGTTGAAACTCTGTCCAATAATATACAATATGATATAAGGTCTAATCTTTCTCCAGGGAAAAGACTGTTACTCCACAGTGTCATTAACATTTATGAATTAAGACTTCTTTATGAAATGGCAAAATTAAAATTATATTCTTCAGATGCTAATCCTATAATATACATCTGTTTTACACTAATGGGGAAATATCTTATTTCTTTAATACATGATGGTTATGTGCTGGTATCAAAGGAAGAATGTATCTTAGGAAATATGTATAAAAGTAACAATTTGCACATTTCATCCCCTGTAAAATGTTACATAGGCTTAAGCAGTAATTTTCCAAAGACTTTTGCAAGGTAGGTAAGTATAATCTACAAAATATATAGACTAATATCTCATTGATTATTCCCTGTTTCTCATGCTGTTTCTGTTCAAGTCTATCTCTTCATGCTGCAAGAGGACCAAAAGGGAATATCTCTTCTACATTTCCTGTTTGGAGTGGCTTTCTCTTCTGGGACTATTTTTGCTGCCATTGACCATGTCTATAACTCCATAGAACAGAGAAATAATATGAACTATAACAATACATTATGGGTGGCAACAAAGAAATGCATAAAAATAGCACCACATTCATTCCTCTGAGGTTTAGTTGCTAAAGAGCTTCTTGTTGGGGCTTCATGTTATGGTTAATGAGAAAGCAGTTGTTCATTAGGGCTGAAATGGAGTCTGTTCATTCACCACTCCTGCCTGACATTCAAAGTTCTAGATGTTTCCATCGACAGACAATGTCTCTGAAGACCATTATTTATAAATGGTGGACAGTTTGATCTTGGCTAAGCAGATCTTATCAAAGAAAAACAGCAAGTGTGGGAGCACCTCAAAACTCTCTTATCTAAATGCCTAGGCCTGCACGGCAGGCTAGCTGGATGAGCTGGGTGTTTAAGCTCACCATGGGTAGTCGGTGCATCATGCATGCTCCATGTACACGTGCCCATTTCTGTATCAGGTGAGACCTTTGGAAGCAGCAGCATGAGGTTCACTAGGATACTTGAGAGGGACTCAGGTGGTACCAGAAGCTGCCAGACATGCAAAGGAATCAAGGCCCAGATCTTTTGTTGGCTATGACGGGAACTTGGACACCTAACTCTCAAGCGGCTATTGTATGGGATGTGGCTAAATCTAGGTGAGTGAATATGAAGCAGAATCTCAATCCTACCCTGTATCTGTGGGAGAAAGAGCAGTCATACAAGGAGGAGCATACTGAAAGACCAGAGTTGAGTTCCATATTGTTAGAACTACGATGGAAAACATAGTACAATAAACATTTATTGACCGAGATAGTGTCAAGAAGTTCCCTTTAGTTGGTGCCAAAGTTTTGTCAGTGGCATTACCTATGTTACCTATGGTTAGATCTTTTCTTGTGCTGACATGATCCTGAGTTTCCTTTTGCTATCTTTTAGAAGGTCAGGGACACTTCATATTTTTCATTATTTCTGTAAAGTACAGTCTGGTGGTTTGGCCACTCACATAGATTGTAGGACAGTTTGCTGTCTTCACATTTCAAAGACAGGAATGGTGGACACAAACTGGGCCAGAGAACAAAGCATTGAGTATGTGTAGTGCTTGTCTTTGCTGCCTACCTGTGCAAATTGTGAAGAAGCAGTAAATTGGCTGTCCTGGGGTAATTTTATGATGCTTGTATCCCCAATTGTCTGTTCTATTTATGTTGGATATTAAGATCACATATTATCTTTGTTGAAGTTTATCAGAGAGCTACATACTTTCTTTATGTGCTTGCCCTATCCTTTTTACACTCTGGTGTGCCCAAGGAATCTTGGGTGCAGTCATCACTGTACGCAAAGTCTGTGTATATTTCACATCTTTGTCTATTTCCCCTCCCATTAGCATCAGTATTACCAGGAGATATTCTGCTGAGGAAATGCCTATTGAACTTAACTTCTCAGTACCTCTTATATTAAACATTTAAGGATGTGCTTAAATTGAAACCTAAGTCTATGATTTTCTTTTTCAATGAGGTATTTAAAAGTGTTTAACTTTTGGGTCTAAAGAGTACTCTTACAGACTTTACTGAATTTGTGACAAAATAAACTGGGTTTTAGGTTAAAAACAAAACTGGCGTTTTGTTAACTTTACATCAACAGCAATAATTTCGATTTGCCGTGTGCCTGGCTTTTGCTAGCTAATTTTAATTCACAGACATTTCATTAGAGGTGAATTCACTGTAAAAGAAATAGCCTTGTGGCTTTATGGATCTTCTAGGGAATTTAAGCAACAGGCTTGTTGACAATGTGCTACTTCCCTGAAAAGTCAACCTTGTAACTTGTATAACTATGCCTAACCTTAGCAATACTTTTAAAATTACTTGTACACACATCACCTTCCCTACATGTTTTGACAAATGACACATTTCCTTTGGTGCTTCTTTGTGGGTAACAGCGTGTGAGGATATGGTACTGGCAAAATTTATTACAGTTATTTTGTAGTTGATATTAAAGAACATGATGTATTATATCAGGTGTCTGACCTTTAAAGATGTTAGGACCCAATTCATTACAACATAAAATTTACATATTATTCAACATTCTACTGTCCTTTTATGAAGAAGTCATGATGCATACGTACATGAGATTTAGGGCAGACAACTATCCCTGCACATTGAAGACTAGAGATTGAAGACAATGTGAAATAAAAAATATTGCAGTTTGGAAAAGATTCACTTTTTTAACCCATGAAATGAATGACTCTGGCTGCACCTTTTTGAACAATGTGTTAGAAAAAATAAATGGAGCACACAGAGACAATGCTGTATTGGATATTAGCTGTATTCCTGTGTCTTTTGTAAATCCTGACAAGACCTACCTGTCTCTGTTCCCGCATTTGATGAAGTTTTGTACTGATATGATATATGAAGACTCAGGCTGGGGCATTTCATCAGTGAGAAACTGACGGGTATTTCTGTGCATTGTGTTTGCACATACTCAGCTGGAACCCACTCTGAACACTCTACCAGCAGTCCTACCTTTTTTTCTCTGCTTAATTATTCTTGTTTTGGGCACACGAACATGCATTCTTTGCCATAGCAGATAGCAGCAGCTGCAGTCTACCACTTTCTATAACTGATACCCCTCAGGGGTGCAGCTGATATAGTGCACCTGGTTGTTGTGCAGTCAGTTGTGGATATCTGGAGATGCACCAGGTGTTCACACCAGCAGATGTTCTGCTGCGTTTGTGCCACTGCTCCAAGACCTTGCTGTTGGAGAGCACCCTACCATTTCATACCAGTAAAAGTACAAAGGCAATACACGGGGTTGGCTAAGACACTTGATACAGCAACTGTAAATTGTCCAAGCTTCAAAATCTGTGTAGAGGAGTGGTAATGACAAATAAGCAGTACACATTGACTTTTGTTGGAGCTGGATGGCTCTTTCATTCCAAACATTAGCCGTAACCTCTTATAAAGGCTGTGCTGGCTTCTCTACAGATTTGTGTGACTTTGATAGCATTCTATAGCATCTTGAGGCAGCCTTTTCCAAAATATCAGAATTTATGGACAGATTTCAATGCTGTGCCAAGATCATAGGCTTAACATGATTTTCACTTGGAGAACAATGGATCAAGACTGGATCATTTTGCTTTTTATTTCTCTAGGAGTCAGACTCCAGGGGTAAGATTCAGATGCCCAGATTTAAGTAGGCAAAATTCCTTTCTGAGTGTCTTTAAAATCATCTATTTCTATCCATTAGTTAGACAGAGAACATAGTCACTTATGATAGAATTCCAAAAATTTGCTACACTTGCTAAACGCCCCAAAATTTGGTTTCAAGCTCAGTTACCCTGTTTTATCTAAGGGTTGCTGATCACATAGCCTTCAGCAAAGACTTGGACCTGGGCTTTGAATTTGAATGGATTATGGACTGAAAATTCCTCCCTCTGTTAGGATACAGAACATGGCCTCGTTATTGTTATCATGAAATGTGATAATACAGGCAGTAATGTGCATAAGAGATGAAAAAAGAGGGCTGAGACAAGGACATGTCCTGCTTGACTTAAGCATGGTTTTACTTGCAAAGCCAATTTTGCAAGAATGTGACTGAATTACCTTCAGAAGCTGTATAGACTGATATAAGGTTGGGTAGTTAAGGCTGATAATAATTATGGTTTAATTTACTCTGTCTAGACATATGCATTATGAGACTATTTTTATTTATATGTTCCACTTGCATAAATGTTGCTGTATTTATTTTAAAAAGTTAACCTTAGAGCACTGGGCATTTATCAGATTTTTGTGAAGAATTGATGCTGTCTTCTCATTTTCTTACAAATAATAAATACTGGGAAGGACTTGTTTTACCATAAGTTAGCCTTCTAGATGTTGGGTGCTAATTATTAAGCTAGTCTGGAATCTTTCTATGGCCAGTAGGTAAGGATGGACACCTACTCTCCCATCCAATTTATGCCTACAGAGATTTAGTGGTTCAGCCAATCTCCCTGTTGCCAAGAGAGAGGCACAATGACCAGCTTGGGGCTAACTTCTAGGTGGCTGAGATTTAATGCAATAATCCCATGCGCAGTGGCCAACATAAGAGATTGCAAAAAAAGGAAAGAAGGTGTCATGGTTAAGGGAGCTGAATGCAACCACAGGGAATTTTACTCTATCTGTGCATCTGTCAGGGAATTCCTGTGGGATGCTTGGCAAGTCACTGAACAGGTGGTCAATAATTGTGTATTTCTTGTGTTATGGGTGTCTGGAGTCTGATTTACAGAAGCAATAAGCATTCACAACTGAAATTGAAGTAAATTGTAATTTTACTGTAGAATGCTACATGCTCATAAATACTTGGTTTTGTTGTTCTTAAACTGAACATTGCAAACTGGTGAATACTTTGAGGCCCAAATTCTTCGTACCATTATTCCCAACTGTAAAATGGGAATAATGACACTTAATCTCCCAAAGGTATTAGGAAAGTTTTACAAAGAAGCCCTTGGGGAAATTCTGGGTTCAGAGCAGGATTTGAATTGTGTGCAGCAAGACCCTGGTTCATATGCTGAACAGTGAGGAGGCAACAATATTGAAAACCTGTTTGTTAACTAAGTATTATCCTTAACATGAATTCAATGAAGCAAGGGGAAAAGATAGAACATGATGGTGCCAATTTAAGACTTCTTAAATGCAGCAGCAAATTAAAGTTCTCAGAGGTAACCTTAATTTTGATGTTTCACAGTTTTTGACTGACAGAATCTCATGAAGTTCTTTTGCCACATTTTGGGTTATTCCTAAGACAATAAACTGAAAAAAAATCCCACCCAGAACTGTCACTTTATGTCATATGAACAGCCATCAGTAGCGCTTTCTGGATGGTGGACATCAATCACAAAAACATTAGCCACTTGAGTTAATGGGCAGGAATACCAGATTACTGTGTTTGTCTTGTTAGCGCAGCAGGTTCATCCTCTTCACTGAATGCATCATGAGTTATGCGGGGCATACAAATAAAGAGAATTTCACAGTGCGGATGCCTCGTGTGGATAATGTGGTGGTTTTCATACACACTGGCTCTTGTCAGACCAAGGAGTTTTGGGTTTCCTGCCATTCTCTGTGAGAACAGTACTTCTGGACACAAACTATGCATGGCTTCACACTTTGGACTTAGGTCACCTTCTTCCTCCAAGATGCACTTTTCTACATAATTTTAATACCAGCTCTGCTTTCTCCACAAATCATGCTCAGTCTCATTCCCTCAGGGTTTTCAACAACAGATGCATAAACCTCATTTTTCCACCATACAGCTTCTTGTCCAAACTCTTCTCCCAAAGTGCCTACCCAGCCTTCTTATCCTGAGATCTACTCAGTCCCCCTCCAAATACTTTTTCACATAGCCCATATCCCATTTGTCTCCATGTTTCCTTTTTCAACACACTTACACAGGAATAGCTGCAGTGTAGATACCTACATCTAGATAACCTGAATTTCAGTTCCAGTTGGAAGAAAAGCCATTTACAGTTGTGATGGGGCATGCCTGACATGGATAGAATCGCTCAGGAATTAATCTGGTAAATCTTATAAGTCACTTATAAGCACATTTTACATAGCTTCAGAGATTTGAAATACATTCAAATTTGAGGTAGACTTACTGAAGGTGAAAATCCCCACTGCAATTATAAATTGGACTTTAATTGCTCTGTAAATGCTCCCAGAAATGTCTGGTTGGGAGTGTGCTTGAAACAGTCCTCCCTTCACCACACCTCAAGACTGCTGTACCATGTCCCTGCAGGGTGTGTCTTACCGTCCCAAACAACAGCCTCAGTCTGCAAGAGATGTTTCACATAGTTCCCCTACCCTGTGCAGAAATGTATTTCTGACATTCTTTGAGAACATCTGTGTCATGTCTCAAAGACATGGAGGAGTTTCCTTACAGTCTCCAGAGCTGTGCTGCTACATGTGGAAGATGTGAGCTGAAAGGCAAGGGATAAAACACAGCAAGGGTAAGAAGTCTTGGCTTGACACCAAAACTTTCCTCTAAAAATTCTTGCAAGCAAAACAGTTGGAGAAGTTCTGGGTAACCTTCTTAACAGATTGTACTGCCATGCCATCTACAAAGTCCTCATCTCCTCAGGAAGCTGTGCTCATTCAATGGTTTCAAAATTGTTTCAGATCCTTCAATGACAGATGCCACATAGGCTTTATGCAAGTAACCAATATCTTCATTAAAGATATGAACGCTATCCCTATGAAAATGACCCCAAACAGCAAAGGTATGCCCTCTATACTTTTGCTGATCTTGGCAACTAGAGCATTCAACACTTTTTTTTCCCCCCAGCTATTACGTTTGAGAGAAATAAAGTGAGCACCTAAGCAACAAGAAAATTAAATGAATAAACATTTGAACACAGGAAAATACAAACTAAAATAACAGGTTTTATTGAAATAATATAAACTGATAATAAAGCTTGTGAGCTTGTGAGCTACAAGCTGGCAAGACATCTTAATAGAACAAATAAGTACTACAGAAAATCTACCGATATTACAAGACATTATTTTCTGTAACCAGGGGAATAAATTGTCACATAGAACCCATTTCAGATTTTGATGCATTAGCTATGGTGTGAGGACAGTGTATGAGCAGGCATTTTATAGATGAAATGCCCATTTATG
Source organism: Cyanoderma ruficeps (assembly GCA_008694505.1). Classification (NCBI taxonomy): domain Eukaryota; kingdom Metazoa; phylum Chordata; class Aves; order Passeriformes; family Timaliidae; genus Cyanoderma; species Cyanoderma ruficeps. The sequence goes on along the minus strand of VZDJ01007754.1, from coordinate 1,305,177 downwards.
TCCTATTACAGGCTCTCATGATCCAAAGAACTTTCCTTTTAAGACCCATGCACAACTTGCAGTTCGGTAACCTTCATCCAAGCCAGCAAGGCATTTCTCAGCATGGCAGCCACGCTGTGAGCACAAAGACTGCTTCAACTATGTTCCTAAAAAATGTTGGCCATTATTCTGATTTCACTTCTGTCAGATTAGCAGTGGCATAACTGTACTATTCCAGAGCACTGGCTTTAACTCGATAGTGACAGAAAGGAAACCATACCCATGAAACCAAGGCAGGGAAAATGAGTGAAACTGCAATGAAAAATAAATGGGAAAAAAGGATTGTTTTTTTCCAGAAGAGAGTTGAAGAAATTACGTGAGTGTCAACACCTCATTTAGCCACTGACTACACTTGCCTTGGGCAGACATGTGGAAATTCATGTCCTTTAGTAAGTAAAATATTTCTTGTCTTAGCACTGCATCAGTTTAAGATGCTAAATGGATTTCCAGTGATAGCCTTTGAACTGTATTCTCCTCACCAGCCAGCTGGTCACCTGTGTGCCACCAAGAGGATCTCTCTCCTTGACCAACTTAACTTTCTTTGGTGCCTGCCCTGGAATCTGCGTCCTAGTGTCAGGGGAACTTTCTTGCTGCTGTGGACTTAACCACAGGATCCAACCTGGACAAATACTCACAAAACTCACAAAACTTCATTAAACTTCAGCCCAACACCTTGGCTATAAGCAAGCTTAACTATTGAGTCCTAAAAAAACCCCAAATGAATAAATAAATAATAAAAAAACCTGCTGTGAAAAACTAACAAAAGAGAGAAAAATTAAAAACTTGTTTATGAGCAGTGACAGCTGCTGGGATATTTAATTGTTGTTTTATTATAGCAATTTTTAAGGAAAACTTTTTTTCACAGAATTACTTTTCAACTCCACATGTATAGAGAAAATAAACTAGTCCTTCCAAGTCACTAGCTCCCTTTTTAATCTATTTCTAGGAAAAAACAAAGGCAATCTGGGTGTTGTGTATGCATGCGTGTGTATAGGAAAAGTGGAGTCCTCCAAAAAGAGAATCATTCATTACTTTAGCCTTAATAAAGAAATAAAAGAATTAAAAGTATCAACAATTGCTGTTTTACCTGATAATTGCAGCAAAAGTCACATCTGCACAAACAAAAGATGGACCTTACACTATACTACTCAGTACGGGAATATTGGTCCCACAAACTCTGGGGCAAAAAAGGGTCATTTAGAGTGTCCCTTCCTAATCAGAATATTCTGGAAACCTGTGAATCTTTGGAATACAACTGAACAAGATTTAATCTTAACAAAAACACATGAAAAGAATCTCGAAGAGGGAAAATTGGTCCAGGAAGCAATCTGTCATGCGAATGTCTTTGAAAGCCTCTAATAATCACCATTAGGTACCAATAGCGGTCGGTGCGGTGCACGGTCTGGCTGCAGGTACCGCGGGGTCTGTCAGCAGCGGCGGCGGCGGCGGCGGCGGGGTCGGCGCTGGGCTGGGGCTGCCCGTGCCCGACCCGCTCCGCTCCCCGGCCTGCGGCGAGCCGGGAGCCTCTGCGGCTGCCGGGAACAGCGAGGGGGGACCCCCGGCACAAACTGACGTGCCAAGACTTCAGGAGCCCCGCTGGGATCAGCTGCCACTGGGGAGTCGGTGAGAGGAGCGAGATGCTCCCGAGCTGGTGCGCTGGGTGGGAAGAGAACCAGGCTGTTGCAGAGGAGGGTACAGAGTGGAACACCCCGAGCGCTCCTTTAGCCACACAAGTTCAACAAAGCAGTGTGACTGCGTGGGAGTCAGCACTTCATTGCGTGGCGATGTTTGCGAACTGTAAAACCGGGAGCTGTGAAACAAACGCGAGAAACGCGGGAATGATGTGGTGCCAGAAAACCACCGCGGTTCGAACCCGCGCCACGAAGGGGCCTCGTCTGACAGCTCTGCCTTTCCCCGTCCCATTGTCTAATTGCAGCAAGTTTGTTTTGCCCGAACAGTAGTGGCTGACTCACTTGGTACTTTCCCTTTTGTTAGAAGAAAGCCTGGAAATACGTAGAGCAGTTTATAGCACTCCTTTTATTTTTTTTTTCTCTTTTTTTAACATTCACAGCTAAGCTTTCGAGATTTGATACAAACAAAACAAAGGCAGAAAATTAAGAAAAAGAATTAAAAGAGAAAAAAGAAAAACAGAATAAAAGAAAAAAAAAAGAAAAAGAAAAGGAGAAGAAAAGGCGACTGCTGTTCGGGATGGCCGTTCCCGCTGGGAAGCGGAGCCGGCCCGCAGCAGAGGGTGCTGTCTGCCCGCGGTAGCGCCGGCTGCACGGGAAGGTCACTCAGCCTATTGATAAATCACTGTGCCGTGATTCCTAACTGACAGCTCAAACTAACATCAAGCTGGATGAGAGAGAACAAAAGGCCATCAAGCAGCCATTTTCTTGACACTTTTATTCAATCACCAGCAGATTGCTTACGACAGCAATAGCAGCTGTTTTGTCTTCATCTTTCCACATTTGATAAAAGGTGTCAACTCAAATTTTTGTAAATAATTCACTTACCCCTACTGCACACACCAGCACTGTTCAGCATATGTATTCTGTGCGAGCAGATCACTGAGGCAGGTCAGGGCTCAATGATATCAGCTGAAGGTCATCTGTGATCTAAACGGAAGCACTGATAAAGCTACAGTCCCTCAAGGTCAAAGATAAGAACTACACTGAGATATTTGTAATGTGGACGAAAGGTTAAACAATAGAGAGAAAAGTATCGTATTGTTTCAGTTAACACACTAATGATTTTTCTATTGTTCCTTCGGAGACACTGTTCCAGAGGACTCAGATGCTTAACTCTTTTTGAGTGCCACGTACATGTAAGTGCTGGATGTGAGCAATTAAAGAATACCACTTCCCAAAGTTGGTGATGTTAGGCAGTAGCTCAGAGCTGTAATATGCTGCTGCTAATACAGCTGAACTGCAGAAGGGAGTAACAGCAATTTTTATTGCAGGCTTTGAAAAGAAAAAAAAACCAAACTGGATGTTGTCTCAAACAATAACAGTTAAAAAGATTAATGCATTTAAGTAAAATACAGCTTACCTTGAATTTCTCCTTAAAATAAATTTAAGTCCCAGACCTGAGGAGAATTAGAGAATGTACCTAACATTTCCCGCTGTAACATCTTCCCTTACTTTAAAGGCTTACAGAAACTAATAGAGAGATCCTTGAATTATTGCAAGACGACACCCTATCTGATGTTGGCAGTAGCCAAAGCACTGAGATTAAAAATGATACATCCTTCAATACTAGGTTGTTTTTTCTTTTTTTTTTAACCCAGTTATATTACTCAGAAAATAAATCTAGACAACAAATAGTCACTGTTTGTCACTATTTGGTTTATACTTTCTAATAGCAAAAGTATATGTGCATTTGAGATTCTGTCTGTGCTCAAACAGCAGGGAATTTATTGCATGCAATTGATGTACATGAAGATCAGAGAACAGTTGCCTTACATTTTCCCATTCTTTCTGCCTCAGTGCTGTTCTAAAAACAACTTTCCTTTCTCCAGTGTATTTCTCATGGAGAAATAACCATAACTAAACAAAAGAAGATCTCTTTTTATTTTTAGCTAAATAAGATGGTACAGGAGCACTTTCTTACTGAAGGCAGGACTCCTGTCTGCCTCAATATTATTCCCTCCTTACCCAGCTATATATGAGCTAGCAGAAACAGCGTTAATTAGAATTAAGCAAATGATTGGTCAGCAACCCATTTTATTTGTGGACATTTCTTCATTTTCTTCTGGAATATTTACACTGCAGTTTTTTCAAAGATACATTATTCAACTTGTTTAATATTCTTTGTGACTTGAAAGGTCTTATTGAATTGACTAGGAAAGGTCTTTGGCAAGTTCATGCCTAAAATCAAATTGTGTTTTATGGCACAGACTGATCATGTAGCTCATGTGGCAATATTTCCCTCTGTTGGTTCCTGTGTCCTAGATACAAAAGGATGGCTTGAAAATAACACTAGGATTTTGAATCTGTCATCAAGTATGCAAGACTAAAAACTTCAGAAACTTTCCATTTTTGGTCTTGCTACTATCTTGTTCAAAGTGTCATTCTTACAGGAAAGTAGACCGCTAAAAATTAGTGTCTGTGTGAAGAATTAAAATGTGATGTTCTTTCATCACAAAGGCATTGCTCGTGTCTGCACACTTGTAGCAGTGAAGGGTGCTGTTACATTATTTAATTGTCTTTGTGGAAAAGCACTAGCAAAGATTTATGGGGATACTGACCATTTACTTTAGCTTGTATCATGTTATGTAAAAGCAATCAATGTATTCCATTTACCAGTTTACTAATTCTGCATTTACCAGCCTACGGCACCTGACACAGTAACTGTAGAGAATATTCCATGGGCTTTAGATGTGTTGCATCCTTAATAGAGCCTTAAACCTCTTCTTCTTCAAGCATTAACACAAGCAAAGTGGCATTAGTCTTCTTAACTTATGCAGGTGTCCAGCTCTGCCAAGCGGCCAGCTCTCTCACCAGTCTGCATACAGGGCTACAGCCTTGTACCGTTCAGGTTCGGTGGGTCTGAACCTCAAGCAGGAATGTGGATGGTGTGGAAGAAGAGGAGGACTCTCACGTGGGTTTCACCAGGCTCTATGCCACCCAGAGGGCTGCCCACGTGCAGAGTGAGCTCTGGCCCTCTGCTCTCACCTTAAGTACAGGGGGCGTACACCGAGCAGGGAAAATACCTGGAACCAATCTAGTGAGGGGGGGAGAGTGACCAAGAACAGGAACATTTAACAGGACAATACAAGAAGGAGGTAACCTGAGAACTTGTCAAATCACCGAGCATCTCCACCAGAATTTTCCAGGCTTTTAGGCAGGGCTACAGGGTGATTGACAAGACCCATCACCAGGGAAAAACCACAGGGGGTTTGGGCATGGGGGTGTAAGAACAAACCATTATGAAACAAATAACAAAAGCATATAGAATTTTGGAAACCCAAAATGCACACCGCAATATTAACTCCTGTTTATTTTCCACGAATATATTAGAAGTATATGTGCCTATTAAGTCTATTTAAGCTATATGTAATTTTGCAAATGGTTGCAGAATTATTTTTCTGACCTTTGCTTCTGGACCCAACTTCGTATCTGTTTCCACTGCCCACACCTCATGTTGGCCAGTACTCGCCAGTCTCTCTGGAATTTTACATGCCGTGTGTTATACATAATTTCAGAGGAAAAAAACTACAGGAACAATTTTAAAGTTCTTAGCCTAGTTTCTCAGCTTGTATAAATCAATGTAAATTGTTCCAAGGTAAAAGAAGGAATAGGATGAAGATCTGTTGCTGAATCTTCAACTTAAGTATGAGGAGGGTTGACAGAAAAGAGCATGTAGAGAAATAGCAGGGAAAAACAAGAGTGCTGAAGAGTGAAGGAAAGAAACATTTAAGGAGCAGAGGCACCGAAATGGGCATGGAGGGTGCTATGGGACATGGATACAGCAGGCTGAGCTCCGACTGGAAGAAAGTAGGGCGCAGTAGAGGCCATAATAAGATGGAATCTTCCTTACTTGTGTTGAACTTGAACTCTTTTTCTTTTTTTTTTTCTATATCTAAAACTATAGGCACTTAAAATGAATTGCCAGGTATTTTTAATTTATTGTGAGTAATGTGATTTTGGCCATGACTGTGGGATCATTTGTGATAATTGATTCTGGATGAAAATGCCTCTTTCTCATCCCTTAATTTGCACACAAGGTTGACTTGCACTGAGCTCCAGGCCAAGAGCATTTTACTCAATTCTATATCCTCCATAATCTTTATTATTAGATATCTTTCTAGGTAACTATTACTCACACATTTGAAAAATAAGAAATATTTGAAATGTTTGACAATGCCACTGAATTAAATCTATAAACAGAATATGCCTTGTAGTGTAGAAGACTCCAATGCCATTGGCTGCACTGCAATTAATATAAAATGAAATTAACCAAATAATGTTCTTTTGCAGCTCACAGATCATCAGATATTCACCCCATTCCATCTTTTACCTTGAAACAAAGTAAGCTGAGAAACTAGGCTGTTTGCATAACTTTTTGTTAATAGAGTAGACCACTCTGTGTAATAAAAAAGCACCATGAGCACTTAGGGTTTTAAATCCAAATCTTCAGGTTGTTTTTTTTTACAGATGATCAAGCTTGCCTGTTCAATCTGCAATCCCTAGTCCTTGATTTGCTTCCAAAATAAAACAGAAATATCTTTGCTTTTTAAATTAATTCTGCTGCGTTTTATATACTCTAGCAACCTTGAAAGAGAGGTCTGTGTTATGTCTTCACAAGACCAGATCTAAAACGGTAAACTTTAGATATTTTTAGGACTTCTCTCTGGCACCAAGACTAATTGATGTGGAATGGCTGACATCTATGTTGTTAAAATCCTTACCCTCCAGGGTAGCCACATGTAAATTGCTACCACTTAATCATGGTCTTTGGTTTTTGCTGGCTCCTAAATAATGCCTAGGAATGTCTGGAAGAAGGTGGTTTGGCCTAGGCCAAAACCACAGAAAAAATGTTCTGATGGTTCAGCAACATGAAGAACCAAGATCCAGACTTTGGGAATATTTCTAGGGAGCAATGGTTCTTGAGAAAGCAGAGCTGACTGCTGCTCTCCTTCCTAGGTATCCATGCAGTCAGAGTGCCTTTCCAGTCTGAAAAAGTAAAATCTTTAGTGACTGACAGAATGTTTTGGTGTGCCTGTGTACAACCTCCCCAGAAATTAATACAAATTGCTTGCAAAATTGATTGAATTTTTAACTTGCAATACGCATTCAGGAAGCAATCTAGGGTAATACTGTTTTGCAGGGCTTGTTTACTACTTAATGGAAGTGGATTCCTTCGGAAGAGGTTGAAATATTTAATTGTAGAATGTGTATGGCATTGAGAACAATGTATGCAACAGATATTACCTTTGTGTCCAGTGGGTGGACAACCTTGCCTGAGTGCTCAGTAAAGGTCAAAAAATGAATTAATAAGCTTATCTTTCCAGAAAACAAGCTTCGTTCTAGAAGGCATAACATTAGTGTTTACCAGCCTGCCCTAGGGAATCGCTAATGATGTACAAAGCTTTCTACCTATAGGTCACTGATTTTAATCCAAACCAGCTCAGCAAACACTAATTTTTCTTAGGCATGCCATTGGTTTATGTGTAAATTGAGTGGGTTTTCCAGACAGTGAGATATACTTATAAGCAGAAACTTCTAATTTGAAGCATGTTTGCCTGACACAATAAATGTTTGAAATTTTTTCCAAGAGGCTTTTACATCAAACTTCCAAGTTTTTCATAGCTAATGATTTTTTTCTGAAAGCATCTAATTTAAATATAAAACTTTCAAATGATAATGTGTCAGCAACATCTCTGAAGAAATGGTGCTAATAATTAATCTCATTTTGAAAAACACCACATTTCTAATTAGAATTGGTTTTGAGAAGGAGAGTTATAAGTGTAAGTCCCAAATCACAAACTCACCTCCTTTGGCCTGTTCTGTTTGTCTGGGACACTCCAATGTGTCTATAAAATGCCTGCTGGAAAATCCTGTATCAGAAACCCTAATCACTTCACTTGTAGACACTTCCAAATAGGAAAGAAGCAATCCAGAACATTTCTGGAGACAACACAAATGCTACGTGAGGTGCTGCCCTGTTGGACAAACTGGTTGGGGATGTGCCAGTCAGTGGCACTGTTAAACAGTGCTCTACAACACCCTAAAGAGGGTAAGCAGGGCAAGTAGCTGAGCACAGCCCAGTGGCTCAGAACGGTCAGACTCTGGTTTCCTCAGGAAAGTGATGGGTGAGATCTTGTGGGAGGCAGCATTTAAGGAAAAAGGAGATTGGGAAAGCTGGCAGATATTTCAAACAAACCATCTTCAAGCTCAAGAATGGGTCACTCTGATGCTCAGGTAAGCTGGTAGATGTATCAGGAGACCAGCTTGGCTGAACTTGGAACTCATAATGGAATTCCAGTGCAAAAGGCAGTATAAAGGCAAGGTTCATGAGGACAGGGTGCAAATAAGAACACAGAAACATTGCACAGAAACACTGTGGATTCAAAACTGGGAAAAGGCATTGAGTAGAGCTTCTATCACCCCGTACCCCATTGCTGAAGTTTCTGCTGAGCCAGTGTTTTACCCTGGCAGTGATGTACCCTGGCAGTGATGGAGGCTAACAGCATCCTGAGCAGCAGCAGTGGGAGTGGAGATAGCTGATAAAGGGAAATTATAGCTGATAAAGGGAAATTATTAATCTCTGACTCCTCAGTAATCATTAACCTGTATGCAGAATGATGCAGTCAGGTTTGGCTGCCCAGTACAGGAAAGATATTGATAAGTTGAGGTGAATTCCATGGAGGGCCACCGAGGAGTTTGGCCTTGCAAAGGTGAACCTGATGGATCAGGATTTATTCAACCTGGGGAAGAGGCAGTTGCAGGGTCACCTAACAGCATAGCATTGCCTATGGGAGGTTTTGGGAAGGCATGGAGCCAGACCCTTCACAGAGGAATATGGTGGGAAAAGGGCATAAACTGAAGCAGAAGAAAATCCATCTATGTGTGTGGAAAGAAATTGCACTGTGAGGAGCGCCAAGCATTTGATCAGGTTGCTCTGAGAGGTCATCCAGTCTCTAGCTTTGGAAATTTTTGAGTCTTGACTGCATAAAGTCCTGAGAAACTTGGTCAGAGCTACTTCTGCTCTGAGCAGTTGCTTGAACTGCTCTAGTGCTGTACTGCTGTAGACATCCTGTAGTGTCTTCATGCCTGAATGATCCTATGATAGTGCTGGTAAAGCTGGCATTAATTTAGCTGCCAGTTGTGAGAGAGTTCAAAGCTTTGATGAGAGAAGTAAACCCCACAGACCAGTTTCTTAATAGTATTACTGAGTTTTGATGCATTTGACATATGATTTTTGTAGTTCTGAGCAAAAATCTAGCCTACTATACATGGGATGGACAGCGTACAAAAGTGGTGGTGAATCACTCTCAGTCCTTAGTTTGAATAAGAAATAATATTTGTCACCAGCTATTATTATTATCAGCTCTCATGGAATAAGCTCCACTTTGTATGTAGTTTAATAAACTCTACTGAGAAACCTGAGAGCTGAATGGGCAGGATGCAAAAGGAGCAGCCCACAGTCTCCAAACAACTGCAGTTGATGCCTATTATTGAGACAGTGTGGGAAAGATGTGCTCAGCCAGTGCTGGTGATGTACCTGTCCTGTGGTTTAAATGAGCACTTTGGTCTTTGAGGCTGTCAATTTCATAAGGACTAAATTTACTTTAAAAAATAGCTGACAGATGAATTCAGAGAGCATTTTGTTGCACCAGCCCTGGAGTGGGGACCAGGAGACCTGGGTTCTATTCCCACGTCTGTCACAGGCTTCCTGGACCATCATCTTACATCTTTGTTTCTCACTTTCCCCTTGGGCATAATATGGATAATACTTACCCACTTTACAGGGCTTAATTCATTAATGTCTGTAAGGTGCCTTGAGATCTGTGTGCACAAGGCACATTAGCACGGCAAACCATTCAGTATATTATTTTATTATTTAAGACATCTGGGACCATTTCCACTGATGTGCTCTATCCATTTTGCACTTCTTTGGTGTTGCAAAGCAGCCATATTCTTCTTTAACAGGCCAGTGAGGCTGAGTTTATGACTGACTTAAAATACCAGCCATTGAAAGCATCTGAAGGCTGCTATCAAATATGGCTGTTCTTTTTCTATCCATTTGCTGAAAGGATGACGGATGATTTTTCTCTACAGAGGGTGCAGAATTTTGCATGTTTAATGATAGGCATTATTCCAGTAGTGGATGAATATATGGCAAAGTGAAAGATAGAACTGACATTGGTGCAAAAATATATAGGTGTGTATGCGAGGAAACTGATGTGGACAAGAATGTGACATCTTCTGGCAAACTGGGGTTGGCCTGAAAAAACAGTGGGTACATACTGGTCCAAATCCTGGTACATTCAATGCACCATTACTCAATCTCATTCCACTTTTTCCTTTAAATGTTCTGGCTTTTCTACATTGCTTTTGTAAATATGGTCACAGGATTTTCTTAAATAAAGTAGTACACAGCAGTTGGCTTTTTGCTAGAATAGCAGTTGTGCACCATGGGGAATTATTCTCATGAAACAATAAATACTAGTTCAACTTCATACATGTTTATTCACACACACAAACACCCATGTGTGCACACATTTATGTGTTCAGTGTGACATACAAAATGAGAGACCTAAATATCAATTAGCTACTGCTAGATCCTCTGAACGATAAAATTGTCATTCATTTATTTAAAGTGACAATAAAAAGGAATGGTTTAGCAGGAGTTTTACCCTTTTGTGGGACACATGGAATGAAGCCCAAGTCACAGCACAATCTTGATATTGATCTCTCAGTGAGAGAGTTAATTTGTCAATGACTGTAATTTGCCAAGCTTTATGAATCCATTCTTCTTCCTTTGGAGGAATATTTCTCTTCTAGATCTGTGCTATTACTTTTTTTTTTTTAAATGCAGTAAAGATAAAAAATGACATACATCTCTGAAGTCTTTCATATACATAGAAACAAGTATGGGACCGGTAAAAGAACATGGGACTGAAAGGCACAGCAGCAGTCCTCTGTCCATCTCCGTGATTTTAAGGGCAGTGTGCCAAGTCATATTAATTGCTATCCTACCATAGCCTTGAAAACCAGTAAAAATTTTGCCCCCACTTCTTCTATAAGAAAACATCTCCAAAAGCTCAGTACTCAGAGGGGCAGGAGAGATCTTTCAACTTCCCCCCAAATTATATCACATACAGATTTAATGTTAGACTTCCTAACACTGTTCTTTTCCCTGGTTGAATTCCAAGGAGATAAGCTGGCAAGTCTGGGGTCCAGGTTCCCTGGCAGGAGTGGACAGAGATATGCAATCAAGAACAGCACATGGCTGGATTGCTGCTGGCAGAAGCGACATGTGACCACAGCTTTAGTCTCCTTTCTGCTCTTTCCTTCTCCTTCCCCTGACTATTCTTTCTATTAGCCTTTTCCTAGACTTCTTTTTCACCCATCTGAGTTCATCTCTCCTGAATAAGCAGAGCCACGCATGGTATTCCAGGTGAAATATGAATGATGCGTGATGACATTAATATTTTCCTATATTTGATGGATATAACATCCCTTGTATTTATCCAATTCCCAAATTTTGGAAATGAAGCAGGTGAGGCAGAAGGCAGGCTTGGTTGAACAGGAATCTTCTCTTGGAATTAAGGCAAAAAAAGGAAGGTGTATGCCCAGTAGGAGCGAGGTTAGGACAAAAATAGAGAGATGCTGCTTGCCACTGTACGCAGAAAATTCATGTGGCCAGACTCAACTGGAGTTGAAGCTGCCGGGATATATTGATGGCAAACTGCAGTGCAAAAATAACATCAGCCCATTACAGGATGAGGATGGTCATCTCATCTCACATGCAGGGAGAGACACAAAGCAGAGATGTTTAACACATTCCTTGCCTCTGTCTTCAACAAGGATGGCAGACCAAGGGGGGCCCAGTGCTCTGAGCTGGGGGGCCATGACTGGGATAATGATCAATTCACAGTTGACCCTGAAGTTGTGTTGGATCTGCTGCTCCAGCTGGATTCCTACTTATCTATGGGGCCTTTTGGGATTCATCCAAGAATCCTCAAAGACTGGCTGATGTCATTGCAAAACTGCTCTCAATGATTTTTGAGCAGTCTTGAGAATCTGGAGAGGTCTTGACTGAAATCTGGAGAACATCCCAGTTTTCAAGAAGGGTGAGAAGGAGGACCCCCGAAACTACAGCACTTTCTATCTCACTTTAGTGCCTGGTAAAGTTATGGAAACTCTTATTCTGGGAGGTATTGAAAAACACCTGAAAGACATTGCAGTCATTGGTCACAGCCAGCTTCATGAGGGGAAAGTCCTGCTTATCAAACCTGATTCTCTTTCATGACAGGGCAACCCACCTTGGTCAAGGGAAGCCAACTGATGTAATCTTTCTGGATTTCAGTAAAACTTTTGATACTGTCCCCCACAGGATCCTCCTGGACACAAAATGTCCAGCACACAAGTGGATAAACACATCATGTGATAGGTGAGCAAGTGGCACATCGGTCAGGCACAAAGGGTCTCAGTAAATGGGGTGACATCAGACTGGTGACCTGTCACTGGTGGGGTTCCACAGGGCTCCACCCTCAGCCCTGTGCTCCTCAACGTCTTCATCAATTCTGTGATTCTGTGATGTGCTCCAGGAGCTGGCTTTTTGCAGATAAAACACACAGGCCCACATAAGTATTCTGTGACTGACTGACACAGCCTGTTCTTTCTCCTCTGTCACTTCTAATTTGTAAGCTCCCATCTCAGAATCCAAGTTCTTGTTACTAGTTCTTAGTTTTGTGACCTTCCATTTTTTACAGTAATCCATTTCAGCCCATTTCTTGTATTCCAGCAGTGAAGGTCACCCAGTCTCTTCTGTAGGATATTTCAATCTAATAAAAATCAGCCTGATTTTATCTTATGGCAAGAGCAGAGGTGTTGAGCCACGTGGGAAAGCTGAGCTCCATTGGTGCCCACACATTCTTGCTCAGGAACATTAGCCTGAGTCTTGGGTCTACAACTCAGAAGAATGACCTCAGCTATACTCAGTGATCTAAACAACAGTATTCTACTAGGTTCCTAAAGAAGCTCACAAAGGGGCTGTAGTCACTACAGTTTGGACAGCTAGGTACTCTAAATTTGCAGAAATTATCTTTGCCCTGTGTTTAGACTAAAATGTGGTCAATTTTTCAGCTATTAAAATTGGTGAGTAAACACTTGCATAGAAAATGTTCCCCTAAGCCAACGATAAGAAAGATCATGAAATGGTGTTTGAAGTTATATAGGAAATATAATTTCTGATAGCCAAACCATTAAAAATTAGACTTGTCCTGGGTTGGGCTAAATCCAGCCAGAGAATAATCTCTTTGGCAGTAAAACGAAATAGATTCCAGCCATGTAATACGGTCACAAATTCTCATCTGGTGTGTACCTAAGTGGTTTTTACATGGATAACATTCTGAGGCAGCACTCAGGAATGCAAGAAGTAGTTATTGACTTATCTATGAAAATGAATCTCCTACATTATTTTTATATTTGAATATGATCAGATAGGTAAGTATTACTGAATTTTTGTTGTTTTATTTTTCTGACCAGGTTGGTCCCTTTCGATCTTCTTAGAAATTCACAGATTTAATTATATATCTTTAGTTCTGGGAGCCGCTTTTACAGTTTCTCTCCAGGCACTCCCTTTTCTTTCATTTCCAAAGGTCCTGAGAATACTAATCTTTGAAAGTACCTACAATTCATATGTCTATTGTCATGTCTGTAAAAACTGAGATAAACTTCAACCCTGATATGCTGGTCTACATTTATTTATATTTTCAGAGGTAGATATTTGTAAAGAAAGGGTCCAAAAATCTACATTATTAAAACCTTACAGTAACTATAATATTTTTCAGACCTCTGAATGAAGATAAAGCTGATACATTTGATAGCTGTATATTATTTATTTATGTTATGAGAAGCAACAATCTAATCTCATCTCACAGCTTCCACAACAAAAAAGGCTGAACTGTAGAGTGGTCAAAAGGCAAATGTGGCTGACATTGACTAGTGAGTCAGCTCTTGTCTTGATATAGACTGGCATTGTGGAAAGAACAGGGATACTTGGTAACCACAATCATTAGGCACAAACTTCAGATTCACACATCAGCATTGGCTGTCATTCCCTGAAGCCCACATATTACTGGGTTTAGAATGAAGAAATTTTAGATGACTGGTGATCTCATAAAATACCACTTTATTTTTGAGAGCTTTCACAAAATATTATTCAAAGAAATGCCTGGAACTTTCAATACAAGTTTAATGCAGCTCCACAATTAGAAGCACTGTTTTGTGACACGGTATTGATGTTTAGCTGACATCAAGTAACTCTATCCCTTGCCTGAAAGTGCATATTGATAAGGACAACAAACAGACATGAGACTAGGTGCCTTCCTCCAAGTAATGATTTATCAGTTACACAGTGTTTGAGGCAACATCCTTTTACAAAACAGAAGGGGATGCAAAGGACATCAGGTGGTAGCACTTGGATCTTTTGTCCATTAGGGTAAGATAGACTGCAGTAACATAATTACATACACTATATATTTGGTAACCATACTGTCTGTGACTGTAATGCTGTTAATGACCAGCAAATTGAGGATCGAGCTGGAAGTAATGCCAGCTTTAGGGGCACAGATGATGACACCACTGGATGCAAATTCATGTGCTTTGGTTCATACCTTTAAGTACTTGCATGCATGGTGCAGTTTTTCACCAAGGTGTGATGATGCTGTGCTGGAACCACAGCACGATTGGTGTTAGACTGTCATCCAAATCAGATTTGCAGTGTTTTGTGCAGCTGTCACAGTTGAACTTGAGTATATACCCCATGTGAATACCAATTGCTATCTAGGATGAACACAAAAAATAAAAGAAGATGCTTGAGGCTGAAGTTTTAAAATGGGTAGAGGCACTTAGAGTAATTTTCAAATTCACTGAATGTGCAGCAGTTAGTGTCTCTTCACCTCCACATCTCAGAGGCAGAGATTTTCTTGAATTCCCTGTATACAGCCTGCCTACTCGCTAGTATATGATCAGTATTCAGGGTGATTCTTGTTACTAAGATTCAGTTCTTCTACTCTTGCCTTGATTTTATTCCTGCAGATAGTAAGAAAACACTAATACCAACAAAGAAACAAACACACAAAACCCCCAGACCTTTCCTCCAGAAGCCCTCAACAGCCTGCAGAGATTTAGGACCAGGATCAGATGCCCACACATGGGTGTGCATTTATGTGAGGTATCCCAGCATTTACCTGAGAACTTGGACTCAGGCAGCTGTGGCAGAAGGATATGGGTTTCCTATAGGTTCTGTGTAATTTCTGTCACCCTATGTCAGTGTTCAGCATGCCAAGGACACCTCAAAAGGGTGCCCATGAGTGAGCAGCTAAGCCATGCCTGTGGTGTTCACAGGGTAGGTTGTCTAGGCTACCATTGTCTCAAAGGCTGATGATGAGATTCATGACTAAGGTAGGTTTATAATGTTGTATCAGATACCGTGAGGTATTTCATCAAATTCTAGTTGTTGGGAGGTCTCCCAAAAGTTGTGTGTCATGTTTAGCAGCCCTGTGAGGATCTCTCTGATCCATGAGAACCTCTGAAATGGCCACAAGTGCCTTTCTTCAGGTAACTGAATTTCACCTAGCTAATGTGTCTATTTTAGAGAAAACCAAATAGATCCTCAGTTTCTAAACACCTATACTGACTCTACAGAGAGCTCATCTTGTGCCATTTAAGACATCCTTGGTATGCACACAGAGCTGGCAGATGTGACAAGGGACCCAAGGGAGACAGGAGCACCTCTGGAAGAGCATCTGGTTCTTCGAACACAGAGACACTTCAGATGGTACTGGATATTGACATTTAGACTGAGCTGAATTAAGCTCCTCACTTAGGAAGAGAACCTAAACATAGCCACTGACATATGGAAGATTTGATCTCCAACTGAATCCTACCCTGCAAGCAAAATTTAGCTGCTTGAGCATGGGACTGCTGTCACATGAAGTAGCCTGGGTTTTCTGCTTTGTCTCCAACTGTAAATGCAGCTTGAGCTTTCCATAATTTTTTTTGTCATACCTATCACTTCTGTAAGCTTTCTAAGTGGCATCTCAGGTGACTCTTGGTACCTACCTTGAATGACTAAATAGTGTTGGACCCTTGGTGTTAAACCTTTTTTCCTTTAGTCTATAAAAACCATCACGTTTTTCCCTTACTCTTATTTTTGCCCTCTTTGAGTCCCTGATCTTCTTTACACACCATCATCAAGCTGAAATGAAATTCTACAGGTAAGTTTTACAAAGATTTTCACCTTTTAGGCACTAGTCTTAGACATTTACATCTGGACTCCTACAATGCATCTAGAAAGCAAAAAAGTATAAAATCAAACACCTCCTGGACCCATTTACAAGATCAGAGAATCTTCACAGAAAAAAAATCTTTATTCCTCAATTTGCTAGCTTTCTCAGCAGAAAGAAGTGAAGAAATCTTTTCCTCTTGTGATTTTGACATGCAATCTTGATTAAGAAGGAGATGGCTTTTAAGGAAATGAGCCAGGGTATCCTTTTCCTTTTTCCACTTAAAATCTCAGGCAAAATATTCTGCTTTTCTATGCAAAAATCTCTTCCATTCATTGAGAAAAGGCATAAGCATTTATTCTTACCAGCTAACTCCCTGCAAGAAACCAATCTGCAAAGACATCTGAAAAATATCCCTTAATTGATACCAAAAAAATAAGAGTAAATTGTAAAGATGGAGACATTTAAGATTGTGTATTAAGGACATGTCATCATTTTAGAGGTTCATAACTTAACCATAAAAATTTGCTCCAGGCTGAAACTTGGCATGGAAGGCTGCCATATTTGTAAGTAGGTTATTTCATTTCAGGCTACATTACTAATGCACTAATGCAACGTGAGCTGTTATATTTATTAACTTGCATTGATTTTTTTTTTTTTTTTTTTAGAAAATGACAAAAGTATTCCTTTTCTGTACAGGTAGAAGAGGGATACACCAAGCTAGAATTTGCCTTCTCATGTGCCAGCCTAAAAAGGAGGAAATAAGAGTAGAAGATTTATTTCTTTCTTACAGAAATATAGAAAAAGCCAGCAGGTGCTTGTTTTCCAGTCTGGTTATGGGATATTGTAAATGCATAATAACCTTTTACTACTTTGTATTGTTGATAAATTTAGAGCTCTGTAGACAGAACTATCTGCATAAAAAGCTCCTGAACTGATGGAAGCCTTGTTTTCAAATGGATTTTGGCTCAAACATTGTTTTCAAATGGTGGGGAGCTAACAGGATCTACTATCAGTTTCTGCAAGATTTTTTATGCTTGGAAAAATAAAATTATATTTTTGAGAAGGTACCAAGACAAATATGACTAGGTGGGGGCTTCCAATGGTTTTAAAGTGACTTTAAATCCTTAAAAATCTCAGATTTGGATGATTTACTGGGCAATATTGAAATACAATATCTACAACAGATTTCCAAGGAAGGAAAAGACAATACAGAAATAGATTTCCTGGGACTTGTGTGGGGTTCTTTATACACTCAATCTCCTTCCAACATGCAGGCCAACTGCGTCTCCTAAAGATTTGTCTAGTGTGGAAACCTTGCCAGAGTGTAATTTTGGTGAAATTTCTGTCACTGTTCCCTGTCATGAATATTTATTTACTTCCCAATGGAAATCATTGCTCATATGAAAGGGAGTTAACGGTTCTTAATAGCCCTTTCTGATTTGATTGATGTTTTTGTCACTTCCTCCAGTAAATAGGTTTCTATTAGCATACCAAATATGCTATCTGTCCTCTGATTCTGCAGGCACTTACCTGACCACTTACTTAGGATTTAAATATCCCTCCTAGGGGTTTGCTTTCAGTTCAGGGGCTCTTTTCTGCACAACTGGGTGAAGGACTTTCTGCACTGAGCTTAGGTACCTTACACAGCGACCACATGGGATCTGTTCAGACTGGGTATTTGGAGGAGTTCAGTTAAAAAAATAGAAATTTGTCCATTCCTTATACTAAGGACTTGAAAGAGTAACGCTAGTAAGATAACAATGTACAGAGACATTTAATCATATATTTATATTTCAATTCTCTAAATTTATAATGGGATGATGTTTCAAGGTAGAACAAAGGCTAGAATAGTTTTTTTTTTTTCATGGAAAGACACCCCGAAGTCATATATCATTTATATGCCATATGCTAACTTCGAAAAAGGAGTGTTCAGAGCTAGCAATGTAGAATTGCTGCTAAGGAATAAACTCTTTCCATTATTAACTACCTTTTTCAGGGCTGAAGGGTCCTAGTTCCAAAACAAATGCCTCAGTGTTGCTCAACTGTTCTTAATAGTGCAAATAATGTAAATTTTGTGTATTGTACGTAATAGCTCTTGTGTTGGGTTACAGCCAACAGATGGCATAATGGAATGGACATTTTGGTCTTTTCCCTGTGAAACACTCATTTACATGTATGGCCCAAACATGTAAATTGCTGCTTATGTGTTAAGCAGCGGGAATATCTGGATGCCCTGGAAAAACCTTGGCTTTTTTTATTAATGTGAGTAGTCTGAGGTGAAGACTTACATCAACAAGTGGTTTAAAGTGTAGTTGCCTACTAGTTCATATAAATATTACTAATAAGCTGTAAATCTGTATTCTTGTGAAGATAAAAGAACAGAGGAAAGCAATTTATGGAAACATAAAATAGGATCTATGATTGTAGGAAGCACTAATTTCTGGATTGTCCTTATTGCTTAGTAATTTTCTGCCTTAGAAATTCATTTCTTGATTGCAAGCAGATGCCTGTTTTTTTCCATATGAGGAACACACAGGGCAAGGTGCAAGATTAAAAAAAAATCTATTGCCTTTTGAAGGGCTCCGGTGGAAAGCAGGTGTTTAAATCCTAGAGAAGGAGGGACAAGTCCACTATCTAATGCTTGAAAGTTTATGTGTACATGCTTCTAAAGTCATTTTGGCACCCTTGCTTGAGGGTCAAAGGTACATCCTTGTCTGAACTGAGATCTTGGTTCATAACTTAGGGATTCACAATTAACATTTTCAGGTTTCTCTTCACCAAATCCCTCACAATTTATAGCACTTCTTTGTGTAAGCTAGTCTTAATCTGAAGGAATAGCTAGGAAAGTATAATGGAATACTTTATGAGAAATGGAAATCCAGATTCACTGCAGTACAGCTGGTGTAAGGAGAAAAAACACTGTGTGCAGTTCCATTTTTTCCTGGAAATGGCAAAAGTGTTTTTAATTTTTATCAGCAATTTTAAGCTGCTGTGATTTATTTAGTATTGCAGGGGAAGCAAATGTGAATTTCATGTAAGAGAATGATAAATGAGCATCAGTCTTGAAAACTGTGTGGATGCTACTGTGATTAACATACTGTTGTCCCCCTCTCTAAATTAGACCATATCAACTGCCTTTATCTAAGATAATTTCTTGTGAGGGGGTGAACATTAAATGGTCCTTGGCACTTGGCCTTGAACAAAATATTGGTTCCTGACCCAATATTATGTAGTGGGATGGTTCTCAAGTGGTCCTCACTTTAGAACCAATACTTGTATTAAGCCCTTTCTGATTTACTATTCTAGATTAGGGATGAGTTTAACGTGGGAAATGAGGAGATGTAGTCAGCAACTCGCACTGCCTGATCTCATACTTCTAATTACGGTTTTGAACAGCAATGCACACATTCTTGATCAGATAAACAGGGAAATTTTTATAAAATAAAATCTTCTCAGACAGGCAATTCAGTTTTGTATTTAAGAATTCTGCATTTTTTTTTTGGACACATAAGGACTTTAAATTTGCTGTTAATGTAGTACTTATTCTGTTAGACTGGAGATCAGCATGATTACCAAATTGTCTAAGTTAACTTGGGCAACTGGGTACAGCCAGCAGCAGCTACTGGCAGTTTTCATGGCTTCCTAAACTCACATTGACTGATCTGAAATGTTGTGTTTGCTAAATCAAAAGCCTAGGTAAGAATTTAATACTTTTTTCTATTTATGAAAATTTAAAAAAACCCAAACATCCATCATACTCTTTTAGCAGGAGGAGAAACAATCTTTGGTAGTTTACTGCTATGCTAAATTTACGTGAAGTAGGATTTTGTTGTAACAATATAAAACCAGAAAACACCAAATAGTCCTTCACTGCACCACTGCTACAGCAGCAATTTTCTGCATTTTAGCTTTTTTCCAGAGGAAAGGCGAGCAAGCAGTACTTAGGCTAAAATATAGTCCTATCATTTTTACATAAAATATTGATAAGGAATAAACACTTAGTACCCCTAGTGTGAATTCACTGGACTTCACGAAACCCTAATATATGGATTAAGAAATGTTAACATAATCCTTTTATGGGAACTAAAATCAATTACATGTCAGCTTTGTAGTATTATAAATGTATTTAGTCAGCATAGAATTTTTCCAGCAGCGCTCATTGCAGATTGAAATTGACTAACCAGATGTTAAATATTAAATAGAACTAATCAAAGTATGGTTCAAGAGATTTTAAAAACAATGATCAAAGAGAGCTATTTATTACCTGATTCATGTTTCTATTCAAACACTGCTCCTATGATGTTATATCTACCTGAATTTAGTTTGCTGCAAGCTCTTAATTTTTTTCGGTTAACATGAATGAGAAATATAATTCAATAAAAGTATGTTAATGCAGTACCATAGGCGGAAAGGCACAAAGCTCAGGGAATTACAAGCAAAATTTGCTGGAACAAAGTGTATGTTAGGAACAAAATGAACGTTAGGCCTGATCTGAACATGACCAAATGTAGAGATATTCTTTCCATCAATTATACACATTATAAGCCAATATGTAAAAAATAAGTTTTATATTGTTTGCATGATAAATTTCATGCACATTTTAATCAATATTGTAACAATAGCAAGAATAGCTTCTGGCTGTGATGTGAAAGCAGGAGGGGGCCAGTCATTGCAAAAGAAAATCATGGGTTATGCTTAATTGCAGAATTGTTTTAACATAGAACATGCAAGCTTGGGCTCTGAAATCCATGAGAAGTCACATAATTAGGCTTTTTGTTTTCAAGGGGGTTTGAGCACCTCTCAGTCTCACTGAAGCCAGGAGAAGTTCAGGTGAGGGGCTGGCTGCCCTTCTACCTTGCACTGCACAAGGACAAAGCAGCTCTCCATGCAGCTGAAGAGCAGAATGGATCAAAGGAAATGTTCTTTTACACAAGGCATAATCAATATGTGAAACACATTATCTTAAGAGTAGGCAGGGGCCACCTGGTATTTGTTGAAAGAATATAACTTAAAAGCATAGTTGCACAAAATGACTACGTGCACTGTTGAGTCTGATAAAATACAGTATCTGTCCCTATCCATGTTATAGTTTAAACGTATCCAAGTCATCAGAGATGGTGGAAAAGCGTCTTTTCCAGAGGAAATTTTGTTATTTTCTTTTATTGAGTTTATGTCTTGATTTAACCAGCGGTAGATGTTATCAAAGACAGATGACTCAAATGGATGGAACATTGCCCTGATTGTATGTGGCTTCTCCTGCACTGTGGTGGTTTCCTCACATCATCACAAACACCACATCAGGAAAAATCACAGCAAATATCAAACAATTATCTGTGACTTTTTTTCTTGATGCCTCTTTCCCTCCTGAGGCAGATCTGTGAGGGATATGGCACAGAGCATAAACTTCAGGTCCACAGCCAAAGGCACTTTTGTTGCAGAGCAGAGGAAAATGACTCACAGATCCCTGAAGTCTCTCTCTTCCTTCTTTTGTATTACAGAGAGCCAGCTGGGCACCTAGAAACCTAGCAGCTGAGGGGTAGATGTGGATCCCAGACCACAGAAAATCTCCAGCCTTTGGATGTGAAGGTCAACAAGACCTGCTGGATCCTTGTGGTGAGGCCACAGCATAGCAAGTGTGCCATGATGCACCTTTGGGCTTCTAGTCAGTAAAATATGGTTTAGTCAAAATAGATAACAACAGCCCCCCCAAATAAATCTGTCCTTAGTAAGTATCTTCAGTGGCACCATTTAAAGTAAAAGAAATAAATATCACTCTCCATGTTATCTCTTTCTGTGCCAATCCTTATTTTTCTCCATCATGGCTTTCCAGAGTGGCAAGATTATTTTCCTCATAAAGCTACGCAGACTCCATGCCACCCATCTGGTCATGAAAAATATCCTGCTTTCTGTCAGCCGTAAAGTTTGGATTTGGCTTCCTTCACCCTCCCCACTGCAACCAGCTCCTTTGATCCTAAGCCTTCCATCCCACTCTGTGTATATTTGTGTCTTTCCACCTTAAACTACTTGCAAAACACCCCCTGGAAAAAAATATCATTCTCAGGAAAGATGTAGCTCTCTCTTTTCAGAAGGTTCACCTCTGCCAGAGTAGAAATGACAGAAATAAATGAACAGGCACCCTTCTTTTCTAATGGTTAGGCGCATCTGTCGTAACAGTATAAAGGAAAAAGAAACACCCACAAATACATAGATATTATTTGTACGTGTATTTGCCTAGACATAGACAAGTGCATATATAGAAATAATGTATACACACATAAATATATATGTTTAAGCACACACAAAATTAAGAAGAGACAGAGAAAATCAAACATTGTACCTCTTGTCACAAAGGCACATTTTTCACCCAACACTTAAGAGTTATGATGGCAACTAAAAAGCACAATTAGTGTCCAATGGTCCTTAGACAAATGGGAAAATTTGTGGAAGCTGTATGGAGTCAAATACAGTTTTCATGAATAAAAAAAATTCTCTCATTTTATTCTGAAAAATTCCCAAATTCCTTTGTTTAATTTCTGCTTCTCTCTGACAAACATGCTATAGCCAGGCAGAGGCATAGAAAATTACAACTTCAGAACTCAGCTTTCCCAAAGTTTAGAGCAGCTGGAAACAGTGTTGTATTTATGGAAAGTGCTAAGCATCCTTAATTCTAGGTGACAGTACTTTTGCCACCAGTGCAGAAATTATTTGTCTAGCCTTGCACTGAAAAGCATTTAGGACTTTTAGTCTTAATGATCTTAATGAGAAAATAACACATCTTCTGCATAAAGGATCATTTTAGATCAAGTTTTATGTTTAAGCAGAACAAAAATTATTTTTCTGTCTGTTAGTCTCTATTTTATGATTTTAAAATATTAAATAATGGGTTTTTTCCCCAAATACTGTGGTCAACCTACTTAGTCAAACTTGGGAGGTCCTTGGGAAGTAAAAAGGAAGCTAACCACTATACGTAAAAGCTACAAAATGATTTACCTTTATTACTCTTATACAAAAAGGCCCCAAAGCCTCAGAGCTATGATTCTCCAAATCACTGCTTTCTAAGCTTGACTGATTGATTTAAAAGCTTGCAAGAGATTTATAATGATTCACTGTGTAAGCCACTGATTTTATATTTAAGTCAGAAGACTGCATTTAGATGACAGAAAACTTTAGACCTAACATTGGACTCAGCAGGTGATCCACTGTTTGCTCAGAATTAAAATGGCAGCATTTTGCTGGCACAAGTGTTTGAAGTGGGGTTTTGAAGCACAGGCAGAATGCAATTTATCTAAGATTATTGCAGAGAGCATTGAAATCTATGCCAGAATTTTCAAAGCTCCCCCTCTCTGTGTTTAATGTGGTAGGTATGCAAATAGCTGGATGATCAGTATTTTTTCCACAGGTATTCTCAAAGATAATTTTAAGCACCTGTCTTTTGAGATTCTGTACAGATGGCCAGAATTTGAAACAAGATTAATTACTCTAGTAATTTTGTGTTGGTCTAGAAGCAGAATTATTTTCACAGGCTGATTGATTGTGGGATAAAGAAGCAAAAGGAGACTGTGCTGTACAGTGCAAGTAACAAGTCATGTATACCCCAGTACTCATGAGGAGTGAAAACAGCAAAGGGAATAGAGGAGGAAGGAATGAGGAAAGAGAAGTTATTGCTTCTTCTCTTCTAAGGCTTCATCGAGGACACAGTGACTGACCTTTGCTGTTCTGCAGTGTGAGATTGGTTAGACAAGACAGCAGATTTGGTGAGATCACTGCAGTTTTTAGCCACAAGGAATAGCAAACTTGCTAGGGGTATCTCATCAAAAACACTTGTCTTGTGTGGTAGGGCTGTATAGGCCAAGGTAATGTGCTAGTGATCCTGCATTTGGGGAGATTCAGGCTTGCACCTCAGGTGCCCCCATCTTTATCAGGATGACAAGAAAGTATTTGAAGTCAATACTCAGTTCAAACAGGATTTACCAGCAGTAACCTCTATTGACTATCCACCTGAATCTTCTGTATTTGTGAAAGTGAACATTGGCATTATTACCAGCCTAGCATGGAAAAACACTTTGGACCACACCAATCTAATAAATCTGGCACCAAACCCACACAATTATTTTGACAGGATATCCTTCCTATTCTTCCCCTTCATTCTTCAGGCAGTGAGCTTGCCTCTGAGGTCCCATTGTCTGAAATTCCGGATCAAGTTAGTTGCTCCCAGAACCTCTCTTTTTGGGGACACTGTCACAGGCATTTTCTTGATATTTCTTTCTCCAAGATATTTAAAAGCGAGGCAGGAATTGCCTTCCAGACTTCGGGCTAAAAGTGCAGGATGGAAAATTAAGCTATATGCTAGTTTCAAAAGAAGACTAAAATATTTTCAAGCAACTTTTTGCCAAAAGTAATGTGATTTATGAGTAATGAGTTGATAAGGTCTTTCTCAGACAATAGAAGTCTAGAGATTAGAGCTTCTTGAGATGCACATCTGTACATAGTGTCACACACATGACTGTCTCTGTATAGAGGAACATTTAAAAAACTTTTCTAAGAGCAGCAAAACCTGAAATTCCCTGTTATATGGTTCCCAACTCAACAGATCACACAGGCTTGGGAATGATAGCACAGCAGTACAGATACATGTCCAACCCAAAAATATGTCCCTTGGTAAAGGTGGCAAATAGAAAAACACTGTTTTATAGTTCTATGTATCAAAGTGCAAATGCTGAGGATCAGGGTCTTTGTTTTGATTTCTTTTATCACATAAACTTACTGCAAGACAGTAAGTCAGGTAACTTCTCTGTAGTCTAGAGAGGTAGAGGTAGAGACTGACAAATTACAAAGAGCCATGGAAGAGAAGGGACCAGTTGTGATTCCCTGTGCATCATTGAAAATGAGTCTTTAAATCAAAATTTGTGGAAAAAAGTGGTAATAGCAAGCCCCAGAGTTCTGGACCAAGCCAGAGCTGTGAGGTTCTCAGCCGGATGACACCATGAGTAGGGACAGCAGGACTTCTGTGCTATTGGTTTCTTGTATCTAACTCCTGAGCAGATGGCAAAATCCTATCCATAGCTCCCTATTCATTCTTGACTACTCTTTTTTGCTGGCTTAACATTTTATAGACTGTTTTTCCAACTGTTTGCTTCTGCAACACAGCCCCTAAAACATCATGGAAATATTTTGTCTTATGGCAATTTTGTGACTTGGTGTCACTGGTATCTCATTCTAACCTGGCATTATTAAGTTGGTACTTTCCCTTTCCAGCTTGTAAGTAAATGATATATGTTTAGTTCTTAGTTTGCCTTATTCTGGGAATCTAGTATAACTGCACACACTATTAATCTCTCTACAAATTGGCTGCAATATCTTTTTCTTTAGAAGGCAGATTTTAGTCACTTTATCTCTTTTTAACCCAGGGAGTAATATTTTATATTTGAAACTTTGAAGGTGAAAAATGTAAGCCTAAATTAAATACTTCTGGAAAATCTGAAGAGAATTGAATTATTTTTTTCCTAAATTCAAGAGCTTTTCATTTTCTGAAATGTTTATGAAATGTCTGCTGCCTGTGCCCCTGCACTCCAAAAGTGAGTAGATGCTAAGACTTGTTAGTTTTATATTCTATATATTTATTTGGGGAAAAAAAAAACCCAAACCAACAGGAAAATTATCTATATTAACTGTTTTATGTTGGTGATTTTTCCTTTTCCTTGTTTAATGTTGCATGTCTGATAGAAGAGATGTCTGATACAACAATTCAGGACCTGTCATAGTTTCAATCCATTTGTTAATATTGTTTTTGTTTTAATTAGAGATAGGAAGCCAGTCTTCTTATGTGTTTGATATTATTCTTCTGCAGTCACATCCCAACCCACAGTGGTTTGTGAACACTATGGAAATACAAACAATACAAAGCATTTGTTTTTAATTATAATTCAAGATTCAGGTTGCAAATGATTTGCACTACAGCTCTTAGCATAGGCTAGATTTACAGCAAACACATTAAAATAATTAACATTATTCTTAAATACGAGTCAGTAAAATTGAAAGTGACAGATACTAAGCTGACGAAGGTAATAAAAAAACCTTAATCTAGTTAAGAGTGGCTGAGCAATAAAAAAAATACACCTTTGCAGAGAGCAAATGTTTCATGCCAGTAAGTCTTCAGAGAAACTGTCCTGGGTGTATTCAGCTGGGGCTGACACTGCCACTCCTGCACCTGCCCAGGTTAAGCCCAGGCTCAGTCTGAGCTGACCCAGCCTTTCTGTATGTTCAGATCCTCAGGAAAAATAATGGCACAGAGCTGCTCAAAAGGCTCTATCCTTGCAGCATCTTGGATCAATACCTGTTTTCAGAAAGCTTTGAGGCACATGGTGAGCTACAGGGCAGGAGAGGGAATAAAGCTGAATTGTCAGTTACTTGAGGATAGGGACACCTGTGATAGATGGCACCTGGTTGATGTGTTTTCTGGCTAGTTTTTCATCAATGTATGTCATCTTTCTTTTAAAGACGTAGCCAAGAAAGGCAGCCTAAAAGAAGGCATTTCTTTCCTTTATTTTGGTGGATGCACCGTAGTTGTGAGCTGCACTTTAAAGAACAGGGAGACCTTGGCTCATTCCTGGGAGAAAATCTGCGAGAATTTTCCCAGGTGCTAGGCTGTTGGCAGGGTGGAAGCGAGAGACACCATGGGGATGGAACTTGTGGGGTGCTTGGGATGGTGACTGCCCCTGGAAAGCAGAAAGCTGACAAGCAGCCAGAGCACTGAAGCGGGGAAACTCTCCCAGCTTCTCCCAAGGACCTGGGAAGACAGACAAAACTTGCTGCACTAGAAAAGCTGTTGGCCAAAGTATAAGCCTGAAGAAGACAGCGCATCTTGCCAGTGGGCAAGGAGGATAGCAGTTTATTAACTCTTTCATTTCTATTCTCTGTCATGTTCAGTGGTTTTATTTCAGAAAAACCCAGAGATTTTGGGGTTGGAATTTTTTTTTTTTAGGTGAAAGTCAAGTGCTTATGCAGATTCAGCTGAAAAACTCTGGGTGAGTTGGGGTCCTGTACCAGGGCTGTATTAGTTAGGAGGGGCAGATATGCATTATGCAATGATATGTCACCATCTTTCTTCTTTAATTGTAGACTTTTATTTATGTGAATGTGTTGCCCTAAGTTTGCCTGCTTTTCAGTGTTTCCATTTCATTCTCATGCAGCTTCAAGAAAACTATGTATATTTTTAGAACTTATCTACTTTGTTTACATATTTCTCCTCTGGGAGGAGAAACATGACTGATGGTGATGTTCACCATCCAGGTCAAAGAGGTGGCAACCTGTGTGGCCAATCTCTTGCCTTTTGTACAAATGTATATAAGATGGAGTCAGAAAAATTAAAATAGAGCTTTCCTGCCTGACCTTCTGCTGCCTGCCTTGTTCTTTGTGTGTCATGAACAGTGACATGAATGTTTATGTGCAGTCTTGCTGCACAGAAGCTTCACAACAGCAAGACTTTGGGTCCATAAGTAGCATTATGTGTAAAACTCTGTTGATGGCACTGTGTAGAAGCTGCACTGTCCTATCCTCTTGTTTCATCTAGACTGTCCTTTCTGGCAGCATGGATCTCCTTCCCCACCTGCCACCTGGAGATGTACAGTACAAACCAGGTTTTGAGCTGGTTCATCCTGCATAAAGCAAGAGTAGGAGGGACAAGTGACAGCCACATCTTAATCAGCATGAAATAGAAAACTGAGGCAGAGTCTAGACACACTTTTTGCCTGCTGGTTGTTTTACTTTGACATGCATAACAACAAACATAAAGAGCGTGCCAGTGTTTTTGCTTTTGAGCTGGGCTGCATTGAGGATTGCCCTCTTTGTTCTTCCTACATTTCTGTGACTCAAAAAAATACCCAAATGCCTTGGTATCCAACTGGTGTAAATACACCATGATTGATGTAATTCAATTGAACAGCTCAAGATCCAAACACCCGATAACAAGGAGAATTGTTGCGTGAGTCTTTCATATCTGTGTAGATGCTAGAGGCTGATACTGTGTGGCACGAGCCAGGAACCAGCGTAGCTGCAAGGAAACGGACCCACAGAGACTGCACCAGCTTATCTCACCTGTGCAGAGGTACGAGCTCTTGGAGCAGATGAGTGTTGTGAGGTTTGAGAGCTGCTTACCCTGTATGATCAAACAGAATAAAAATCACTCATATATTTACCGTGTTTTACAGGTACCTAAAAAGTCTGGAAGGAATTCTGCTAAATGTAGCTAAAATTCAGCGATAAGGAAGAGTAACTATAGTTTTGTGATCAACTAAAAATATGCATCAAAGAGTGTGGAGGCAACCAAATAATTGTATTTACCACAATAGGTTATGGCTTCCTTCAACAGCTTGGAAACCCAGGGTGAGGGATATGAACAGTTAATGAAAATATACAAAGGAGCCGGAGGAGTGTGAAAGACATTGTTTTGATCCATTTCATTGCATAGAAAAAGAAAATTGCTGAATTTTGAAGGTGAAATTTAATCTTAAATTCAGTTTCTTTTTTTCGTTGCATGATGTCACCATAACCCCTAGGTGGTATTCAAACTTTATAAATCAGGTTTGTCTGTTATTTATTCTATTTGTCATGCATTTGATGTGTAGTGCAATTTTCAGAGATTAAAATGATATATCCCTAATTCTTGGATGCTCTTTGATCATGTTTATTCCTTTGCTCCTTTAAACATTGCTGAATAATTGTATATGCATTCACAGGCTGACAAGTACATTCCCTGTTTGATGGGCTAATTATGGAAGCACACTAGTGTCGTAGTTAAGTTTGTAACTAGCTTTGAGCTGTAAGGCTAGTTTTGATCTCTCGTCTAAATACACTGGAATAAAGCCCTGCAATAGAAACTTAAGTTATATGGTATGGTTGGAAAAAATTTTGTCAAGTTTTGTGGCTGTTGCAACCTTTAGTATTTTAGTGTTAGAAATTTATTTTCTACCTTGTTGACCTCTCAGAAATGTTGCTTGTCTCTGCGCTGGGAAATATGTCACGTTAATGTTGTTACTGCTGGATAGGTTTAGCCAGTTCTGAATGAGTTTTGGAGAACCTATTAAATCTCTCAAGCATAGGGAGGGGGATTTCAGCATTTCACTAGCAATATTTAGAGGATTTTGTACAAGTTTCTGCAAGACTCCAAGGATAGCAAGCACCCAGACTCCAGCGGGTGGGTTAATCTGTACAGCCTGCCTGTCTTTGTATAGAGTTATAGTTCACAGCTCTGTGGAACTGAAGTGCTAAATAAACCTTCCAGGAATGAGTTTAGAATAACAGTGTCACAGAAAAATCTTCAATATCCCCTGAAATTCCAAAAGAAATGTGTTACGAAGTCATATTTGTGTGAGCAGAGCCAGCCCTGAGCCTGTACCTGGTAAGAGACTTTACTTTTGGCTAAATGAGGATGCTATAACTGTATTTAACAGCTGTTGATCTCCCTGGAGCAAAACCAGCTAATGCTGCTGGCAAAGCTGGATCTCACTCGGGAATAATAAGTTCTAATGTGGTATCTAGTAACAGCCATACTTCTTCTGATCCACCACAAAGGACTCTGCAGGGGAAGAAGACGCAGTGAGACATGAACCAGCCAAGGTGCAGAAACCCTGGTATATGTACATATACATACACACACACAACATACATTCACCTGCTGGTGTCTTACTCAGATGCAGAGCCCTTTAGACCCTTTCCAGCCTCCTCACAGAGCAGAGCTACCCAAGGTTGCAGGGATGCTCATTTAAATACCAAAAAATCAGACCACTAGAACATAAAAAAAAACCAAAACAGCAACAAAGAAATCCCAAAAACAAAAAGACAGCCAACCAACCAAACAAAATACACAGAGAAGTTCACTGGTATGGGAAAAATCCATTGCATCCCTCACACCTGGCAATCAGTCTTTCTATCTGCAACACAAGAAAGCTGGCAATTAGATGGAAGGAGAGGCTGAAGCAGGCAATTGTAAGCAGCAAACCTTCTGAGGATAGGGGCTCCTGTCAGGAAACTCACTGAAGGGGAACCAGTAACTGGCCCAATTAAAGGGAAAGATGTTTCTGGGAACTTTCATCTCTGACTACCATTGTAATTCTGGTATAGTGTTAGGCTCTGCTTGCACTCAGAATCTGTCTTGTTCTGTTACCTGGTGGAGGGGTAACCTGTATTTTGTGTCAATACACTTACACTGATGCAGTTTAGCTATGGATACAGTTACACATCCCCGTATGGTAAATGTGTGTGTCTACATGTATATGTGTATGGAATAGCCAGATAGACAGATACAGGTATAGCTGTGAAAGTTCTGTACCAGAGTAATCTGCATTCTGTAAGAGTGAAGCTCTGCTGGTATACACATACACACACATATATATTCTGATTGTATTCACACCAGGGTGAGGGCTATAGTGGCAATTTTGGCTTGTACTTTCTGCTGTCCAGAATGGAATTTTTCTTTTTCACAGTTATTTCAGTTTTGACAGAAGGGGAAGAGTGGAGGCAGTGACAACACCAAAGGAAAAAAACATGCATTCACTAATAGAGTTCCTGTTTGAAGACCTGGCTTAGGAAGTTTTAGCAAGTAAAGTACTCTTTTGTCAGGGTAAGCCCTATTTATATGGGGAAAGCTTAGTGGAATAAAACAACAAAACATACACGATCTGGAAACCTCACCAGGGGTTACACCACTTCTGCTAGTGTAGCTTTTCTGGGCAGAGAAAACCCCAGTGTGGGATTCTTTCATGCTGCTGGATAGGAAGGTTTAATGAAAAGGAGGCATGTATGGGTCTGTTGGTTTGGCACTGAATAAACACGTGCCTAATTATCCTTAATATAGTTTCCCCTCATACTTTTAACCATTTTTATGTCAAATTATGTGCCTAATTCCACAGACACTCTAGATGATTTCTAAAACCCTGTTTGCAAACCCCACTGTTCTTTTTCTTAGAAGGTGAAATATGAAAAAAATATTGAATTTCAGTTTTTCAAGTTGCAATGTCATTCTGACACAATGTTCATTAATACAGAGTATGGTGGTGTGGTAAGAGCTATTAATTCAATCTCTTTCTCCTGGTCTTTTTTTTGTTTCCCAAGGAAGCTCAGTCTGTTTCATCTTTTGAAAGTCTAATAAGTATTTTGAACAGGTTAGAACTATAAATCTAGTATTGCTAAATCCTACAGAAAAAAATTGCTTATGAAATATATTGATTACAACTGATAATGATTTTTCCACCCTCTCTTCACTGGAGGCAAATAAATAACTGTGGAAGTACAATGGCATTGTCATGGCTGGAGCTTTTGCTTTAGTACACTATAGAAGTCTGTGAATACCCTTAGCAATAAGTCTTATTTTTCAGTGTGATAATGTTCATTGTCTGTGCTTCTAAATTCTGACTG
Organism: Cyanoderma ruficeps; assembly: GCA_008694505.1. Lineage (NCBI taxonomy): Eukaryota > Metazoa > Chordata > Aves > Passeriformes > Timaliidae > Cyanoderma > Cyanoderma ruficeps. The sequence goes on along the minus strand of VZDJ01007754.1, from coordinate 1,273,760 downwards.
AATTTGATAGTGAATGCTAGTGATTAACAATTACATGTCCTCAGAATTTCTGATTTGTTTCCTGTGTCAGGACTGTGAGTCTATTAAGAAGCGATTAGGGAGGATCTCCTTCAAGTCTCCTTCACATCAAGATTCTCCCTTTTTTTGGTTCAGTTAACTTGAGGTGGGAGTTGCCTGTGATATTTTCTACATTTCACCTTCCGAGGTTATGGGCACTATTCATATGCCAGATCTCCCTCTGAGATGAATAAGTACGACTTTTATGAATTTTTTCTTCACTTGTAGAATTTAATTTACATGAATAATTAGAAAGGGATGAGCTAAAACTCCTATTTAAAGAGGCAGCATCCTTTTGTTAGCCTATTGTCTGACTTTGGAACCCAGTTGTTTTAAAAAGGATCTGGGCTCTTCTCCGTAGGGGTTTTTCCTCTTTGTAGTTTTGCCTTGATCTAAATCAGCCTGTTGTAAAGCAGATTTTGGGATGAAGTCTGACAAATAAAAACTCTTATCTGGAGAATTAAAGGGACTTTCAATTTTCCCTCGGAAATGCTTGCTGGCTTCTTTTTCTGATGTGGTCAGGATTTGCTATGAGATTTATGACAATGTTTTTTAATTCATACATCAAAATAAATAAATTAAGTGCTTAGCTTCGTTTAGTTCTTTGTGCCATTTCCTGTGCTGTTAGGGCTTTAATGAGCCCAGCTGCTCTGTAGAGTTGCTGAGGATGGAAGCTGGCCTGGGAGGGGAAGGAACAGCTTCTCTTTGAAGTGCTGTCATGGCAGGATCACTAAAGCAAGGCTTCGAAGGGGAAATTCCTGTTTCCCTTCCTATTCTACTTCAGTGGTCCTGACGGCAGCAGTTAAATAGGGAGCAGCACTAAGGTTTTCAGACTAGGCTTCTCAGCCATTTGATGCCAAACTTCCAGTGGGTACTGGGGGAGAGAGAGAGAGAAAGAAAAGGAAAGAAAGGGAAAGAAAGGAAAATAAAAGGAAAAAAAGATATAGGGGGAACAAGCAAGGCATTTATAATTGCTCTGTACAGGCACCCATCCCAGAACAGCACACACCATCACTCTGGTTCCCTTCCAACACTCACTACTGGAGCTGGAATTGCTAAGGTTACTTGTTTTTTCAACAACTGGTCTTAGGCTATGAGAGGAGAGGAAGCACAGCTTTATCTCTGAGGGGCAGAGGAAGAGGAAGGCAACACCTCATGGTAAATTGCGCCTCATCAATATTCAGAAGGCTGCTCAGTGTTTCATTGGTGTTCAAAAGTCAGGTGTTAAGTCCATTTAAATTCGTTACAGCAGTTCTCCTTGTGTCCCCCCAGTAATGTATTGCTGAACAACTATGGTCAAAATCATTTGCAGTCTTGTGTTTGATGAATGCAATTATCTACCCTGTGTTTGCATCTACATTTGTGTGTGTGTGTCTGAATAAAACAATATGAAAGAGGGAAACACTGGATTACTCCCCTTCCCCACCACACCTATAAACGTGGAAATACCCTGCAAGACCCTGGCATCCAGCACTACTCAGCAGACGGCCAAAAATCCTAAAGTCTGTTCTTAAAGAGTCTCCTTTTCTACCTACCCAATGCATTTATTTTAGGGTAGCTTGCCGTATGAATGTGCTGTTCTTCTTTATAGTTAATGAGAAGGTACTGGATAGCCACCTCAGGTGAGAGATTTAATTTTTTAAACAGCCGAAGTTAGCTGAGATAAATCCTTTCAAGAGTACCAAGCCTGAAGAGGCAAAACTGCCATGTCAAATCAGCTGTTCTCAGCAAAGCACTTTCAAAAAGTCCCTTTTTACATTTCAGGACAGAAAAACTGTCCCTTTGTTGTGGAGGAAACAAAGGAAAGACAAAACTGAGACAGTAGTAACAGTGTAATGTGTCTGCTGAGAAACCTTAGCAGGATCTTTCTTTTTCCTGAAGACAGTCATCTTCTTTCACACCTGCAAAACAGGTGTCAAGCAATAACACTGTCTTACAGGAAGGGTATTTTAAAACTTTAGAATTTAAAATTTAAATTTTTTATGCAATCTAAATCTTTATCACAGCTGTAGAGCAGAGTCTGCTTGTTCTTATAAGGAGTTTAAAATATCTTCTGTACTTGGACTCTGTGCATCTTTAAAACATTTAGGGCCAAATGTACTGCTGAATTTAAGAAAAACAACCGATTTTTTTTTTTTTTGTCCCAGGAACAACGTTCCAGGGAGAGGTGGGTTATTTTGTATTTCTCTGCACAAGTTTTGCAGCCAAGTATATACGAGCATGCAGACAGTTAAATTGGCCATGCCCCTGGTTTTTCGGAGAGGCCCAGAACTCTGGGGAATCTCACAGACTGGACACACTATAGCTTGGGCTGCCTTTTAGTTTTACAGTTTATAACATGGACAAGAGAATTACTTTGTCCCCCTTGGGTGTGGTGGTTTTGGAGTGGATGTTCAGCAGACATCCTTGAATCAGCATCTGCTGCTCACAGTTGTTGGCACCTGGGACTAGGACCTACCTGGTCCCTTCCAGTCCTGAGTTCCCAAAACCAGGGAGCTGCCTCAACACTACTGAACTGATGCCTCTTTCCTGGTACAGATATTGGTTATGTTTAAACACATACTAAGCGTGGATTGGTTTGCAATCTTTGCATGAATCCTCTGTATATTAAAGAGGACTTAGTTTAAATAGCAGTGTTCAACAGTTTCATGAATATTTTTAAATTGCTTGTATTCTGTAAAATTGTGGGGTAGCATTGGCAATTTTTCTGTTCTATTCCTATGTCTATAATAGTCAGACAAGCCCTTGGAGTGCTTCGTTACATAGCCAAGATGGTTAGCTAATGTAAGGTAATTTGCATTATTTCAAATAAAACATACTTGTATGTTTGACTTTGCAAAGCCAGGAGATCTAAAATGCTTTTTTTTATCTTAAGCATTTTTGCATTAAATTTGTTCATCAGTAAACTTTGAGGTTTTTTTTAAGAGGCCAACTCTGTTACAGATATCAAATTGCTCCCAATGGAATATTGTTTTCTGATCCTTCTAAGGGACTTCTGTCTTCTAATGGAAAGACCTAAAGGCATTCTGAAAGCTCAAAGGAGTGAATGGAAGCTCTTTTCCTTTGATTTTTACACATCTGTAGTATCAAAAACTACTCATCTCATTCTTTATTCATCTAAGTTTACCCAAGAATCATAAAAGATACCTTAAATGTGTTCTTTGACCTGAATTATGATACAGATAATACTCTGAAATACAATATGCTTCCCTACACAGTAACCAGGTAGCATCAATTTACATCACTGCTTTTGCTATATGAGTGTGCAAATCTCTATCCTTTTTTTTCTCTAATTTTTGACTTGTCCCGAAACAGAGAAGCTGTTATTTTTGCATTCTCATGTGATTTTGAAAAATTAATTGAGAGTTTCATCCCCTCAATTTGCTCTTTTTGCTTCTTGGTATTTTTAAGGAAAAGGGAAAATTAAAAACTTATTTTCTCTCTCAGAACTTCAGACAACAATGTAAAGAAGCTGGCAATACCTTATAAATATTTTCATTGTTTGGGAAGGGGAAATCAGCAATCAGTTTTGTTGATCATAGACTTCATATTTTCTCCTTGAACTAACTTTTGGGGCTGCATCTCTGTTTCTANCCTAAAAAAAAAAAAAAAAAAAAAAGAAGTTTTAAAAAAAAAGGTACATGCCAGCCCCTCCTTTCATTTTAGTTTTCCTCTCTTTCTTCTGTTGACATTTCTTATCTATTCTCTGTTTTATTTTATGATCTGTTCAAATTCCCAGTTTATAAGGTCTTCGGTCATGGCCTAATGGATTTGTCGTCATCCATAGATTCTCAGCATCTTCTTGAAATCTCCATGTGGTTTCTACTGTCCATTTGTATTATTTTCTAATCTTCTTAGTTTAGGGGAGAAGGAACATTTTCTGAAATCAACTACCTGTACACGTCTCAGCAAACATTTATCTCCCTTCTCCCTATATAAACCCATGTGTTGAATGCCACATTTATCGCTGCTGTGACTCTTCATTCCTCTACTCATGCTGTCTCTCGTTTATGTCCAGTGACATTGTTTACACCTACAACAGTAACTTTTGTTCATCTCCGCTTTTTATGACTGTCTCCATAGGTTTGGCTTTTAAGTTGGTTGTACCTGCTGCTCCAATCACCTTTAGACACATCCTCAATTTCAGCTTCAACTTTCTGGCCTTTCTTGACCCTTTTAACTGTTAATTCATTACTTATGCTGAGTCAAAACCTTGACTTTCATATCTAAAACATGTTAAAGTCTCAAAAGTCTAAAGCTCTTCTCTTTCCTCTCAAAAAATCCCAAACCCAACCTACTTCTTTTCATCTGGAGATAAAATTCTTGCTTTACAAGAACAAATTCTCTTTGGTATTTACACACTTTGGATGCATGTCACTAGATATAATCAGCACAGAGTCCTATGAATGTGTTGAGTCTTCTGTTGCTGGTTTTGTCTGCAACATCAATGGTCAAAAGTTCTAAACCACTTTTTTCCCCTCATTTTTACATGTAATTACTTTAAAACAAATTACATTCTAATGTGGCTTTGTTTTGATGTGGCTTCTGCAACATCCGAGTTGCACAGTTTAGTTGCGTGTTGTGTAAAAGGACACTTCCTTTTATGATAGTTTTTTGTCCTGTCATCTAAAAAATAAAATAAGGCCGAACACTTCAACGATGATTAAGACTAGAAGAAAAAAACAACACTTGCTATGAAATTATGAAGGACACATGGTTAAAAGTTCAGTAAATATTTTGTGTTATTTTGCTTCTTAAAATTCTGTAATAGAATATTGTAAATAATAATTCTAGGTAAAAATAAAATTAAGTTGATCATTAATGGTCAAGATAAAACCTTCTAAAAATAGGTCTGACAGAGCATTAACTGCTTCAGGAACTGATATTTTATACCAGTTAACCATTGGTTATCTTTAGATGAAAAAGAAAGAAAGACATTAATCAGCCATCACACAATGACAATTAGACAGGGATAGTAAAAAGGGAAATTATTTGGAAATCTCTATGGAGGTATCACAATGAGGGATAGAAACAGATTGATATTTTGAAAGATTATTTATGAAAAATGTATTTAAAGAGGGAAGAAGAAGAGCCACAATTAAATGTATAAAGCAGGAACACACTGGTAATAAAGTACTTGTTTGTATTAAAAAAAAAATCTGCTTTTAGGTTTTGTTTGTTTGTTGTTTGGTTTTATTTTTAAACAGCTGAATGTTCTAGCATCTTTGTACTTCAGTAGCAGAAGGGGATTCATTATGATCATTAGTTTCCTGTGGTGGTGTTACATCAGGTACATTTTCATCAGTACTGCTGCTAGTACCATCAGCTAATGGGAAAATTAAGATAAGAAGAAAATTATTTCCTTGTATAGTCAATATGAGTCTTGATTTCAGTGAAAATGAAGAGTCAAATCCCAAAAGGGCCTAACCATCTACCATTGCTTCATTGGGCCATTGGTTCATTTTTTTCAGACCCTCTCAGGATCTGGGTAGAGTAATAATGTCACCACATTGCTGTGCAGTCCTGAATGCAGTGTGCTAACGGTCTTCGTTCATCAACAAGATTTGCCGTTGGGTTTGTATTTATTTATTTATTTCTAATAAAACATTTTTAGTCCTTTCAGTTCATTACTCAGTCAGGAACATTGTTGTCTAGTGTATTTCCTCACTGTCTTCTATCTCTTCATCTTGCATTTAAAGAAATAGTTACTGATTCACTGTAATCACAGACATTTTCTCTGCTTTCATTTGTTTCTGTACCACTAGCTGTTTCCCCGATTTCATTATTATCAAATAGCTCTTCAGTGATACACTGCTGTTCCTCATCTTCATATTGATAATTTTATTTTCATGTGCATCATCCTGAATTTCAACATCTTCAGTGCAGTCCTCAGAAGATGACTCATTTGCAGCAGACAGATTTTCATTACTAGAGTCATCTTTAGAGTCAGGATGTGTTGGTCTATTCTCAGGGATATTGTTTGCTCCTCTGTTCCTTTCATTATATCTTGGAAGATATGTGCTTGATGTACTTGCTTGGTCATTATCCAGATAATTAAAATCAAATGTACTTATTTTGTAGATTAAACAAGAACATTTTTTTATGGTTGTTTGTGCTTGAAGCTTTAAAAACATCTTAGTATAAATGTTGAACTTAATTTCACTGGCTATTTAAACATTTAATGTAAGAAATATTTTCATTCAATAGATAAAACAATGTTAATTTTTAATAGGTTTGCTTCACTGAAATATATATGTTGACATAGCATAATTTTGTATGAAGTGGAGCAAGACACATGAAAGTGGAGGTTCTGGTACCTCCTGTGTAAAGATTGTCATTTGAAGGTGTTACTGGAAGAGGCCAGAAAGGGTAGAAGGTAAGAAAGGTAAGCGTGGCTGCAAGCTGTATGTGGGTAAACTTTCTAGCCAGAAGGCAGAGAGGAAAGGGCATGTATCTTATAAAACAGATCTGGCAGAGCCTGAGACTGTCCCAGCTGACCTGCCCAGCCTAAGCAGGTCATGTTGACTCCCTCCACAGTCCTTGGAGAGAACTTCCTGGAGGAATGTCTGTCCATATGTTGTGGTTGTTTGAGCAGAAGATGAATTTTTCTCTGGAGATTTTTCTCTCCATACAGTGATGACTGGTTGAGACTACATATCCAGTTTCTGAAGCTAGATGAGAAGTATCCTTCCCAAAAGACACATTGGTGTAAGTGTCTCATGCTCATGTAGAAGTTCATTCCTACTCGCTTTTGAGGAGTGTGTTCAGCCACGAATTCCTGGAAGGTGAGCTCTACCAACAGGTCACTGACAACTATTTTTTTAAATCTAAGTCACACCAAGCTTCTTCTGTGTTTGGCATGCAGCACATAATACTTTGACTTCCCTTGAAGTTTTGCTTTTTGTCAGTAACTCCACATTGTTATTTTAATTGCCAGTAATATGGAATTGGTTTTAATTCTCAAGTATTTAAAAATAAGTTTAAAGACCAGTTTCCTACTAGATAAATTTTGCAATGTTCTTTGACTTCAAACATAGTGAACTTCACAGTGTGCTAAAACAAGTGGCAAGCTCTTCAACTACGGCTTATGGCAAATGGCAATACTTCTGTTAAATCCCATCTAATATTTTCTGGGGTTTTTTACTTTTCATTTTTTTTTAAGAGATTTGGAGAACACTGGGCTGGGAGGAACCTCAAGGATCATCTGGCCCAAACTTCCTTGGCAAAACCACAGACATGTTGACTCCATACCCTGTCCAGCTGACTCTTAAAAGTGTCCAATGTTGGACAATCCACCACTTCCCTGGAGAAATTATTCCAATGGATTATTGTTCACATGGTGAAAAATTTTTCTCTTGTATCCAATCAGAATCTCCCCAGGAGCAACTTGTATCCATTAAGCCTCATCTTTTCCATGTGTCTCCTTGTGAATAGGGAGTCTCCATATTTTCTTTTAGGAGTCAAGCTCCTGTGACAGTTCACAAACCAACTCTTCCTTCACTGATAGTGGATTTGTGTTTGCATCAACCTGAGTTTTTGTTCTGAGGGCTGAGGGCCCAACAGTGCTGGTAAAGACAGAGGTGAAGAAAGAGGATGAGAACCTCTGTCCTTTCAGCATTATTGGTCACCCATTTTCCTCTCCTGGCTTTTTGTTGTTGTTCTTGTTACTTTTCTAGGCATTTCCAAATCTGGGGAAGTAGATTTGACCTATGGAATTTTATTATGCATATCTGTAACACTGTTATGAAATTTGAATCAATATGTTCTGTAGTACTTAATTCCCATCAATGTCAACTTCCCTAAAATCACTGTGCTTGTATTTTCCTATACACATTGTGTCCTCCTGACTTAATATTTCTAATACTGTTTGTACAAGATGTTCTGTAGATGCAGCCTTATGGTGCTAATCATGCTTGGCTCATTCCCTTGAACTGGATCCAGAATAACCTCATTTTGCATTATGGTTATCCTCTTTGAAGAGTCCTTATATCCAATAGAGAGATTTAAAGTCTCAAAGAGTGTGATCCAGTTAAGGCCATTCCCTCTTCATATTTTTTACATAAAGTAGGGAGGGAACTGAAACACTGCAAAGATTCAGTTAAGGGACGTGAATTGGTAGATCACAAAAAGTTTTGCCTATTATTATTGGCCTATTATTTTGCTTTTGGACATCCTAGTAATTTTTTATCTTTTTGTTCACAAAACTTCTTTTGTGCACGGTTTTGGGCTTTCATTAAAAAAACCCCCAGACGTCAAAAATTAATCAACAAACAAACAAACAAACAAAAACCCAACAAAAAATCAGAATTTCTGGACTTGGAGTTAAAAGAGAACAAAAGATCGTCCTGTGCCATTTAATATACATTGCCATCCTGGAAATATATTATGGATTGTGAAAACAAGTTCTTCTGCCTTGATGTTCCAATATATATTTTGAAGAAGAATGGTCATTTCTGTATTCAGATAGCAAGTTTTTTCCATATTTCTGAGCCTCTCTTGAGTTTTTGTATGCAGTCTTCATTTTCTGAAAAACAGATATTTAATTTTTCCTCCTCTATTTTGTTGTCTAAATAGTCTGTATTATCAGATTATTTTTTGAGTTGTTTAGAAGTATATAAATGTAAAGATGCTGTCACTGAGAGCAGTAATACAAAGAAATCATACTCATGGAATTGACAGTGCCTGAGAATTCCCAGCAGACCTTTTGTTTTTGCTGCATCATCTTTCATAATACAACACATGCCCTCCTCTGAAAACAATATAGAATTCAGGAAAATAAGGGGACATTATCTTGGGAAATATGCGAAATTCAAACAGAATAATTTTGGACAATGATAAATTCTCTGAGAAAAGGCTTTTTTTTTTTTAAATTTGGTGAATGAAACTGAAACCACATTAAAAAAAAGTATTTTTTTAAAAATTATCTTTCAATTTTACATCAAACATTCAGGGTAAGAAATGTTTCTATTAAAAGAAAAATAAAAGAAGATTAAAAAAAAAAGAGAGCTAAGAGGATAAAAAATTGGAGCTTGAACCTATTGAGCCAAAATTATTTGCATAGCTCAGTAAAAACTGAGTCCTATCTCATAGCAATTAGGAATTGTTTCCACATTGAAGTTGAGCAAAGACATCTGAAGGTCACTTTTTCCCAATCTGGACAGTATATATGTCTCCAAAACACTCTGTTGGCATTGTCATGCCAATCTGGCCAATCAATCTGGTCAAGGACTAAGCAAATACAAAGGTTTAGTTTTTGGCTTGGCTTGAAAGGTTGTTCTAGAGCAAGCCAGGGACATTTTGGCAGGTTAACATGACTAAGACATGCAAGATTCAGCTCCTAATTCTGTCATTTACTGCTAGTAGCATTTCAAATGTCCCAAAAGGCTAAAGTAATTTGGAATATTCTTTCTTCTCTGCCTCTAAGAAAGGGTGGCCACAGCCAAAATAATACTGGAAATGCTTCCTAGTAAATGCTATTCCTGTGTGTTGTCCTTGAGACCAATCCAGTCAAAGTCTGGAAGGAGCCAGAGTATTTGGCAACAGACAATCTGAAAAATAATGGGAAAATTTTTGAGCTTTTGTGTTTGCCCAATTTTATTCACTAGCAGAGTAAATTTCCTCGCTCTGGGTCAAAGCTGAATCTCGAAGGTAGACAGCATTGCTGTCTTCAGCTTTTTCAGTGGTTGGACACACAAGAGAAATTTTTCCAAAAGATAAGGCCCTGTTCTCAGGAAAGATTTTTGGCCTCCAAACAGGCAATGAAACAGAGCTGTGATATTTTTGTATGCTGTGGGAAAAAGCAAAACTTTATTCTTACCTTCATGCTTAGTATTTATTGCTGTTTTGGGGACTAGAGACATAGTTCTAGGTAGGATTCTGTATATCTGGAGAGAGAAGGTGCAAAGCAGAAGCAATTTCATGCCATGTGGTAGTGAAAAAAATTTTATTTGCCTGCTATTTATTATTCTTTGTTGCAAGACCCCACAGTTACCTGACCAAGAATGAAATTCTATATTCAGGAAGTGACATTGGAGTGGGATGAGGGGGAAGGGGTGGAAAGGGAAAGGTAAGGCATGAAAGGTGTTCTCTTTTTAATGAATTTTCCTTCTTATTGTTCTGCTGCTGGCTTTGCTAAAGTAAAATACCCTTATGACTGGTAGAGAACTTGGAAGTCCTTGGATAAAGGCACTACGAGTGCAAGATATTCTGAGCAGATGAGTTTGAGCATCCTCTTCATTACTTTGTGAATCCATACCTCACTTGGGAAGGGAGCTGCTTTTTGTATGATTGGTGAGATGATTGATTTTCACCTGAGTTTGAAAATTTCATACTTTTTTGGGAAGTGAAAAATAAAATACCTTCATGATGGTCTGCTGTAAAACATTGCAGCTATTTGCCATGATGTTGACTTTCAATAACTGAAAATTAAAGGTCTACTGAAATAATTTTGATCCCTAGTGATTTAGAGAGACCCAGTCTCACCATAATTCAGAGTCAACTTTTTGTCCCTGCATAGTTTCATGATTTGCAAGCTGTTTCTGGCAGCCATCGTTGTCAAATCAATGCTATTTCTTCTTCTCCTCCTAACTTTTTGGCCCTTTTCCCTCATAATTAACTTCTTAATCAGATTTATGTTATTCAGGTCTACCTTACTACGGGATACAAACTCCTGAATGAAAATACTGTGGCATGAGTAAGTTTTTAACCCATTTCCTTGCCTGACACCATTGTATTTCTTGTATACAAAACTCAAATGGAAAATGCCTGTCCTCACAAATGTTCCATTTTATTTCTCATTCTTAGGATACGAAAAGTAAAGCAAAACCTTCATATCCTCAAATTTTGGAGTATATTACATGTTAATAAGACTTAATAATGCAATTAACTTTGTTAGTGTACATAATTAAGTAGCAAAATACTCAGTTTTTAGGAATAAAGGAGGAAGACAGCAAGTTAATGCTGCAGCTTGGATCAAAGTTTTTGGGAAACTGCAGTTAACTTTAATCTTGTGGAATCTCTTTCAAGGAAGTAGGCTGATGCACTTGTTAGAAATAACTGGTGTACTCTAGTTGCTGCTCTGTCTTCTGTTTCTCATGTAATATCTAAGGCTCTTACCCACCTCTCCATGAGATTTTGTGTTTCAAAATGGTAAAAAGAAAGAAAAGGTCAAAATTTTAACTTTAATTTTGACCTGCAAATGCTCACATCCATTGAGATAATGTGGTCTAATCCGCTGTAAAATAAATCTGATGATTCCACTTTAGGTGGTTCACTTGAACAAAGCCTATCTCAGAGAAACCTTACATCTGTAGTGTGTTTTGCCACCAAGCTGCCACTCAACAGTTTTTATCATAGACATAGAGCACAGTGTTGCTTAATTACTCTGCAGAGATGGAGACCTTTGAGACCATCTCTCAGTGACTGATACACTCTTTCGTCTCAATCAGCACCTTTTGGTACCTTACAACTTTCAGAAACAGACCTACAAATTTAACAAGTAGGATGGTTTACCAATTTACAAAGCTGGATTGAGAGCCAGAAGCTTTAGTCTGTTTTCCATGCCTGGAGATGTTAGCATGTGTGTTCTGTAACTCAAAAATAGGATACTTACACTCTCATAGGCAATGTATGAAATACAACTTAAACTTGTTCTCAGAGATGTAAAAAACCTGTGTTCTGTCCCAATTACTTGAATTACTATAAACCACGCTGTGAACCATGTCCCAGTTGTCCTGGGTGCTGGAAAAAATCAGAACAAAAAGTTGGTGATGGATATATCATATATTGAATTTCAAACAGTAAAGCCACAGCAGATTGATAAAGACAGATGAGAGAGTAGCAGGAAGCTGTAAGTCAGTGTGATGAGAAGTGTTGCCAGCACTACCAACCTAACTGCTTCCAGGCCTTTTTTAGGCCTTGCAGCAAAGGGTTTGAATGTGGATGTTTATGGAAAACTCCCAAGAATGAAGGGTAGCATGAAAGAAAGAGTTTGAGGATGCAACAAATGAGTCATGGGCATGGGCATTGTTCAACCGCTGGTGTTGGGAGCTGACACTCTGAAATACAGAGGGAAAAGTAGTGTGGGGGCTAGACCATGAAGGGCCTGGTGGTAAACTATGTAGTTAGGGGAAAGATTTCTAAAAAAGATTATATGGTCTAAACAACAGTCTAGGAAAACTGAAGTCTTGCCTTTGTCATGAAATGCTACCATAATCAAAGGGTGAAACACTGGGCAAAACTTCCTAATTGTTTGAATATGTAAAAAAGGCTGCGTCTTTAAGAAGATAAACATAGAAAATCTACAAAATTTAATTACAACTTCCACTAGAGTGATAAGCATGATATTTGGCATAGATACTAACGAGAAGATGAAAAGGAATAGCAAAGAAAGAACAACGTCTTAGCCCTGCTGATTAGAAACTTAGAAAGTGGTGTTGAAAGGAAGAAAATCAGTTTTACTGGCCAGACTTACTTGCCAGATGCAATGGGTAGGACTTAACTGCATAAACCTCATCACTGAATTTGCATTTGCGTGTGAGTTTTTTTTTAAAGTTAGGGTTGCAGAGGCCCATAGGTCTTCATAACTGTTCTCCATTCCCAAAGTTAGAGGCTGAATGAGAGACTCCAACAAAAATTAAGAAACTCAAAAAGCAAACAAAACTCCCACAACTCCCCCCCAAACAAACAACAAAACAACAAAAAGCTAACCAAACAAACAAATAAGCAGAAAAACAACCAAAGAAGTAAGAGGACTGGGAGAGCAAACTGGATGATGAAGGGAACACTTGATTTGAAGATGTTTGGAGAGTAAACAAAGGTTGAATGTGAACTTTGCCAGTGAAGAAATTGAGGCAACAGGGAAAGGAGTTTCAGCAGAGGGCAATTTTAGACATCTAACGGATTTGAAAAAAGTTCTCAATACTGACTGTAACCACTCTGTTTGGTGAAGTTAGAGATGAAGGGGAGGAGCGATGAGTGGGAGGCAGAGGGTGTGAGAAGTTTCAGCAGTGGTGACTACACTTTACAGAAGTTCAATGGCAGCGTTAGATGTGGTCATGTTTGGGTAGCAACACACAGTAATTTTTGTCACAGCAGGCTGCAACTGGCTTTGCTCTGTTCACACCCTGATCCCACAACAAACCCAAGTGAAATTAATTTGTCTAAGGCGTATAGGATGTTAGGCAAAATGGGTTTTCTAAAGCAAATACTGAAATACTGGAATGGGCTGGCAATTCAGTAATAGTACATTATCCTTTCTCTTTATAGTTTCACTAATTTTTTTTTCCATAGCTTTATTGAGAAAATTAGGCTTACTGGGATCATCTGTTCTAGTCTTATTTATATTTCACTATAGATACACTCAAAATTCCTACTTCCCTTACAATAACTTAAAAATAAAATCTAAAAACTTCTATAAACCAGGAAGCACTATTTCTCTTGCATAAAAAATAATAAAAAACCCCAACTTTAAAAAAAAACCACTATACTGAAATCACACAATTAGCAGCTTTCAGTTTGACATTATTTCATACTTGAAGATGTTTCCTTGAATTATTTTTTTAAAGACATTTTATATAACAAGTTAAAAATAAACCTTCATGGTGCTTTAGTAGCATGAACTGAGATTAAAACTTCAAAGACAATTGCAAATGTGCTGCAGTTACTGAGCATGTGACTCTTTGAAAACATTGGTCTGTAATATCAGAGTTAAATGTCAGAGCTCTGAATTTACCCCTGAATGGTATCGCTGGGCCCTGTTCAATGACACCAAGGGAACAATGCTTCATTGTATCATTGTAAATACATTTTCCTTGTCTTTTTTTCCCCTCTGTTAAACAGACCTACGGTATGGTCCACGTGAAATGTACAACAAATTAAAACTCCCATCTTCTTGCTGGGAACAAAATAATGGAGTAAGACATTTAGGCTGTGTTTAAGATAAGGGATTTGCTTGTTGAGTAACTGGCTTGATAAACTTTTGCCAAATATCCACTGCCAAATAAAACCTAACACGGCTAAATATAAATTAAAACAAAAGATATATATATATATTTCCAATGTGCTTTTAAATATTCAAGAATGAAATATAAGAGTGCATACTTTATTATCTAAAGGCCTTTGTTTTCTTCCCCCTTCCCCCCCTCCCCTTCATTATGGTCCTATATTGCTACTTTTTATCTGGGAACACTGACTGCAGTTGCTACAGTGAACATAGATGAGAAATAGATGTGGCAATATTTTCTCAAAATCAGCTCTTGGGAGACCAAATTTATGTAAATTACTGCTTGTTGTGCTAAGGATTTCTGTCTCCTTTGTAACATCCAAGTTCGATGTGCAAATCTTGAGTGTTGTAGGGTAAGGGTAAAAGCTGAGGAGCTTCTTTTCCTTCCTCCTTTTGAAAGAATTCCCTGATCTTTTCTTGGCACCCAAATATTGTTTATCTTCTTTCATTTGCCATTCCAGCTCACAAATTCCTTCACAAAGTTACATTTTAGCAAAGCTGATTTAAGAGTTCGACCTTTCTGCTTTATTTGGCCAGAGGAACCCAGCTGGAGATGTTCCCAGGTAGACCACTCCCTGCTTTAAAATTGCTGCTCAACCTTCTTCTGCATTGTGTCACCAGAAGAGTCTGGACTCCAGGGCTGGGCAGAGTCACAGCCTGTGCAGCTTCATCATTCCATTTAGCACAGGCCTCACTCCACGTGTGGGACAGATGGGCATAAGGCAATAGCCATGGTGCCTGTATTCATGACACATACATCCCATTTCCTCAGACCTCTTTCCTCAGTGTCCGTGACACTTTTGAAATCTGACTTTTTATTGTAACTTATAACATAAGATCTTTTGTTTAAAGATCATTCTGCACTTTTATAAGTCCCTTAAAATGTGGCTCTACATTGATAAAAATAAAGGCAATGTCTAATTTCCATCCACTCCAACTGCATCTCACTTCCCTTCTCATTACTGATCTAAATACTTATCATACTAGCCAACACAGGAGAGGAATGGATGACATTGGTTCCTTGCCTTCCTGTGTAATCATGCAGCAAGGGTCAGGTGATCATCACTAATCTGTTATTTTTTAATAGAATATTATTATTAGTAGTAGTAATATTATTTTCTACTTAAGCTGATGTTTGTGCACTGAGCATTAAAGAGCCTGCTTGCTGGAGACAAAAATGCTGCTTCTGTATTATATTTGTAGTTTTTTCTCACAAGTGGAAGTTCTGGAACTATAATTCTCTTTAGAGCTAATAACTGCATTGGCCACAGACAGTAAAGCATTTTGTCCTGCTGGTGCAGCCTATGCTTTTGGTCAGTGCCTGCTCCACTTACCATAACAATGGCTACATTGCCCCCTTGCCATCTCTGCACAGGCTGACTTCTGTGTGAGATTTCTGACCTCACATTTGACTGAAGAATATGAAATTCTGCTCATTCTTCTTTCTGTGGATGCAATTTTATGATTCTGGAACTGCCCAAACTCTTCTGAAAAATGAAGTTCTACCTATGTTTTAGTAACTTTGAAAGTTCAGTTGTGCCAAAGAAGAAAACTATAATTATCCTTTTGCTTTACTTGGTATTTTAATGTACATAAAGTATTTTAATGAACAATAAGGTAGGGAGCAGCAGAAAAATAAAATGTGTTTGCAGTTATCTGTGTAATGTAAGTAATACGTAACATGTGGTTTCATACCTTTTGGACTTAGGTATTGAAGTCTTTATGTGCAAATATCATGTTGCTTTAAAGCAACATGATGGCAAAATGTGAGAAATGCGAATAATTGAGGCCAAGCTACAATTTTTCTAGGATAATATGGAGTCGTTGAGCCAGCTGGAGAGGGAAGAAAGCATTTTCCATGAGCTTTGCCAGATAGGCTCTAAGGAAGCTTTCCTTAGGCTGCACTAGGAGCCATCAATGTATTTGTTAGAATATAAGATTTTAGTATCTTCCATCAACCCTTTTCAATAATCATCTACACTGCCAACCATGGGCATTTAAAAAATCATGATTCATACTCCAAAACAACTTTGAATGGACTTAAAAACTATAATACGTGGTGGGGGGAATGGGGTTTCAGAATCTTACTGAGCTTCTAGTTTGTTTCATGATTCCCCATCCATTAGCTTTTTTTAAGGGTGTTTGATTTCATCAAAAGAAAATGAAGAACTGGATTATTTTATGATAATATGGCTTTATGAGAAAACCCCAGATTTCTGGAGGCCATAGTGAAAAATGTGGGGTTCACTGGCCTTACAATGGGGTCTGCACGTCTGAATCCTTTGTGGTCCAATTAGCTATTCCTTGAGTGGACAGCCCAGGGAAAAAGAACAAATAAATTTGTGGAAATGACAGGTAGGGAATGGCTGCTCATTTAGAGGGCGTAAAATTTTCTATTGTTCTTCATTCACAAATTTTATAACTAGGTGAACAAGGGTTGAAGAGCTGGATGATCATGCTCCAGCATCTTCAATGCATTCAGACTTCTGCTGCATAGTTTGAAGCAATCTAGCAGACAGTGAGTTATGTGAAAACTTATTGTCATGACAAAGACCATAAAAAATGGAAAATGAGACAATTAAAGAACCCGTGACAAATTTTATAACAAGTATAGAAAATAACACAAAGGTAATCCATTGTATTATCTTTTCAAGGTTCTTCTCACATGTTGTAAATAGGGTTTATAGTACTAGCTATTTTTTTGCTACTTTGCCATCAATCACCCAGAGGCATTACTAAACTATTACTTGTCTGCTGACAGGTAAAACGAAACTTTAGTGCTGATATTACTGAAGTTTTATTAGTAAGCATCAAGAGCTCAATAGTAACCAAAAGACAAAAAAGTAAACTTTGTTAAAATATTATGTTGAAATTTTTTGGTTGCTCACTTTTCTTTTGCTCTCATGGCAGTTTTTCCTCTTGAGTCAGTTGAACTGACTGGAAAGGGAAGACAGTGGACTCATGGCTTACAATTTTTCTTTTGTTGTAGCTTAGCTTTTGAGTAAGAATTTTGTTGTACTGCTACCTCATATCTAGAGAAATTTCAGGTTTTGGACAACTACTCTTTGTGTTTTTCTTTTAGCTTCCCAGTGTGTCCAAATTCTGGGTGCAGGAAAAATGTTACAGTACTGGACAATTAATGAGCTGAAATTGAAGTATCTTTATGTAATTCGTATCACTAAATCAACAGATTTCTGCATGAATCCTGTTTCCCTTTTCATGTCAACTTTGACAGCAATTAAAAAGAAGATGACATTATCTCAAGGGTGGGTATTGCAGACAACATCAGCAGTTTAAATAGCACCACCAAGTCAAAAAGAACCCTGAAACTGTTAATTGTACTAAACATGTTGTACTAAATATTTGAAACGGCTAAATTGTTAATTATAACCATCTAGGTTATCTGTTGGTAAAGGTCCTCTCAAAATATATCTTGTCCAATCTTCTCATCTTGTTCAGCACAAAATGAAGCTGGAAGAATTTCACCAGAGTCTGTCTCTGCAAGCATAAATTTTAAATATATTGAAGCTTTATTTTTGCTTCATATTTTTCTGTGAATAGAGAAGACCAAAAATCAATCATATATCTGGGATTTAGCTGCTTCAAATAGAGGTCAACTGAAGAAAAGCTGGCTTGGTATTAAAGATAATCTACAATGTCAAGGTGAATGTTTAAAGCAAGCAGTTTTTAAAATACTGATTTTAATAAGATGCGTGACCCTGATGCCTGTTATTTAGTCTTGCACATCTTGCTAACATTAGCTTTTCTAGACTTGGCCTGCAACCATCATTTGCTTCAGCAGCAGATGTATGTATTAAACTTCTTCATACAGCAATTTCTCAGCTTACCAAAATTCTATTTGCCTGCTTGTTCCAGTGACAGGTTCAGCCTGCTATCACATCTAACTAAATTAAAATTATTTTACTGTGGACTAGAACGGACTTCATTCTAGAAGTCTAGTTTTTAACAAGTCTAGTTGTTCCTTTGTAATTTACTATTGATACGATAGATTACAATACTATATTATTACAACAATATCTTTTTTTACCTTTTAACTTCTGAAGCTTGTAAAGGCATGGAAACACATAGATTTCACAGATAACACAGAATTGAGATGGCATGTGAATATCAGAATGATACAGATGATAAAGAATGTTATACTGGTTCAAGCAGCAGAAGAAAAAAAAATTAAATTTATCTTGAAAAAAAATTGAAATATAAAAGAAATAGTCTAGAGTGCATTGATAAGAAGACAGTTTGGATAAAATTTTAAGAATGCTGGATTCTGTGGGAGCTTTGCCACAAATAAAACATTTAATCAACTCAGCGGATACTTTGCCCTTGGCAAATAATATGCAAGGAAATCACGGGATGGTAGATGGCAATACATTTAGTATGAAATTGTTTGAAAAATTTGCTTTTATATGCAAGTTGGTACGTTGGATGTGTAAACATCCGCGTTAAAGAATCCAATCCAAAAAAGTATATACTGGAGTTGGTATCTCATTGTTTTAGCTTCTGTTCAGCCACATCATCCATTTTGAACATGCACTTATTTCTGATTCACAGAGTCAAGGGTGACACTGGAGTTAGTTTGGAGGTGCTGAGAAGAGCAGTGTGAGGAGGACTGCACACACTTGTGATCAGTGCTTCCTATGAAACACTTGCAGTGCATTTGGAGTCGATACCAGTCTGCTGTGTGGTTTGCTTTGTGCGCTTCTCCTGATGGAGGACTATGGTTTCTATCCACAGAAGATCAGCATTCCCACCCAATTTGGTGTTGCCTGAAAACTGATTGAAGGTACACTCTATGCCCTCATCCATATAGTGGATAAAGTTATTAAACAGGACTGGCCCAATACTGAACCCCTAGTGACCAGTTGCCAGCTGGATGTGACTGCATTTCCAGCACCCTGGGCCTGGCCATCCAGACAGTTTTTACTATCCATAGTGCCATGAAAGAAGCACAACATCAAAGGTATACTTACCTGTAGGATTCTCAAAGCAGAAACTGCATCTATGAATACAGAGGAGTGGAAATTTTCCTAAATTTTTGGTTTTGCTTTTCCTAGAAACTTTAGAGGGATAAAGGCCTGGTATGATTGTAAGGCAAAAAATGTTTTCATCTTATTGTGCTGGGCAGAGATAAAACTAGAAAGGTTTCTTTAAATAACCTTTATTTTTACCCATGTCTTAAATGATTTCAGGATTTATTCTATTAAAAAACCCCTAGATTATAAACATAGAAACATAGTGAGATTTAGAGTAATGTCGGATAGAACACAGGCAAACCAGGGTTGCCTGTCATGACCAGAACATGTATTAACAGGTTGCTTACATCCTTGGGCTGAGGAAGAACTGAGTAAACATTTTTTTGCATTTTCTTTTTCTGTAAAAGTAAAAGGAAATAGTTGTTTGTAGCAAAATCACATTTACATCATAGTCCCCATACCAAAAGGACTGAGGTGGTCTAACAGCCTGCAGCAGATGTAGTCTAGAACAGTCTTGTTGAGCTCAGCAAGCAGGAATAGCTAGTAGTGATCACATGCAGTGGAAATAATATTTAAGATGGCATAGATACCTAACAAAGCTACAGAACTCACTGCTATGTATTCTCTGACTGTTTGTTTTTGTAAAAGGGCTTGAACCAGTGCCAGTTTTTAAAGTGTCCACTCTGACCCTGAAACTGAAACTACAGAACTGACTGTGGAAAACTTTTGTGAAAGAGACTCCCAGCTAATGACAGTGGGCAGAATAGGTAGGATGGTCCTCTGTCAAAGAAGGTCACTGGGTTAAGGTGCAGATTAGAATTTCAATTCCTTGAAAAATTACTTAGCCACCAAGCTCTTGGGTTGTTTTCTGCAATTAGTAATTTTCTTTGAGAAAAAGGAGAGATCCCAAAATGGTCAAATGCTGAATTTTTAACAGCTAAAAGGGACATTTTCTATCTTCTTTTACCTGAATAGAATAAAGATTTATTCCCTTAGATCTAAAAAGAAATAATGTTTGGCCAATTTTTCTCATAAATCATTTGATTCAGCATAGTAATTAACAAGAAATGCTTTCACAGAGTAGTTCATATAATCTGCTTCATATTGAAGACCTAAATAAGAAACATACATAGAAATTAAAGATCACAGTCTATACAGAGAAATTAAGTTCTGAAAGTGAAAATTTAATGTGTTGCTTGGGACATAACATCCTGAAGTAACTATTGGATTCACAAGCAGCTCAAACTTAATGCCTCATGCTAGGGCCATGAAGAGATTTAAGTGTGTCTTGTGCGTTTTTTTGACAAGTCAGAGTATATCAACTGTGTGCCACAGCAGGACCATATTAGAGACACCACGAGCCTAACCCATGGAATGATTTGAGGTCCCCACCTGTAGAAATGAAAATGCATAAATGTCATAACTCTTCCTGTGCTCTGCAGCGACGGCAGCTCCACTGCGGTACCTCACTCTGCCATTTGCTGTCTGATATATCTAATCTGCCTCAACTGTCCAGTCTCTTGTTATAATTCATTTCCTCAATATGTGTTTGTCCTCACACACAATGTTGCTACTTTACATGTAGAAGCAGCTCTTTTCCCTACAGAGATACAAATATTGGAAAGTCTGAAGTGGAAAAGTTATATTCTGAAATACAGAAATTAATCAGTATATTCTGTACTTGTGAGAACAGTTAGGATTTTACACATCTAAATCCATAGAGGGCTTCTGTTTATTTCATCCTGTTTGGATATCTATGATTTTCATTTTTCCTTACAGTTTTATATCATGTCTCAACATTGGCTTCAATCATGGATTAAGTTTTCTTTGCCTTCAGATTTTACTTGCATATGCTTGTTTTCCTTCTGTTTCCTTCATTATCCACTGTTGCTGTTCCAAATATTGTTTCCTTTATAGGTCTGAAAAATGTTTACTTTCTTTTTAGCACAACTTTTGTGGTAATCAATACTTCTTAACCATCAGGTTCCTATATCCAAGCTTTTATGAGCGAAACTGCATTTTCATTCCTGTTACCTAACAAGAAAAATGAAGAAAGTAAAAGAGTAAGATTTCAGTACTTAGTAATCTGGATTAAAAATAAAATAAATTTTCAACTTAAAGAAGGTATATTCCTGAAGTATGTAAAGAAAGTTGAGAGATATATTTAGACTAAGGTGTCCTTGTCCCTGATCACCTAGAATGGAATCGTCCACTCAGCTCATATTGCAATGCCTTCCAACAAAGCTGCCTAGGACTTCTTCCAGCAGAAACCTAAGTCCACTGGAAAAGAAAGGAGAAAAACATATATATTCATGTCTTGCCTTCATATAGGTTTGGAATGTAGCTAGGACATAGACTTCTCACAGATTCCACTTTATACTGAGCCAAATGTGAACAACTGTACACTCAAATAAAATTCTTGCTGCCATCCTCACTGTCACCATCACTGTGTCACCCATGCATCCCAACCTTCCAATTACCCCCACACCTAGCACTTGTCCTAAACATCTTCATCCATATCTCCTGACATTGAAATCTCCTTTACTTCAAATGAGTTTAAAATTCAAATGGCTTCTTAATAGATGCTAGTGAAATGCAATATTGCCACCATTTGTCTTTGATAAAACACCATTTGTCATTATTGCTAAAGCCTCTGTTCCTCCTCCCCAAAGTCTGCTGACAGGAAGGAGGTGTTACTGCTGCCTTTAATTCTGTCACATGTGTTTTGTTTTGCCTTTTTTTTTTTTTTTTTTTTTTTTTTTTTTTTTNCATCTTTAGGGCTTGCTTAGATGATATTTGAGGGTGTTACTTCTTCAGCAGTGGAAGTTCTGTCCTTCTACTTCATCCATCCCCAAAGGTGTTGACAGACAGGAAAGTAGAACCCATCCCTTCTCTGCTAATGCTTTGCCCTTCAGAAAACACAGAGCAGGAGCAGCACAATACATGTAATATTCTTCAGAATTTTAATGCTGCCCTCAGATGTGAGAAATTCAGTTCCTCCATTACCATTTCCTCTCAAGGACTGATCACTACAAAATTCAGACACAGCAAGAAGAAGAAAGTTCATTTACTTGCTTTGTCTCCCCATCTACCAGAGCTGTTTGTGGGTTTTTTTAGTCTACTTTTACACAGGAAAGCATATGATCATAACAAATAGTAACTTAGACACTGCAGTAGCAACTGCCTTAGAAAACCCATTTGCTAATGCCAAATTGAGAAGACTTTCTTAAATTAAGTGAGGGCCTAAGGTGTCTAGCCTTCTCTTCTTCTCAAGGGAAGTAGCCCTTAGAACCATTTTGTGGATTTATCTTGAGATCTCTGGCTGAAGGAATTTCAGCAAAGATTTAGCATTTTATAGACAAGGGTTTCAGACTGAAGTACTTTGAGCAGAAAAATGAAGCGTTCCCGAACAGACATAAAGAAGACATAGAAGACTGGGAGTTTAAAAGAGCAATTTTTCAGTTTTCTCAGATACTGTTTTCAGCAGAAAACCACTTTTGAAAGATGAGAATCCAGGCAGTGTTTGGGAGAGCTCAGAAAAGTCAGATCAGGACTTACCTAGGTATTCTGTATTTACTACAAGCACATGTCTGGAGAGCTTGGAATTTGGTCCTTTATTCAAGTGTGTCTGTTGTAGTGATCTGCCAACTGACGTTAAAAAATACTCCCACAGGTTTCACAGTGATGGATTGAGCCCTGAGGGCTCTGCATGGTTGTGCAGGCTGGTGCTGACTAGTTGTATGTCTGTTAAATTTTTTTTTACCCATCCAACTTTGCCACACAAAGAGTGTTGGTAAGCCACATAATGGAAAGCATGTAAAACCAGTTTTTAGGAAGAATATAGCCCTTGTGGGTAAATAATCGTACTTTCCTTGCTCGAGTACTGCATTAGAAACAATATTCAGTATAAAGTGATCTTATAGATAGCCTGATTGTAAAGCAAGATTAATACAAAAGGCAAGAAGTCTGCAATAAAACCTCCTAATTTAAATCATCTGCATTTGTGTACAAGCATTCATATTTAGCAACAGTCCCAAGGCTGAGATTAAAGCTGTTTGGTAGGTTACTTCAAGGCCTTTTTATTGCTAAATCTTATTATGTCTCTAAAATGTAGAAATTAATCACCTGTCATCAAAGCTACAGTGGATTATTGACTTCTAAATGTCTCTAAGAAGTGATTCATGACAGAATGAAACAGGAGACTGAACTAGCACTGAAATTCTTTTTGCATGCGATAAAAAGGGTCTATTAAAAGTGTTTGAACAAATGCTGGCTATTAGGTAATCATCACAAAGGATTTTGTTATCAAAACGTGGTGCTCCTTGAATAACCTTATTCAGTTACACAGATTTGCAACACCAATCCCTAATGGGGAAGATATCTGGAGAATTTAGATTGTTCATCTGAGAAGCCTGACATTAGCTAAATTGCAGCAGGATATTCTGATTTACCTGCAAGACAATGATGGTGGAGTATTGTTTGCATGTACTTCCAGGTATTTTAACCCAAAGTCACGTGGGTATTCTAATTAAGAATCACTGGGTTGTGACAGGAAAATTTCTTATGATTTGGATATTTTGCTGTATATTCAGTGTCAGTTTTTCTTTGAAACATGTCAAAAAATACCATGAGGATACACTGCTGAGGGGAAGAGAAGTCAAAGTGAGTTTCTTAAGGATTTATAATGGCTTCCATTCAGTTATAGCTATCATGCAGCTGGAAAGTGACTGTGTGATGTGGTCAGGGGATGCAAGCTCCCTTGCCTGGGACTTCTGGGAGAAGTCTAGATATTCCTGACTGCTCCTGACAGGTCTGTGTTCATCCTACTAGGAGAACTGAAAATTAGAAGGGAAGTACTCAGTAAAGGTGTGTTGATGTGCATTTCTTCTCCAAAAGGGGAAATGTTAAAATTATTTTCTGAAAAAATCAAGACGGAGACCATAGAGACTTTGAAAAAATACCCTAGATATTTTCCTTACGTTAGAAGGCCAGATTTACAACAAACATCTTTGAAAAGGTAATTTCTTAATATATTTTTAGATTTTCCATAAGTCACACAATGAGATTGCAGAGAGAGGGCCTCAGTTTTCTTCTTTTAACAGGCAGGAGCACAGGCTGAGGAGTACTTCCTAGAATTTGAGAGTATGTGCTGTCACAGCAATTCTGCATACTGACACCAAGTATACTCCCATTTATTTATTGCTTCCATGCATTATAAACAGACACTCACTGAATTCTCAGAGTCACTTTTTGTCTAATACAAGTTAGGGGAATATAAAGGAAAGATGTTCAGGAGACTGACAGCTATGATTTTGGGGGAAAGAAAGATTATAATTGCAAAAATAATGAAACACTAGTTTTCCTATTCCATGTGCAAACCCAGAATTTCTCCCTAGCTGTTTAGTACCCTTCATCAGAAGTTGCTGGACATGCCTTAGCTGCTAAAGTCAACCGTCTTGAGTTCCTACAGTCATCCTGTCATGTGATGGCTTCCACTGGGCTCAGAAACTGTGTCTTCCTCTATTCCTGCTTCTATTTTTCACATTGATTTTTACAGAAAAATGGTGACATTGATTTGGATAAAAATGGAAATGCTTTTGATAGCACCATGTGGTGTCAGGCAATTTGGGCACTTAAAATGATTACTTTCATTCAATCTAACCTTCTCAGAAGGGAATTTGTGTGTGCATGTGTCTGTTTGCCTGCTTCCTATGTGCTATTAAAGCCTTTTTTTAAGCTTTGCAGTGTGTACAGTGTTTTCTGCCTTTGCTCTTTGCCCGTTTGTGGCTTCTCTCCTCACTGTTGTAACTGGGTAGTTAATTTTGAACTCCTGTGGCTTGGTTGTGACTAAGAGTGTTACATGAGACCTTCCATGTACAAACATGCTGTTCATGTGTACTGTGTGCCCATGGTCCCTGCAGAGATGCCAAATTATTGATAGAGAGGACAGAAACAACTTGCTCCATAAGTCATGTAGACACAACAGTGTGAGTGAAAGTCTTCTGTTCTTGTTTCTGTTCCCCTCAATTGTAGCTGACATTCCTCTGTAGTTAAACAGAGCAGGGCACACTCCTCCTCACTGCCTTACTCGTGCTGAACCATGCTGCTGCCTTGTGTTAGTGGTGTGTCCAGGGACACACTCAGTACCACACCCCTGTGGAGCTGTCCAGAGGGCTGCTGCATCCCAGAGTGCACAAGCACAAGGGGTTACTCACCTGGACACACAACTTTGCAGTTTCCTTGATGAGCTTCATGAGATTTTTGTTGGTCCAGTTCTCAAATTTCTCAAAGTGCCTCTGGATCAGAGCTCAGCCATTCATTTGTGTCAGCCACCCTCTTTAAATTCTGTGTTGTGTGCAGATTTGCTGAGGATGCAATCTGTGTCATCATCCATGTAGTTAATGAAGATGTTGAAAAATATGAGCCCCAGTATTGACCCCTGGGGTACTGTGCTTGTTACTGGATAGCAGCCATATGTTGAATCATTGATCACTAGCCTTTGGGTATGGCAGTACAGCTGATTTTCAACACACCTGACAGTCCAGTCCACTCAACATTGCTATTAACATAGAAAAACCTATCATTTGAAGATGGATTTTTTTTTCATTTTAGAATAGATAACAATTGATAAATACCAACTATTTAAAATGTGTCAGGTGTGTCCAGTGATGAAATCAGAGTTCATGTAGGCCTCATACTTCATTCAGTACATTTTGGGTTGATCTTTGAGCCAAGTAACACTGCCACATCAAAGTGACTATGAATTATCTCCTTTCAGTTTTAATTATTTTTAAAAAGTCCATGTATTATCTGTCAATATGGTACCCTTGTTTGTCTATTTTTTTTTTTTTACTAGAACCTGTGGTCCATTTAAGGTCAATAGAAATTTGCCTGAATTCCTAGGGATGTTGTTAGGTAGTCCTAACATATTTGTCATTGGTATTTGCAAACACCCTGTGACAATGCTGTAGAAATGTAGGCAAAAACAAGAGTTAATAAGATTCAGATGTGACTGATGCAGACACCATAGTTATCATCCTACTAATATCTGTGGCAAATATGAGAAATAAATTTTCTAGAAATACAGCCCTTTACCATTTGAAATAAAACACTCTCCTGCTATCTGAAAAGCCTCACAGTGATGTTCCCAACTTCTACACTTTTAGGCAGCAAAACTGAAGAATTTTTTTCTTATTTTGAATTGTATTCTATTCCTTCTCTTAGAAATATGTTACTGCTTATAATTTTTTATTTTCACTTGACCTTAACTTTTAATCAAAAACATCTTGAAGAAATTTTTCAGCATTAAAGTAGAGGTGGGAATTCAATACTGGCCTATTATTGAAGAAGATTGGCTTTGTCTCTGCCAGAGACTGGCTAAAGAGCTTGGCCTCAGATGAGCATGTAGCTTAGAAAAATCAGAGATGCAGAGACCTTGTTATTATTTCCAGGTCTCTTAAGGCCTTTTAGGGTCTTCTGTAGGTTTTCCATTCTGATAGGCACTAGCTTTCCTGGCTTTTTATTCCTCTTTCCTGTTGATGCCAAAAAATTTGAAGGAAAAAGTAGAAAATAAGAATCCATAAACTCCTTGCCAGTGCTCTCTCAGCTTATCTTCAATGGCACACCTATGAGACAGAGAAAAAACCCCAGCTGTTGGAGGAAGGACTTAGGAAGAGAGAACGAGGATGATAGCAACAGAATGGCTGACTTGCTGATGTATTCATCTTTGGATGAAGGTATGCATGTGTGTGTTTGTTTGTCAGGGAAATGGAACATGCCTGCTTCCCTAAAACACCAGGAGTATGATTATACTTACAACTGCCTGTGCTGAGAATAACAGCAAATCTCTTTTCAGTGTTTCATGTGAAAATGGGGAGTGAAAACTCTTTGTGCTCTAGTCTGTAACACAAATACTATTGTTAATGCATGTATGAAAAAAATGAGACAGGTAATGACATTTTTTGAAATAATGTGTTTGGAACTAATTGGTTTTAAGAAGATT
Organism: Cyanoderma ruficeps; assembly: GCA_008694505.1. Lineage (NCBI taxonomy): Eukaryota > Metazoa > Chordata > Aves > Passeriformes > Timaliidae > Cyanoderma > Cyanoderma ruficeps. The sequence continues at coordinate 1,246,708 of VZDJ01007754.1, read as the reverse complement.
CTTATAAAATACTTTCTTTGTGGAATACCTTCAGTACTTTCAGATTCACAGACACACTGTGACTACCTGGGTTGCTCTTCAGAGCAAAATCTAAGCAGAGCTTCACTAAATTCCAAACCTTATTCAGAAACCAGAGTCCTTATTATCAATGAAAGAAGGTAGGCACTGAAGAGAGTCTTTCACTACTTTCCTTGGCCAAAGTGGCTACACTCCTGTGTAACATGAGAAAACCTCTTAGACCCTGTCTATATGAAAGAAGCATCATCTTTGTATCATGGGGAGTATTGAAAGCACAACTTTCCCCTCTAATCTTAAAATGGCAGCCAGGAAAAAAAGTTTAGATGAAAGCCTCTAAATCACAGTGATCCCTCCCTAATTGCAGTGTACTTCAGTCTGGTTACAGCACCTTTGAAAAGGGGATCTGCTGACAAGTGCAGCACAAAGGTGCAGGTCATGAATGGCTTTCCTGGATGGATCAAATGGTCTTAGGCTGGCGAAAAATACATACAAGTGAGATCATAATTAGGTTCATTAAATTAACTAATAGCTACCCTAACATCTCATAGTCTCATGGCATCTGGCACTTAGACACATTTTTTATTAGATAAGTCAAGAATGGGGATGTGTTTTTCTGTTTACTCACAGTTCAGTAGTTCAAAGAAGAATTTCTGGGAATGTGTCGTACATATTCGTGCCCCTAGAGACACATTCTCTTTTGTTTCCCCTACACTGATCCATTGTAACATCTCGGATGTCAGATGACTTTCTTTTACAGCAGTGTTCTCTGCTGAGCACTGGATTTATGGAGAGCAAAATTTGGGGCTCTCATTCTCACATTTTCTGCTTTACTTGTTTTCAAGTGAACTTCTTGCTTCACTTTTGGTGGCACAGTTAGCAATCCCTGAATCCTTTTGCAGAGCTACATTTTCTCTAGTAGCATATGGCTATCTAACAGGTGGAGCAGACACTCTACAAATGAGAATTTGCCTTTGGGTCTTTTCATACTTAAGCTTCTGTGAATCTGGCTGTTGCATTTTTTACTAATTTGCTATTTTAAACTTGGGATTTTTTTTTTTACTCATCTTAATTCACCACATTTCTGATGTGTCTGAACAAGTTTAAAAGATTGTTACAAACTGAAAACCCCCTATGCACAATTTTATGATTCTTGCTACTCTTCCTACTCCTCCCTCTCTACTATCATGTTGTTCTGGTTCATTAAACCCTTTTAGGCGTGGCAATACCTTTTCGTTGTTTCCTGTGAAGCTTGTCTCCTGTCTAGGCTCCTTCCTTGACGCCTTTCATCACTGATATGTGTAAGGTACCTGCCTCTCCTTAAGGTTTGATCACCATTTGGATGCCATGTACTTGCCCTTTCTCCATCTTCTTTAGGGCAGGAAGGGTGGACAAGACCCTGAGCATCTCACCACTAGCTTAGAGGAGCCATTAACCTTGCTGGAAAGGATAAAGAGGGTGGGTTAAGGAGTATTTTGCATCCCTAGACTGATACCAAGTAACCAGGGAATCTGACCCACTGTGTTTATGCACGTGGTCAGCATCAGGCACACTATTGAGAATTAACAGACAATAAAATAAAGGATGCGTTAAAAACACCTATGACAAATTCAATACAAGAATTGAAATACAGGGTAAGTGTAAAGGTGAAGTGTTGGTGAAAGTCTTAAATCTCAAGCTGACCTTTTTTTTCACCCGCAGGACTTGCTGCTGCAACTTCTGTGCTGTTCTGTGGTTGCTTTAATTTATATGACTAATGACATGAAAGATGTAAAACCTGTAAAAATACAGTGTTTGGCTGCTTAAATTAAGTTTATGAGTTTTTCTTAAGCCTGCCAAACAACTTAAATATTTCATGGCTTTCACAGGCTACAGTTCTAATATTTATAACTCTTGTGTGCAGATTTCAAAAATTATAATTACAACTCCCAGGATCCCAGATATAGCAGATGTTCAATATTTTGTACGATGTTGGCAGAAATGCTTTTCATGCTCTTTTTGATCTCAGTACCCCATGTATTGTATCTGCTACAACAAGCTGTTGATAAGAGAGTTTATTGTTATTTCCCTGTAAAAGACTCTGTAGGGCAGGTTCAGGATGGCATATAAAGGAGAATGAGTGAGGATTCAGCCCTAATGAATAATGAGGAACCCTGTGCAGCACATTCTTTCAAATGGCGCCCTAGTAAATGGCATATAAGATGTCTCTCATCTCACAGATCCACACAGGACTTTCATTTTAGGCTATACATCCTTGCCCCATTCGCCTGTATTGATGGATCATGGCATTTCTCATTCTCTCTTGTATATTCACCCCCATGGTGCCTGTGTTCCCTCTATGAGAGTTCAAGAATAGCCTTATTGGAGTCAGATGCCAAAGCCCATATATATGTTTTAATCAGAGAGTTAATGTGTGACATAAAATTGTGGCACTGAGTAGGACTTCTCTAACGATCTGCTTGCATGAGAAGAAGAGAAATTAGCTTTAAGCAGCTGGGCTTGTCTCAGCTCTTGCCATGTTTTAGTAATACTGTATGCCCTATTACGGTAATGGGGCCTTTTTTCTTACAGTGATACTGGGTACTCAGTTAAACAGTTAAACTTCACTGTCACTCAAATGACTGTCCCAAATTTACAACACCGTAACTGTAATCACACTCTACCCTTTAGCAGACAGATTTTAATGCAGTCCACAAAGGTCGAAAAGAAAAAAAAAAAAAGAAAAAAAGAATATCACATTAGTAGGTTAATACAATATACTACAGTATTACTGTAAATGCTTCACAGTAGAAAATAGTAGAGGTCATTATATAAATCAAATGATGTAAATTTAATTATACAATTATTCATTTAGGTCACAGTTAGAAATGTGCAGAAGACATTAAATTTTATACCATTTTTTAAGAATTGCTTATAAAAGCCTCAAATTAGTATCTGGCATCTGATTTTCAGTATTAACCTAAAAATACCCATACAAATATGAAAGTTAGATTGAAAACATAATACATTCTGAAAAAAAAATTATGGATGTACAGACCTCTTCTATTATTCATGTCTATAGTACAACTGTAAGAAAGATAATTTATAATGTGTTCAGGAATTATTTGTGTTGAGGCTTGTTTGCTTGTTGTTTCTTCTAGCTGTGCACACAATGAAATACTCAAAAAAAGTGAAATGTTGCCAATTTCTATTTACAAACAAGGAATCCAACAGAATCGAAATATAACAGCATCCAAAATGGAAAACCCTTGAAGGTGGCTGAGATTGTCTGGATCAGATGGTAAGTAAAATGATGTGCTCAAATTGGTAACTTCAGATCTGATAAAGTTACTCTGGGCAACAATCAGCTGTAGGAGATTGTTTGACAGTTTTAACACACATCATTTTGTGAGTTTTAACAGCACTACCCAGGTAGTGCTAATATATTTGAAGTTGTATTATTTAGGGAATATTTTAGGGCAATATTTTATATACTAAATGTAAATTGAGTTTAAAAGAGAGGTTGTGGATATCCAAAGAAGTTAGCTCACATATGTTGTACTTGTCTGTTTATGGGGAAATATAAAAATCAACACTGAATTATGGAACTGGATGTCTGGAACCATAGCAACACTTTTTAGCATGCTAGTCCAAGACCCTTTCTCTGATTTTCCTTTCTCACAACCATCTCTTTAATTCTCATGGAAGTTAAATCCATTTATCATCTTTCACATGTTTGAAATAGGTGCTCCTTTTGCATCTCGGAGGTACAAAAGTGTCTTAAACACAGACTTAAACATCAGTGTTTGCTTTGACACAGTGTCAGTAATTCTAGTTCTGTGTTGTTTGTATCCAGTATTTGTAAACCGAAAAGGTAACTTGTCTTCTGAACTGGGTTCTTCTGCAAACTCTAGGTTAAAAAAGAATTCTTGACTCTGTGTCTCTCCAGGAGATACATTACCACCCAGAACTGATGCAGAGGAGTTACTTAAAAGCCTGTAAAATTAACAACATAGCCATGGGCAGTGGACTGAAAATGCTAATTAATGTCTCATGGTGGACTGTGGGATGAGGCAAGATTCATTATGTCCTGGCTCTGCCACTTAGTTCAGTTCTGGAGATTTTGTCTTTTAATGTAAATGGACCGACATTTCTGACTGAATTTAGCTAAATTTGAATTAGTCTGTTCAGAGAACATTTTCACATACTTCTGTGGCAATTAAATGCCTTGCAGAGGCCTCTAATTTTCCCTGGACAAAGTAACTATTTATGGGCATCATTAAACCCATGCTTAACTCTAGCAAATCTTACTGTTTCTACTTTAATTTTTGTCCAATACTAAGTTACAACTTCCAGTTGATTATTATACCAGGCCTGAGTTTGCTGGGCTGCTCTTTTCCCAGAAGTGAGTTCTTCTGGGATGCCAAACAGAAAAAGTTTAGATATCTTAAACTGCCCAGATAGTGGGGGGGTTATTTATAATAGTTTAACAATTCATCTAGGATAAAGTCTTACCATATCTGTAGATTGATGTCTTCTGTTAGTAAGTGATTATGAGGAGCTGATGTTTGGAAAGGAACAAGTCATGCTTTGTGGCTTTTTAGTATCTTCAAAATTAATTTCTTGCTTTTTATTACAAATCCTTTGTTAGTAAATATGTGTGGTGTCTGGGGAAATTTGTAAGTTCTGCTGTATCTTTGACTACTGAGAAATGTACAGACATGAAGAATGCAGCTGCAGCATTGTGAGGGGAGGTTTTTCCTTGCACTTGCTCTTGAAAGGACCACCTGAAATAAAGCAGACACCGTGTTTCAATGGAGCAAACAACTGAAAATGCAGAGGCACTCCTGCCTCCCAAAGTGTTGTAAACATACATGCATCTCTTCATGTGAGACCTTGTGAGGTTTTCTGACACCTTTTAGATGTGTTATAAAACCAAATCCTATCAAGGGAAAAGATACTTATTTTAAAGGTGGGGCTCAGACGTTACTTGGTAAATGAGGTATGGGATTGTATGCTGAAATACGATGCTAGCAGAAAAGACAGAACAGCTGCCTTGGAACCTTCTTCCATCTTCCATCTTATAGACAAAATATAGTGATTTTTCCTATGGAAACACATTGTGCAATTGTCTAATAAATGATGAATTAAAACAAGGATGCCAAAAGAAACAATGACTTTTTCATTATTAATTCCTTGACTTCTGATGATTTCTCTTTAGAATTCTGAAGTAAAATTTATGACCAAAAAAAAAAAAATCTGTTTAATATTGCCTCCAAAGTAGGTGAAGCTGGTATAACCAGTTAAGCTGGATTCTTGGAGAGGGATTCAGCCTTTTACAGAACATACTTAATTGTTGTGTGGATTTAACATTCTTTTGCTCTAGATAGTAATTAATCATGATTCTTCAGCTCCTTTTTAATTATGTGATTGATGATTTCTGATACATCAAAAGAAAATTAAACAAATGGAAATCAAGTGGGAAATGAGACTGGAAAAAACCCTCAAACAAACAGAAAAACCCAGTGAGCACCAAGTGTGCTGCATAGAACCAGAAGGTGTGGAGGAGAAGGCACAATTTTATAACAGATAGATAGAATCCTTCTATTATTATAAGGGCAATAGTTAAAAGTTAGAAGGGAAGCCAATTAAAGTCCTCATCCTCTCATGACTGTAATCCCAATATGTGTAGCTGAGCTTGTTCCTCACACATATGATTGCAACATAAGGAGTGACAACACATTATATGGCACAAGGCACTTGTCTGGAACCTTTATTTATTAATATCTGGAGTTTTTTAACATTTTTTCTCCCTACTCTCTTTTTCCATCTCCACTCTGAGACCTTAATTGCCATTGAGTGTTAGTTGACTCTGCTCTTAACATATTTTCATTGTCAGTTTTAAAAGAAATGTTCAGAATATTTATCTATTGTGCCCAGGAGAGGGAATACATTATATGGTAATGGGTGAACTCTCTTACTCTGGGAAACAAGATTAATATCCCCCAGAGTGGGAATAGGAAGAGTTTTGTATGTGATGAACTCTGTAGAGCGAGGAATAGGAAGCTCATGAATGTAAGAAATTCAAATGAATCTGTATCCCAGGGAGTAAAAGAGAGGCCAACAGAGCCATTGTTGACTTGACAATGTGATCCTTAAAGGTAGAGAAGCAGTAGTAGTTCAGGATGTCAGACACACGTTGTGTTCTCTGTTTCTCATAACATCTTTGAGAGAGAGGTAAAGGAAAACAAAAAAAAGAGTAGGGGTCACAAAGACCACTGCACACACCACAGCAAGAAGACAAGCAAAGGCAGAAGTGCAAAAGGCCATTGGCAGGGCACATTTTTCTATTTCTAAATAGGAGGGTAGAAGAGATGAGCAGCAGGAGTCTCATAGTTGTGAGGCAGTGATCAGCAGGAGGAGGGGAACCAGCTCTGGATGAAATGGGAATCATCAGCTGGACAGTCAAACTATTTCACAGTCTGCTGGGAGGTCTGGCCTTCTCTTTCATCTCTTGAGGACTTTGTAAGAATAGTTGTGGAAAAAGACAACTGGACAAAGAATTTTTCCTCAGTTCTGCTGGGACTGCTTTAACTTGGGGTGGTTTTTTTTGTGGGTCTTTTTTTTTTTTTTTTTTTTTTTTTTTTTTTTTTTTTTTTTT